>JACXIV010000002.1:5469379-6072008 GCA_014737475.1 Bombus confusus | reverse complement strand
AAAAAAAAAAAAAAAAAAAAAGAGAAAGAAAAAGAAGAAAAACAAAAAGAAAGAACATACGACTCTTCCCAATTACGCGAACAAATCTCTATTGTTGGAAAAATATGGAGAAGTGCGTTTCCCTGAAAAGGGAAAGTAGTTTCAATCGAATCCATTAAACAATATTCTTTGTTGGCCCCGTTGTTATCGGATTTCGCCCGCATTCTAACGAGGAATGAATATTAAGGCTGCTTTGAAAGTCAAGTGTATCGCAGGCCGGGCAAATCAATTAATCGAATCGCGGTAAACGCACGGCCAAAGAACTCTTGCTTTCGATTGTGACGTGATACAGCCGGTGGTGGCTTTTGTAAAATTCATTCGACGCCCGATCGAAAATAATGGAATCAATTAAACGACGAATAGAATGGGCCGAGAGGCAGAGAAGGAGAAAGGCCGGGAGAAAAGATAGAAACGTTACACGTTCTTACGGTTCGGCTGACCGATTCCGAAGGAACTCGACGGAGAATTCGCTCGGACAATATTTTCGCGATTGGCGAGGATCGAACGGCACCCCGTCGAAACGCCGGCCAAAGCTTTACGCTGAATTTATCGCTTCGCCGATATTTGTATTTGCATAGTCTCCTCGCGTATATTTATTTAGAAACGTTCGCGCGCAAGAAAATATATCGTCCGTCGGGGCGCGTAGTTCTCGCACGGTCGTTCCAACCCCTATCGTTCGAAAATATTTCGATTCGACGTTTCGTAAAACGAGTGAAAAAGGGAATAAAGAGCGGAGAAACGGAAGGTCGAGGTGGGGGAGGAAAAAAAAAAATATATACAGACGGAGAAAATTGTACGAGTGACTGGAGAGCCGGTAGCGTTTCGCAAGCTCTCTCCCGTTGGAAAGAGAGAAAAAGACTTGGAGAATCGTGGCGCGGCATCAATCACCATTATCGGCTTCCTTATCTCGCTAGACGTCACAATTAAACGAATCGAGGGACATTTTTCTCCCTTCTCCGACCATCTAAACGCGGTCTTTTGTATCGTGCCAGGGCACAAAAGAGCATAAAGAAGAACGATCAAACAACGTGGCAACAACGGGACCGGAAGAGGCCTGGCCGGATGTCCAGGAATTCGAGCAGCGAATCTTTGCTAATTCGTGCAAGAAAAAAATCCTTCGAACCAGTGGGTGGAGAATCTCTCTTGATCACGCCGAAAAATTGTCCACGGAAGGAGGAGAAATCGGATTGAAGGGAACCGACGAGGAAACGATGTGCCCGTACCAGTCTGGGGAACAAAGTGGATAAAGGGTGGCACATAAACGAGAACGGAAGCTGTGGAAATCCTGCAGGTGTATAGAGCGGGACACGACTCGATGGCAAGAACGAGAAATTAATTATTTCGCGTATTGTACAAAGGTAAGCCGGAAATGAAGATTAAAACGAGTCTCGTTTTAAAGTTTGGAAATAAATTGGCTGTAGATCATGAATATTAAACGTAATTTCAGTCAGATAGACGCATCTGTGTGTCGTTGTTATGTGCATCTTAGCAAGTGAGATGGGAACGATAAATTGCTGGAAGATTTTCCAACCTTCGTTTCATTGGAATAAGACTTTGTATTTTGAAAAAAATATTGATTAAATCATAGTACTTCTAGAGCGTTTTACGCGTACTGAGATATATCTCTAATTTTGAATCTGCGACTACAAAAATTTATCTACCGTAAAGTAATAAAGTTTTCATGACTTTATTCGATCGAAATGTGACATCGTTTCATTATCGAGACGTTCACTTTTCGATTCTATTTTGGCTGTCTACGAAATGAAACATACATCTCTACCTGTATTTGCCGATAGAATAAAAGCCCGCTTTATTCCAACCATCTCTATCCTTATAGCGTACCGACTTGACGTCTTCTTGCACATTCAGCGTGTTTGCAAGTTAAAATATGATAAAATGAATTTTTATTATACAAATACGAATACTTTGCACTAGTTCGTATTTGTACGTACAAGTACAGATAAAGGTGTAACTGTCTTTGCATATTTGAATATTTTCTATATATTTTGTCTTGTAAATATGAACAGTTACGTCTCGAACACCCTAAACGAAAAGGACTCGTTATACGAAATCCAAGCGATATTTATCTTAACCTTAAAACCCCTGAATCAAGTTGACGCACGGTGGAAAAACGTCAGATCGTCGGTTTAAAAAATTTATTTCATGACTGTATTTGCGCAAAGTTTGTAGAAAAAATCACCCTTCAGTCGATTCCGCGAGGAATTACTCTCCACCCTCGCATCATCTGGCATCGGGTCGGCGCAGCTTGCGAACAGGGAATAACGATAAAATGGAAGTAACAAGGGAGTCGGTAGTGTATCCGGGAAGCTGAGGAGAAGCCGAGGAGGATCTCGAAAGTAGTCCCCGGGAAAGAAGGTGGCATGGCTCTCTGCTGGGTAATAATAAATTGAAGAGTGTCTCGCAAAAACCTTCGAGTTCGCGGGCTTAACGTGTTGTCGGAGATGGAGGGCTGCGCGAGCGGAGCCAAGCCAGAAAGGGAAGGGGAGGGATGGAGGATCGAAACTTCCCTTTTGACGTTTGCCACGTTAACCGTTATGACAGATTGTCTTTCGACCAGGAGAGGCTGTAATGAACTTTAATTACCGAAAGCTGTCGCGTTATGAGTGTCGCGGCTCTTGTGCATTGATGTTATTGTTTGACGGCTGACTGTTACCGAGGAAATAATTTTCTTGCGAACATAATTTTTCTGATAGGCTGGAAAACATCGATTGATACTTTCGACGTCGATAGCAGAAATCTTTCGTTATATTTACGATCTATTACGATCTTTAATCAATCTTGTCGTTATATTTTTCGTTGTAATTTCCGTTGTATATTTTACTATATCGTATAAATCTCGATAGAAAGAAAATTCCCTCTCTCACCTTTAATCGTAAATTCTCTAAAGTCCTGGTTGTAATTTAAAGCTCTCCTGCTCATACATAACTAAACTCAAAGATGGTACGGACAAAAATGCAAAAAAGCAGGTTTTCCGTTTCAGAAGTAACGGATAGTCACGTCGAAACTATAAATCTAAACCGCGCGCGCAAAAAAAAAAAAAAAAATTAAAAATATTGCTCAAGTCTGTTAAAACAGACAGCATCGCGTAATTCAAATATATCAACGATACTGAATATCTCTGAAAATTTATACTCGAACGAGACTCCGCTAACGTAGCTATTCATCAAACGTATAAATTTTTGTGAAAAATCACAGGATTTATATAATTTGCAGATTTCACTTTGATGTGCATCGGTTCGATAGAAACGTTTCAATCAGGAATCCTTAAAACTGTGTAAGCTCAGTCGCGTCATGGGCGTGTATAACCCGTACCTAAGCAGAAAAGTTTCAGCCCGGGCAATTGAATTTTTCACAATTAATCGAATGAACGGCAATCGACTCGTCGGAAGAAGATCAGCAACGATTTGGGGCTTCGTGAAGCTTAATTATTTTACAGTCGGGAGCGTCCTTCGCTATTGTGCACCCTCTCCGAAATCCTGTGGGCTCCTCTTATCGAATTCTCCAAGCCAGTTCTGGTTGCTCCTATGGGAATCCTTTAGAAGCACCGAAATCTTAAGCTATCCCAATTTAATTATCTGCCCTTGATTAATGGATAATGCCGAACTCTTTCTGCTCCTTCAAACTGAAACGGATATCTTGTTTCTCATTCATTTGTCTCTCGTTCATCGTGTTTATGCTAAACGTGCAATCCACGGCTCTGTTTGGATATCGTAGAATTTCTAGCAGTTGTTCGTGTGTATTTTCATACGTATATGTTGGAAATGTCAACGAAATGAACTGTCGGCACATTTATAAAGAAATCGTTTCTCTTTCCTTATAGAAACGAAATTTTCTGTAAGAAATGTGACTTTTATTCTAATAGCGAAATCATGTTTTGTCATATCTAGCGAGTTGCGTATTAACAAATATAGAAATACAGTGTATGTAAGGAACAAGTTATGGTTATGCGAATGAGCGATATAGTTTGTACTTTAAATTTTAAAAGAGTCATATTAAATTAAACTTATACAGCGATTCCACGTTTAAAAAGATTAATCGTATGCTTTGCTAAAAAATTCGAATGCTTCTTTTAATGTTTCGTCGATTTAAAATCAAGCATAAATGATTGTAGAAACAAACGACAATGGAATAAAACAAAATTACTTTCACGTTAATTGGAACCTGTCAAAAGACATAACAATTTAAAGCGGAATATTTGTACTGCAACGCGTCTGCTAAGATTTGCCAACGGTAACAAGGGAATTTAATCCGGAACAGAATTTACAGCAGTTGAAAAATTTCAGCTGTGAAATTCGTATCGGCGTGGCACATCATTACTACGGTATGCCAACATTATTCTGTTGCACAGCAAATATAATATTGATTTCAGCATCGTATTGAATTTCATCGACCTGGTATGCACGTAAAACTTACACAATAGGAACTACAATCATCTCAATTATGTTCATAAGAATAAAAGGGAAATATGTTACATGGAAGCTTGAGCCAATGAAAATATATCGATAGAAATAAAGAATTCGAACAATCAGGTTTGCATATTTGTCAATTATGTTTGTATATATATATGTCTATAATTCTAGTTCGTTTCTTCGATATGCCTTGATTTATCAAATAATTTTGTAAATAATATTGTTTGTCAACGTGGTTTATTTTTCTTCTCGTCTCTGATGTAGGAAAAGATCTACTCGCCACTATTTAAGAATGATAACGTTTTTCGAAATATATAAACTAAAATATATAAACGAAATATATATATATATAATATATAAAAATATATAAATATATAAATATAAAACACCTGTAGCCGATTGTCATGTTTCGAATACGATTCTCATACATTTAAAGGTATTTTTAGTAATGTTTGCAAATCTTCATTTCGGATTTCCATAAAATACACGTAACGTTATAAAAGGTATTCATTGACGTCAAAGTTCTAGCATTTTCCTTTCTTATACTAACAATTTCATCCGCACATGCCTCTAGTACCGGCATCGACAGAAGCAAGACAACCCCTCAAAGAAAACAGACAGTTCTGCATACAGAAATTCATCGTTCTAGAAGCAAAACGAAAAAGAACAGTCGCACGTTCTCTCTGACACGAACAAGAAGGATAACGATATTTTCCCTCGAACTCTCTCTGCCCCTTTTTCTTTCTCTATCTGTGCCGCACAGTTCAAATAGAGATTCTCTGCAGCGCGAACATGATCGAGTTAACGCTTAATTCGATTGTCATTAAAGGAACGAAATGCTAAGACGAAAGAGTATCGCGAGAACATCGAGTGTCCGGGTAGGCGGCTCGATTTTCAAAGTTCCCTCTTCCGTCGTCTTTATTAACATCATGAGTCATCCGTTTATTTCCCCGCGTGCAGCAAATACGCACACGGGGCCACGATATATATATTTTTCTTGCAAATTTTCTCCGGGCATAATTAAAATAGATCCCCTGGGCCCGCTCGGATTTGCGCCGCTGAACGCAAGATTCGCGTTGTCCGTCGTTTCCGCACCAGTTTCCTCCAACGTTTGTCGCGCGCTGTCGCTCGTTTCCTTTTCTACGTTTTGCCACCGTCACCGTGCCACGTGTACCGATTTAAATTCAGCCCTCGCCAGAACCACGATCCACCCTGCTAATAAGTGTTTTCTTTCCAAACAGACACCGACCGCTTGTCTTCCGTGCCTCTGGCTTCATTACCGCCACGGCAATAACTTTTCTCCTCCAACATTTCGATCATCGAGTCCTTCTCCTTCCTTCTTCTCTACCTCTCTCTTTCCTTTTACAAGCACGCACGCTTTACTTCTTCCTTTCCTGCCTTTCCGCTTTGTTTCTTTCTCTTCTATTCATCGTCAACCTGCGGTCTAATATCGTTCGACGCGAACGATGGTCGCGTGATATCATTGGAATACCAGAAGCTTTCAAACGAATTATCGATTGTAATGTGACAATGGGAGGGAAAATTGAACGGTTAAGATTGATGTTCCCTTTTCGACGAGACGAAAATGGAGGGAAGGACGGAGAAGAGATCGTAATCGAATTATATTGGTATTATTGATGGCTTGTGTTTTCAAACGAATCCGGTATTCCGATCTTTTCTCTTTTTCGCGCCGTGATATGTGCATCGGGGAACGTAATCGGCAAGCGTATTATAATCATCTACTTTATCGTTTAATTTTACATAACGGAAAAATTATTCCTTCGTGGTAATTCATCCTATATATGCTATTACCGTAATCTTCTAATTGCTGATCTGAATATCGTTTTTACATATTAGATAATTCATCGAAATTAGAAATAAAATTTAGAAGAAACTCTTGCACGTTATTGTAATTTCGTTTTCTGTCCCAAATGACAGTTTTCTAGGTAAACGAGCTAGTACGGTATATTTTCAGTCGAAAAATTTCCACGATTTTTGAGATGTATATAAATATACCTGTGTTAGATGATAGAATGGAAAAATTATAGACGATCCGAGAAAATTCATCATCGATCAATTCTTTTTATATTGTACAACTTCCTAAAGTTACGCTTGCACGTTCAGAGCCGCGTGTCACGCGTCTCAAAGATCTTAGTCGTTACATGTCTACGATATCCTATTTCTAAGATTCTACCAAGATTCTACCCGCGCTCGATCCTACCGCAGATGACTTTTCTACCATAGTCGCAATAAAACTTGAATAGAAGGAGTATAAGATGAAATCGTCACTGCAGATTGAAGCAAGAAGGTTTCATCGGAGGCGATGTCATTGCGCCGAAAGCTGTTACTGCCGTGGTACAATGAAGAAGGCAACGTTCTTATGTACCGAGACGTTGCGAATCTCATTTGTATTTTTTAGCTTTATCGCGACACTTTGGCACGATTCGTAAGCATAAAAATGGCAATCAGATGACAAAGATACTTTTATGACATATACGTACGCGTTGGCGGACTCTTTTGCAACTTGTAACGTCTGAACGAGCATTGAGCATCACAAAACCATTTATGACTTTCACGCAAATATTTTATGAATTTATCAGACGTTTGCATACAAGTATCTTTTGCGACAATGGTATCGCTAGAGAATTCTTCTTTGTAAATTGCAAATTTTTTCATTTTTCTCATTGATATCCTTGGAATTGACACTGTTCCTACAGTATTAGTATACAGACATAGTTTTCCTTCTGTGTATCCATGTTTCTCTTTGTATTTTTCTGAAGAATGTAACTTAAAAAATATGGAAATATGGAAAATTCTGTTCAATGTTCCAAATTTCTGCAGTTAACGAAATTATAAAAAGGACGTTTGAATGCAATTTTGCCAAAACGTTCTTGGAAACTATTTTTCGTTTTGTTTCTATAATATCCTAATTTAATCGACTCTAAATCTTAGTTTCATGTAGTTTTATAGCCCGTAGCAAAAGTGACTCAATATATATATTTTTATTCTGTCAATTAACTAAAATTGCGTAGAGGAAATGATAAGATAAATCGATTAATTATTAACTTTGTTCTTTTATTCTGCTACCTGCTCTAGCCGAGCTCGTTTTAATTAAGAATATATTTAGCTTTTTTGTGTCGGATGAGTAGAATAGCCGAAATGGAAACCATTAGATGATTTCTTTTTTTTTTTTTAAGGCGGCCACCAACATCACCGCCAATTTTTATTCTTTTTCTTTAAAAAGGGTTCTGAGCGTTATTAAGGCATGGATAAATACTCGTATGTGTATAAAATGCTGATGTAAAAAGTTACATAGACACGTACAAATTTATGCAAAGAGATCAAAGAAATAGAGAGAGAGAGAAAGTTTAAAAATTTATAATTTGTTTTATAGTAGATTAAATTTCTTTCTAATTATGATGTAACAAATGAAAGTAGAAATTATTCTTTGCTGTGGAGATTGGTTTTACCAAGAGCGTTTTATGTGCTACGTTCGTTTTAACGAAAGAGTCGAGAATTCTGTTAAATGGATCGATTTAAAACGGTAGAGTTGATGTGGGTGATTTTTAAAAGCTGCTTAAAAATACTGATTAATTAACAAGTAGAATTTCTTTCAATCACTCGAGCAAACTTCAAAAGTTACGAAAGGAGTTTGATGAAACTTTCGGCGAACCTACTTCTCGCATTTTCCTTCCTTCCTTCGTTACGCGTCAAGCTAACTTTCTATGCTTACGGTACATTGAAAAATTTGGATAGCTAGTCAAGTTCTCCTTAATTACTAAAACGAATGTTTTTAAACAAGTCGCGAAACGATTTAAATTCACAGATTTTAATACTTAATTTCTCTTTCCAACGCTAAGTTTCGTTTTACGAACAATATTTAATTTATCGAATTAAAAAAAAACATTCTGAATCCTTGTCTCTATAATCTCTATAATCAAAAAGTTTACGCAATCACTTAAATTTGTATTTTATATAGATAAATTGTTTTGCATAAATATCTTCAAGAAATAATAATAAATAATATATGATAGGTACAGGCGTGTAATTTACGTGAAAGATCCTGATTTTTTTTTTTTACTGTGTAAATTTAAATCCCTCGCTTTAACCCTACTCTTATCTACGAAAAACATTGGAGAAAATTCTACAAAGTAGCAAATGAATATCATTCTTCTCTTTTATGCTCTACTTTTCAGAAAATTCCAAGGAAACTGCGATTCAACTACGGACACATCTACACGGCTCTTCTGTTTTCTTCCTTTCACCCATTACACGCTACTTAAACTTCGCCCGTGTTACAAGAAAAAAGAGAAGCGTCTTAAAAAAATCTCATTACTCGAGCAACATCGTTTGCTCCGGTTACTCGGAACCGCGCTCTCTGTAACAATAGAGTTCACAATAGAGTTTGACAAAATATTAGTCCGAACTAGCTTGCCCTATTACGCTTCCCCACGAGCCACCACTAGCCAGATTAAACATCTCTTTTTCCAATTATACTTTCGTCGTAAATACCCCGCGTCGTTGGTTTATTAGGCGATCCTAAGCCGCGGTAACTGCTTATCTGGAAATACGCCGAAAAATGGTCGTAGCTTCGACTAAAATGCAACGCAATTCCGTAGCTCGCATTCCGGTCTCCGGCACTTGATTGCTGAAATCGATACTTTTATTTGCAATGCCATTTTCTACACAAGGTCTATGTTTCAGACTAAAATAACGTTACAGGATTATATTGCTTAGTAAGTTTTGAAAAGATTGTTTTCGATATATTGATAAATTATTTTTCACTTTCACTATCGAATCTTTACTTTGCAGAGTATGTTCCTGTATATCTTTTTATTTTGACTGCAATCTATAATACAAAAATCGTAAGGTAATTTCATTCTTTTAAATCGAGATGAAGCTTCGATTACATTTCGACGAATCGGAACGAAACGATTGCTAATGTAGTTTATCGACTAACAAATTATTTCAGAAATTGCTATCCTGGTGCTTCGACACTCGTATGAAAATAAAAATCAGAGTAGTAAACTCTGATACGAGGTATACTTTTGTAAGAGAGATCCGCTAATTTCGTTTCTTTTTCGTCGTCTTCTATAGGCAATTAGGAAAAATTATTGCAGACATCGGCATAGCGGGGGAGCGAATTCGCGCGATACGCTTGCAAGAAGAACGTGTCCGAATATTTTTACGCAATATTAAATCTTTCCGCCTAACGTTCCAATTTCATGCGTTCAGTATTTTTCTTCCTCCTCTTCTCTCGTATATTATACGAAACATATATTACACGAAAGACGCTGACTTATCCAAATCCCGGAACATCTAGCGACATTTTCTTTCCTCTTAAACAACTTTAATTCTTCCCTTTCATCCGACTTGCTACGTATAAATTTAAAATCACGTCCTCCTAACGCTAAGCTGTAGAAAAAAGAGCTGCGCGAGAAACAAATCAATTTCTTTAACCGTGCAAACAAGAGAATACTCCCTTAAAGGAGAGGTTGCCGGAGCTAGCGGGCGCGCGATTACTGAAAAGTTAAATAAGTTCGCCTGTAATCCTGTTTTCATGAAAATGCATGGCGAGGCGTTCGCTTTTGTGCCGCGTAATCCTGTACTATCGTGTAGGGCGGCTTTGCCTCTCACGGGGGACACTTTAAAGCGGCTAAAAAGCCCAGAGAGCCGCAAGAAACCAGTAATAGTCGCGGGGGTTACTGAAATCCTCGTTATACTGTCGCGTAACCGATTCTTTAACGGACGTTTAATATGCACGACGAACAAGAGAAACGAGTCGAGTGATTCCCCGCGGAGATCCCATAATACTGGACGAAGAAGAGAGAAAAGAAGCAGGACGCGCGAAACTGACGATAACGCGGTATAAAAATAATGATCCGAAACGAAGTGACCGGAAAACAGTACTTTCGTGCATTGCCGACGTAAATAGTGCTTCAGGTTTGCCAGTTTGGCTACGCAACGTAGTTTAGTCATGCTAGAGAAAGTGCGTAACGATCTATGGCGCGTTACCAGCTACTTTACGCTGTGACCGTAAAGTATCACTGCCGATAAATTACGATTCTCGTATTTCGAGGCAAGTTTCCGTGAACAATTCGCACCTTTCTTTTTATAGAAATTTTATGGATTTATAGTTTTCCAGGCACGTTTCGAGGAATCTCAGTGAGTTTTTGTAAAATATATAGATAAAATCTTGTTCCTTTTTGCGTTATTAAAAACTACGTGGGAAAGATGAGTCCATTTTTCTTGGCTTTTCGGATCTTCTCGATGAACAATTCGCACCTTTCTTTTTATAGAAATTTTATGGATTTATAGTTTTCCAGGCACGTTTCGAGGAATCTCAGTGAGTTTTTGTAAAATATATAGATAAAATCTTGTTCCTTTTTGCGTCATGTAAAAACTACGTGGGAAAGATGAGTCCATTTTTCTTGGTTTTTCGGATCTTCTCGATGAACAATTCGCACCTTTCTTTTTATAGAAATTTTATGGATTTATAATTTTCGAGGCACGTTTCGAGAAATTTCAGTAAGTTTTTGTAAAATATATGGATAAGATCTTGTTCCTTCTTGCGTTATATAAAAACTACGTGGGAAAGACGAGTCATTTTTCTTGGTTTTTCGGATCTTTGTATTAGTTGGTGGTTGAAGGGAACTATTTTAGTATAAAATGAATCTGCTATATGAATACACGAAATATCGTAAAAATACTGTACTAACAATGTCTTGAAATACTTAAAAGGGTGACGAAAATGCATATTTGATTTCGAACAATATTTAGTAACATAGGATTGGATTTTGAAACTGTTTTATTTAAAATTTGATAAATATGGCTAATCATGTTTCTCTCCTACGACGTTCGTGTTTCATTTTGATCTTCTTGGTACTGGTTCTATAATTTAGTCGTCGATAACGTTAGGGTTGAAAATTTTGCACCTGTTCCCGAATTCTCATTGTGTGGAATTTGACGATACGAACACCGTCTTTGAACTCTCATCATATTTAAGATTTTACCAATAAATATAACGAGCGATGAACGAATCTATAAATGTATCGAATAAGTATACGAACGAGTATGTGACCGAAAAGCGCTTGTATTAAGTAAGCAGAAATTAGAAATTCATAAAATTATTTCTTTTCCCGTTACTTGCCCAATCCACCGCTTTAGTTCCTTTCTCGGATTGATTTCGCTCGTAAAATGTGGTTCATCATCGTCGCTATACCTCGCCAGAACACAGCGACTATATTAAGGGGGCACTTCGAAGCAAGTTAAATTTCCTGTCGTTACTGAAAAGTTAAATAACTTTCAGCTGTAATCCTGTTTCCATGAAAATGCAAGCCAGTACTACCCGCTCTGTGCAATGTAATCCTACAGGATCGCATGACATTGCCCTACCCTTCTACTCAAAGGATGAGGAGGTGGACGAGACGGGGGTGGTAACGGGGAAGGAATATTCCTAACCGAGTGATGATAATTAAATTAGAATAATTAAATGGACGTAGTTGTTATGGCAAACAACGATAACTTGGCGTACCTATCGTGAGAGCGCATATCCACGCATACACAGAATCGTCATTAACCTTGGAGTAATCAACGGCGAACAACAGCGACCAACTGAATGTAATTAATTCTCGTGATTGATTCGTCCGTTCGACACGGCAATTTCGTGATATTACACGGTATCTCGTTGTGGGGCAAGGCGAGAAATATTATCAGGTAAGTTGCATTGTCAGGTTGTCGTGTGGCTAATATTTTACCGGTTGGCGAAAGAGAAAAAGCGGACGAAAGAAATAAATTAATGCAATTTCAGAGGAGCAGTGCAGACACGATACAGTTGCCACAGAATGAGAGTAGCATTCATAAGATCGTCGTTCGAGTTGCTTCTCCTATTTTTTTTTTTTTTTTTATACAATGCTCTTACTACCGCAAAGGTATTTCGTAACGCTCGTTTATTTTTAGTTAGGTATTTGCTTTACGAAGAAATGCTGCGTTATATCTATACCCACCCAGTTCCAAAAGCGAACTCAAATTTCTTTCTGCCTCTCTCTCTCTCTCTCTCACACACACACTCTAACTCTGTTGTTTCTTTCTTATTTTTTCTTTTTTGCAGCTACGTTAAAAAAACGATGGGCTTTCTAGTCGTTGCACGCAACATCGGCTTTTAGCGGCACGCGTTAGAAAGCAAAACAATGCCGTTCGCCCACTACAACTATCCCGAAACTAAATACGCCTGTTTTCTTTTAATATATTACAGACGGATGGGCTGCAGAGTCGAAGAGAAGAAGACACACGGACCAGCGTCGAAATAATATATTCACGTGATATCGTGTAACACTGTTTTCCTTCTCGTAAGGGGCTCCCTAAAATGAGCGCAGACCTCCCGCAGCTGCGGGTCCTACGTTATGCGCCACCACTACTCACGATGCTCTCCTATCCATTCCTCTTTCTTCCCTCTCGATTTCCCTCCGTCATTTACCCTGGTTCGCCTCGGAACCCTCCCTCTAACTCTCAGCTCATTTCTCTTTCGGTATCGGTCCGTGTTTCGCGTTTATTTATCCTCTTCGAGCCCCTCGTCCTCCTCATTTCTTTTTTCTCCTCCCTTTAAAACGCGATTCCATCCATTCCGGGCTTCCCTTCTTTCTTTATCTTCTCCCTTGCTTCCTCTCGATCCGACGACAATCCGCGACCACGGCTGAAGAAAACGAGACGCAAAACGATTTCCACCGAACGGTCCGTGCAGTTCTGGTTATTTTAAGCAATTGTTAAGTGCCTTGCCGGCTACCACGAAGACGCGTTTACGCACTCCCGTCTCAAACACCCATGATTCACCGACGGTTTGCACGGTACCGACCGGTGCATCTTTTCTCACCCTCTTGCTCGCTACTGCTCGGCTTACGCCATCGTTGCCCGTTTGTCTCCTCGTTGTCGTTTATCGCGCGTTTTGGCAGCTCACCCCCTCCGCTCGGGTTCGGGACCACTTCGCGGCCGATAAATCAACCGGCGTAATTAGACGTGGCCCGGCTGAAGTCCGCGCGAAACCTGCTGCCTGTCGTCCTTTTCCTCCCCGTTTTTGCCACCAAGCGTCTACGATAGTGGCAACGGTGACACGGGTCCTCCAGGAATTTTGGCCCGTTTGCAGCACGCGCGTACGGTCGTTAACTTGGATTTCGGGATATTTATTGGCAGGCTTGTTTCTCGCGCGTATAAACGCAGTCTCGCCTCAACTCGATCGATCGTTTTATAGTCTTCGCGGAAACCTTTCGGGGATGAATGAATGCGAGAAGAGAAGAGAGACTCGGGCTGGCTGGCTGTTTTGTTGATACGTTTGGGGTCGGCTGGCGATAAACCGATGGACTTTCGAACGATTGCGTAACTCTTGATACGTTTAGGATCGAGAACGTACCTTCCGTTTGTTCTTCAAACGCCTTTGCTCGTAGCGTTTCTGCCGAGTGTTGAAAGCAACAGTTACCTATTTTTCATAGTTTCGTTAAATTATAATTATGGATGATTCTTTATACGTTCGATATCACGTAATGGATTCTTTAGAAATTACTTGAATCTTCTTGTAGTAATTCTATCACTCGTCGTTGTCGAAGAGGAAATCCCGAGACTGTGTATTTTCTAATATTGATTAATTATTAATTATTATCTCATTTATTTTATAATAAAATTAAATTATATTAAATACTTCGAGTTATCTTTTATTTTATACGATCGTTATATGCGTGACAAGTCTTCCTTGAACATGATACGATGCTTTGTTCATATTCAAGAGTTCAACTGCAGACTGATAACATAAATCTTAAGCAATGTCTGATATTATATTATTGTTGTTTTATTTATTTATACGCGTCTCTGGAAAGCCAAATTAAGCAATTCAACGGATCGTAGGCTTTTTAATTTCATTATCCAGATATGTATAATTAACGTTCCACTTCCCGATAAATGATCCGGTTATACGCGATTCGCTTATAAACGATAGTGAATAATATTTCAATTTCTAAGAATGAAGATACGCTCTCATAAAAATACAAAAGGTATAAAGCTGGAAGCACAGACTCTTTTCCAACACCTAAAACATAGTTTATTATCAAAATATCGAGGCACTTTTATCGCGTGACTCATTGCGCCAAATATCACGATGAATCTCCTTTCATCGCGTTAAAGGTTCCGTTTAAAAAATATTTCTTCTATTAAACCTCTTCGTTTAATCCACGATGTTAATCGTCGAACGTGGCACGCGTCAATTTAAACTTTCCCTGGGAAACTGTACGATATTTAATTGAATAACCGAGACGTCCTGCCTTTTCTTATAATAACGACTTAATATATTCTGTTATGGTCCATTTGCGTAACTCGATAAGAAGTTAAGGTTTAATAGAAAAAAGGTCCGGCTGATAATCGGAATGAACTGACGCTGACGCCGCTCGTCGCGATAAACTTCCTGGCCCGTTAGAAATTTTGTTACGAAACTTTTTCAGACAGAGTCGCCGAGATACGGAAATGCAGTCGAGTCGTAAAGTGTTTTTTTCTTCTTCTTTTTTTTTTTTTAACTGTACGCCTCGTGAGGATTTAGTGACGCATAAAATCTACGCATTGATCAAAGTTATCTTTCAACGCGAAGAGCAGTTTGCATGTAATACAAGTATGTTGTATTTTATACTTATTTACAAATATTACACGTACGTATATATATATATATATATATATATATATATATATATATATATCAACAATATTATAACTTTTTAATACAAATGTTTATAATAGCAAATTCTTAAATCAGTTCTGTTAATGTTACGGAAGAACAATTGATTTTAATTGTAATTATAATTGTAATCGCTTAAATGAAATTGTAGTTTTTTTGAAAGGGATTTGATGGTAACTGCAATCGGGATAGGTCATTGACCTTATTAGGCCCAGCATATTTGTCTTTTCATTGACGTAACGTAAGTAAAGATTTTGACGTCAGGTTTATGAACGTGTGCGTTTCAACGTCTGGCATTCGTATAATTGCTAATCAATAAATCGCTAGTACGCAGAAATCGTTGTTGAATAATTTATACACGTATGAAACAGAGTAACATAAAACTATAGAGAAAACAAATATTTACTATATTTTTTATTATATTTATATACATATCGTTAGTTCTATATTATTATATTCGTTATACGAAATGTTGTAGAGAATATTTGAATTCGTGCTTCTGCGAATTACCAAGTACGCAATTATGTATTCATCAATTAATTAAGTTCAAATAGTTGCGTCTAAATATTAGCGTTACTACGTAATATTGCAATTGTTAAACGCGAACGTGTTCAAAATTTTCAACATCAACCTTCTCGAAAAACTACGTAGCCGAGAAACGTGGCAGCCCGCATTTTCGACAGGACGTTGCAAAGGAAATTACCCTTCGCCGTTTGCCAAATTATAAAAATTGCAGCCTGCGTGTATATTTTACAAAGTCGGTCGGCAGCTAGAAAATTTCCAGCCGCGACGAAATTTACCCTCCACCTTCTGAAACGAAGGGATCGCGTTTTGTAAAATTCCGTTCTTTCAATTTGTTCGCGGCCAACGATGTTCCGGGAAATGAGGACAAGAAAAAAGAAAAAAGAGTTGTTCGCAGAATTTAAATGTAAAATTGTTGCGCGCCGCGTGTCTGTTCCTCCTCCATGTTGTACCTCCGCGCGATTTAATTTACACAGTCCTACAGCGGGATACTTTTATAAAACCGAGTAACTTTTAATTACGCGGCGAAAACGTATTGACCGAGCGGAGCCAGGCTCCATCAAATTCCGCTAAAATACGTCTGACGATTCACGAATTGGGACACACGGCTGAACGAACGCGATACGATTCTGTATCTCGTGCCACGTTTGCTCTCCACAAAGTGCAAAGAACGAACAATAGTTTCATCGTCTGCGAGCGAATCAAAGGGTGCGCGTCAATTGCTGATAACAGGCACATCATTTTTTAACCGCAATACGTCGGCCCCGATAGAGGAAAAACCGATCTGTGGGACGTGCAGTATCATGATGTGCTCGATTCGGTGTCTGAAAACAGCATACCAGTAGCTCTGACACGATTTGATCGTCCAATTGAAAACTATCGAATTCCTTTTTGTTTCGAGTAATATGAAAGGAAAGAGAAGATTGCAAGGAAACGATGGATCAAGTTGCAGAAATGTAGTTTTCGATTTCGTACTGGAAATTTAATTTGTTATTTCACTAGTGAAAGAAAAGTTCTTCTTTTAACGCGTGACATGATATAATTTTCGTGAAACTTTTCATTTCGTTACGTGTAATTTTGCAATACCAGCGTCGCTTAATTTTCCATGTCGAAAGAGAATAATTGGAATAATTGAAAGGAAATTAAGAACGAAGATAGAAGGGTGTGAGTTTTAATATCAATATTGGCAACGAATTTGTTCCATTACTTTAAATACAGGAAAATTGTCTTCTCTAATGTGAAACATACTGTCGAATTTAATTATCGAATCTTTAGTTTGTTCTTTTTAATTGAATAAAAGAGAAAAGATGGAAGGAAAGTTTGAAAGAAATTCGTGATTAAAATTGAAAAACTGTAATAGTATTTAATTAAATTGTTAATTCGATGGCGAAGTGTTGATAAGGTAGATGTATCGTGTAAGATATGTTTGATAAACGACACATCTTGTAACAAGTTAAAAACGAGATTTTACTGAATTCTAAAGGATTTCCTACTAAGACGTAAAAAATGTACCGTTGAATTTTATATAGCAATATATATTCTGAGGTTGAAATCGATATCGATATCAGCTTGAAAAGGTATCATTCGACCCAATAATGTCAAAAGGATATAGGAGAAAAACATACTGTAATTACTAGTAATAAAGAGAGAGATCCTAGCATTTATGCAGTGCTTAAAAATAACGTCCAATTACTATTGAGAGAGATGGTTGAACTTTTTCACGAAAGTTTGCTATGCGAGGAAGGAAACTTGTACGAAGAATCGTGTTAGAAAGGTGTAACTCTATCCGATGATCATAAAAGTTTAACGAGTTCATACAGATTTTTTTTTTTAATACTTAATAGGGGAAGTGTCAATAATTGACTGCAATCTCGTCGCATTTTATGGGAAACGGGTTCTTCTGCCATACATCGTAACGAGGTTAATCTATGCATGAGAAAAATAATGTTAAATAATTCAGACGATGTTTAAAATAGTATTAAAGGCAAGGAAGACGAGTTATACAACTTTTAACTTTACGAGACTTCCTACGCGAGAAGGAAACTTGATCGAAGGAAGCAAGTTGAAGAGGTGTAATTCCATCCACTAAAGGTGCTTGAAAGTTTAATAAAGAAATCTACAGACATTCTATCACAATTGCTCGTAACAAATGCAATCTATTATTCTAAATGGACGAACACCATTCTCCTCGTGTTTCACGAAATATTTATTATTCATAACATGCGTTTCAGAACTAACGCTAGAGAATTTCAGGCATTACTTAGGAGATTGTATCGAATTAAATGTTTCATACGGAAGCGAATTCTCCACTTTCGATATTTTCGTAATTTCAATTATTTTTCTGGTATAATCGTTACTTTCTCTATGATCGCGATAATATTAAGGAGAAAAAGGAAATACCAGTTTCTTTTACATTTTAATATTTTGCAGTACCGTTAGAGGAAATTAACAGTAATTAACAGGAAAGTAATAGCAATTGGATATAAATATGATATTACTTTCTTGTTAAGTACTATGATCTTTATCGCCGAGGAAGTATACCTTAAACGGTTGCGAAAATCTAGTAAAATTTATTCATTTATTTAACAAACTTTGCATTCGATATTCATGAATAAATCCGTCACACATTTTTACCGTTCGATTTATCGAATAGCCTTAAAAGTTTAAACGAGGTTAATGAGAAATAATCGCAATGTAACTTACTATCGTATTGAATAGAAGAAAAAGTCAGTTGGTTTCGTCTCAACGATGTCTCAAACAAAAAAAAAAGGGGGAAAAAAGCGGTCAGTTGTTTCAACGTTTTCACGACGTTTTCCACGCCGGAAAAACGAAGTAGTCAAAGGGAAAAGCGGCGCACAGACCTGTAACTCCAGCAACGAGCAACGCGTAAAAGTTTAAGTTACAATTTTCAGTGTATTTCTCACGAAACCGCAGAGCGCGACGTTCCATTATCGTTAATCCGCATAAACAGAAGGGTTGCAGGCGTAGTACACTTTTACCGCGACTTATCGCGTCTAATGAAAACACGAGGAACTCTAGATTTATCATCGAACCACATCGTCCGTGTACCTTGTTTTAACGACGATCGCGAACGAACGTAACGGCCAATTCATACAGGGTGATTCTGAAATCGCGATACGTTCAGAAAGTAGTTGATTTCATACGTAAAGGTAAGCTAAAAATATCGAACAAAACTGTTTCACACGTGCCTCCGTTTTTCAGGAAATCGAGTTTGAAAATTTCTTACCGTCTACCTGTATTTATCGTTAAAACTAATCCGTTCGTTCGATCTGACTAGCTACAGATATTCCTATTTGTGTCTACAAAAAACGTCGCTATTTGATACGATTTTAAACGATGTAATGAGTTCAATAATTGAATTACTGTAACGATTCACAGAACACTGAAAACGATCTCGATAATTCTAGTTCATGATGTTGGTCGGTTTTATTAGTTACTCTTGCACCATAGAAATAGTTCACACTGAAAATAACCGTTAATTAATAGACAATATCAAGTTCGGACAGATGAAGAACTCAAACATCGACTGTTACTAGGTTGCGTTTCCTCAGTTTCGTAAGCAAGAATGTATTCGTGAAATCAACGACGATAGTTACAACATTTTGTTAACATAAATCGCGCAAAATTATACCGTAGACTGTCGAGCGTCCACTGTCTTTATAAATGTATACACGCAAACAAAAGTAGAGAGGACAAAGCAGATTGGCTGCTGGATTTGACTGAAAACGAAGCTCCGCCCCAAAAAGTATCTCATTCTCATATTTCCGACCTACTTTTACGCGAGGTTATCGCAATTTCAGAATCGCCCGGTATATCAATACCATCGCGCGATACGAACAACGTGCACAGACCGGATCATCCCCTCGCTTCACGATAGAACGTTCGTCTTGACACGATAGAGAGTGCGGCAAATTATGTGAAGCAGTACGACGTGGAAAGAAGACGCGAAGATTGTATTGTGTGGCAGCCGGTTGCAATCTCCTCGGCCCCCGAAATTGCAGAAAAGTGGTCCGTTGTATCGGCCTCTTTGTATATTAGACGCGAATGGCGGCGAGAAGCATTTTTCCTCGCTTTTATCCCCACCGCGTTGATCACTTTTTCTCCCCCTCTTGCCGTCTAGGTAAAAAAGAGAAAACGAGGGTGAGAGGGCAAGGTTCGGTCGAGCGCGGGATTACTCGCGGCTGATTGTGCCGTTCGTCGCGACGAAAACGCCCGCACGATTAAACCTAACGATCCACTATTCCGGCCAAGAATAATACCGGCTCGTGCATCCTGCCACGAAGAGTTACGGCAAGCGGAAACTAACGAGGGCCCACCTTCGCATCCACTTTATTCGCGGAAAGGAGAGATTATTTCGCGCGTTCTGACCCCTACCTAGCCCTTTTCCACCTCTTCCCCTCGTCCTCCTCGCGTCTTTCTCGACGAGCTACCCTTGGCGAGCCGGCGCGACACCCTCGACGAGCCATCTCAGATACCAAGACCTTGCGCCTTTGTCGCTCGTTTCTGGCTCGTGTGAACGAATTTTATATTAGACCGCCATAGAACGGTTCGCTGCAGACGAGGCCAGGAACTGGTGCAACATGGCTGTGTCGTGTCTTTGATAGTTTACTCTTGCGTAATATGTTTTTTTCGATGCGATATACGGTTATATGGTTTTCAATGGATCGATCCGAGAGATTTTCGTAAACCGAGAAGGTTGTTCGTATAGGAATAGTTGTCATTATAGGTTGCTGGTATATCGAAAGATTGGTAAAGTTGGTTGCTTATTGTATAAAATTGTACTATATGGAGTATGTCAATTTCTGCTTATAAATAGCGGGATCTTAATATTTAAAGAGCATTTAAATAATTGTACATTGAACACGAAATAGGAATACCGTATATGTAAAATAATTGTATTTCGATCTCGATAAAAGCTAACATTGATTTCGTCCAAATTATCCACATACCTTTAATAATTATACAAACGAGACTGAAACCTGTTACTTTCACGGGTTTGATAGATTTAACGTTAAACGCTTATTGTATACTATAATTTTTCTTCGTTATTTGTTCTGAAAACTAAATTTTATTCGTTAGTTCGAAGAACTTTTGAGATAAATTCTATAGATTATAGATGCGCCTTTCCAAACTGTCCAATCAAATATGTTAATTGTTCTAAGCAACCAGTAATTTTTCTAATACAATTTTTCAAATACCGAGAGTCGTGATTTTATCATATCGTTAAATACGAGATCATTGTTAAGCATTGAATGTAATAAGTTCATTAAATATAGTAATCGTTTATACAAATTTTCGATGCTCTTCCACGTAAAAGTAACGAATTTCTTCTTCGTTTTACTTTAAGTATTTCTGTCTCTTTCTTTAAAATATCGAAGAAGTTCCGCTTTTCTTGTCTACATTGGATTAGCATTAATACGTAAATGAGCCACGTTTCGTTTACTTAATAGCACGTAATTAAGCTTCTAATTGCAAGTTAAGTATTTCAGTTCGACCGTAATACACGCACGGCGTTAAGCACTGTTTCCAACCTAATGCGACCTAAATTACGAATTTAGAAAGTAGAATTTATTCCCCATATATACATCGGCTAATTGCTTTTTAAATCAGATAAAACTCGTCTCTGCGATAAATATGTAAGAGCCATTCAATTGCAATTAATTGAATTTAAACAAATCAAAAAAAAAAAAAAGAAAGAAAAAAAGGAAAAAGCAAAAAATGATAGAAGCATACAACAAAGCTTGAAAGTATTTTCATTTAAGTTGAAAAGAACGCCGATACAGTGAATGGAAAGAGCCAACTTTTCTTCTCTTTCCTCTCTTTTTTTCACAGTGAAACGCTGGTTACGGCTATATACTATCGAACGAGAGGGGAAATTCGACGGCTTTCTTGTTAATTTATATCCTTTTATCGAAAATTTCATCGATCACCCTATCCGCGTTATTTTATGGATTACTATTATGAATAATACGTACAGGCGATAGGTATACTATGTACGTCGATATATGACACAGACGATATTTAACTTTATTTTAATCCTCGACACGCGAGATAATACATCATCCTCTTTCCATGTAATGAATTTATCACAATAAAAGTATTAAACGTTAATTTCAATCGATCTAACTAATGTATTTTGACAGGGAATCTAGTAATCTGTTTCGGCGTACATCAATCCATAGAAAATCGATCCGAGCCCGGCAATACGTCGAATTTCGTGTTCCCCGCGGGTATTAGTAACACGAACTTCTGCTAATAACTACTCAGTCATCATGTGGGACGTATGGTCGCTAATTAATAAGCTGTTTGATTGGCTAATTACTTGGCCACGGCTTTTGACGTATTCTACCAACAAGTCGTTTACCGAAACAGCTTGTTTCAGGAAATTTTGCGAAGATTTTTACTCGACTGAAAATTATTCTCTTCCGTAACATTTAATTATTTTTACTGTTTCGTTTTACATGTACTTTTTCGATATCGCGTCACACTCTCGTGCGTAAAGTTTTAAGCGTATAATAATTTATCTTAATATTTTTGAAAGATTGCTTGTATCA
Source organism: Bombus confusus (assembly GCA_014737475.1). Lineage (NCBI taxonomy): Eukaryota > Metazoa > Arthropoda > Insecta > Hymenoptera > Apidae > Bombus > Bombus confusus. Next base: position 6,049,734 of record JACXIV010000002.1, on the reverse strand, counting down.
ATATCATTTTCGTTCGTCGTAAAAGTTATCAACATAGCAAGAACTGATTTTTAAAAGTGGTATTTTAGTAATTTTATGAAAATTTAGTAACGTGTGTGCAAGATTTCTTAGAAAATTGAACTTCTTTGTATCTCTGTTCGGATTGAGTACTGCATTACGAGCGTGCTTTTATTACGTAATGTGGAAGATTTTAATGTATTCTAACGTGATATGATCGGTTTTGAACTTTGAACGTCTTCTAACGAGTTTAATTCTTCGATATATCGTGATCGAGTTGTTTAATTGAATGTTTAAGTGATACATATTTTATCTTGAAAATTGGCAAGCATCTGTCCATAGTTGAAAATGATGCAATTAACACACGTATCGGTGGGATTACATTATTTATACTTATTATTTTCATTACCCAAAATCAATAATCCAATATAGCCGAAGGATTAATGTATATATTAAAACGGTACTTAAAGCGTTATTTTACATGCAGATTAATGCTATTTATTGAACGGTTTCGAAGATTTTAATACATTTTGGACATGTAACGTTAACTGCGTCGCGATATATGTACATTGCGTTAAATTAAATTTTGCAAACAAGTACAGATTGCCAATTCCATAGTTACGATACGTTACACGAATTTCGAAAAATATTAAGCGCAACAACATTTGTGAATTATTATTTGAATCGCTCTGCATTTAAAATCACTGGAAATCAATGATTCGCAAACTACAGATCAGGTCAATTAGATCCATTTAACAAATCAAAGTCTATTCTCTCGAATGAAATCGGCAACGACGTACTGTTGAACTTGCAGATTTCAAGATTAATCAACCGGATATTATTTAATTGGTTAAATTAGGCTTATTGGCAAACGAAGTAAGTAATTCTTCATTAAAAGTCGCCTATTATTTCTGGATAAATATAAAGCTAGGCGATCGCAATGAAAAATATTCTGGCCATAAAACTTTTCTATGCTATTCTATATATGTACTTACGCAGTTTTATAGTTCCAACGTAAACAGTATACGATATAAACTGACCCCGTACATAATTTCGTCGCACAGATTCATAGCATTATGCAACTGTATATTCCAGACTATTGCGGTATAAAAGAGAATCCGACTTTCGATTCATATAAATAATTTTTCAAACTCTCTGTACTAAAATACTTTTAACATATGTTATCACATTATCATATGATCGTTTCATTATACCTATGTTTATAACTTTTCTCTCTCTCACGCAAATCTTCGTGTAATAAAATTGTTGATTCGTACCCACTCGGTTGTTCGAAAATTTGCAATCATAGATATTGGCGACTTATGAAACAAAACAAATTATAAATTTTAATCGTTCGCTATCTTTTCGTGCGTAATACTATCCGAGCTGCCTTTTTCGTCCTACTGTTACGCTTGTCTTTTATTTTCGCAAGCAGCAACGTTTTATTGCGTTTTTATTTAATCTGTATATCATTGAGTGCGAGAGATTTCGCGAATTGTAGCAGTTTCCAATTTGAAATTACTTTACACTGTAGATTTAAATAAATTCTCACTGAATAATTAGCTATGTCTATAATACTTATAATATTTAGCTATATGAAATAAAAGGCAAACATAAAGAAATAATGGTATCTCATAAAGAAGCTCGAGTCGCCAAAATACTTTAAATAATAATCATAATCCAACTTTTTTACTGCAGCCGAATATACTAATTTAAAGTATATATAAACTGAAACATTTATTCATACTTTCTCCATCAAAATGTTCAAGTACTCTTTCCATCGAGCAAGTAACGCCAAATTTTTCGCCAACTACTTTCGCAATAAAGTTCCCAAATCCGCTACGACTATAATTAAAACACGGCCTCAGACTCATATCAAACATCGTGAACGGTTTCATTCGTTCCACCTAAAAAGTCCTCGAGCGATCTTGCCCCGTAAAATTTCACCGCGAAACACAGACGTACTTTAAAGAATGTATTTTTGCCTCGGTCTACGCTGCACTGCCACGAGCAACATTCCCTCGTAGGTAACTATATCGGCTGGTGCTTAAAGTGCCGAGTCTCACGAGTCGTCTCACGGGGCCATTTACAATTTCATCGCGCGACGTGTCAGCCGTGGTGTTACGAGTTTCCCGGACGGTTGTCCGAAGCCACTGGCCAAACTCTCCAGATCGTTAACCCCGGTTAAAAGAGCCCCGGACAGAGATGGTTCGCGAACGAACGAAAAGACCGACAGCGGGCATTTTCTAGGCCATTGAGCCCGTTTGGGTAGAACCGATACGAAAAACACGATTTATCGATTCCAGGAACCAAGCGCTGGCCGTACAGTTTCGGCCCGGTCGTCATGATAACGTATGAACGTTCAAACTGCTCGCATATGCGGACCAATGTTTACCCTGACAGAGAGAATCAGAGTCGCATAGTCACGGCCCGCGGGCTTTCGGCGCATTCATCGAGTGTTACAAATATGTTAGTCATGGTTAATTGCGTTTGAGGCCCATTTAACGAGACACAATCTAGTCCATGGGTATTGGGATTCAATTCCTTCCTCCTCTAAATATCAACGGACACCAGCTGTAATCTGTGAATCGCGCGGCTCGAATTAATTATTCCCCGCCTTAATACGAGGCGGCGCGATAACGCGCCGTGCCAATGAGCCGCGCTAAATATAAAACGCGCATGTAGATGCGAAATACCGTCCGCATGATAAATCCGCGTGATCGATGGATCGCGTGAATATGAATAATAACGCGCGGTGTCTCGATTAGATTCTGTGCTCTTCTCTCTTTTCCATCCTCCTATCTCTATCGATGTCTCTGTTACATCCTTCGTGTGCCTGTTTTCCTTTTTCTTTCTTTCTCTTTTTTAACAAATTTACGCTTCAATGTTATTTCGCGCATCGGATGGAGAATCGAACGAGCAGCTTCTTTTTCCCTTTTTCGTCGCGTTTATCCGGTATACTATTATTGGCTGTATCTACACAAAAGCATCGAGCACGACGCTACATGGAAGCGGATTATGGGTGCTCCGCGAAGAATCGCGTCTTTCTTGCCACTCGTACCAACAGGTGTGCGAATTTCTCGGAACGCACTTTGTATATTTTTCTTGTGCATCCTAGCTACACGTGTTACGGCTATGTTAGGTTAAATAAGCCCGCGTTCTATTGTAGCCTGCACATTGCCGAGGGTAGAGGGCTAATATCAGAGCTTGCACAATGGTGTAGCGCCAAACTTTTATGAAAGCCGGGGAAATTTTTCCGTCCCTATTATTCTTTTATGCGCAACGAGGTATCTCGCGTTCCTAGAGGGGAAATATATTCAATTGTTTCCTAACGCGGGCTCGTTAAGGAGCATCGGGATAGGAAGGAGAGAAAAAAAGGAGAAGCAAAGAATAAATTGCCCCCGTAAATTTAGATCCCGTGACAATAACAACGAATCGTCGACGAGCCGACCTTGATTCCGGATAATCTACTTGCTGGACCGAAGTCCGACATTCTGGCTCGATATCCCCGATCGACGGGACACGTGCTTCTTAATACGCGTTAGTTAAGTCGATGATCGTGTCTTTTTAACATTCAAATTGCATTGGCGTCACCTGTCGGCCGTAAGAGTAGAAAAATTCGACAACTCAATTTGAATAAATTTCTCGGCCCGCCTACCGAGCACGCGATAAAGCTTTTTCGAGCATAAAATTACCAACTATATTCGGTGTTTTGCGGCTTACCTTCTCTGATCGTCGCACCATAAATTTCTTCGCTCCTTTCCACCGGTCGTCCTTAACGAGATCCTCGTCGATTGTCCATCAGGGATCGCGCGTCGGAACGCGTCACACACACGATCAACGTGCAGCAGCAGATACCGTGGAAAAAAGAGCGATTTGCATTAAACGTCAACCTGATGTGTCCCGTTACGCTCGATCACACCGATTCCATCGTGAACGAGCTTCGATTATAACGAACGTAAATCTTCGTTTCACTTTCGCTTTGATAGACTGCCAGTATAGATTTTCGTTTTATCGAACTTCGCGTATGTCGGTAGGGAAAAAAGCGCCTACCCTTGTTCGTCCCAGGCGGACGTCTCGTGCCACTTTTTCAATCTTGCCCGATTGCTAAGCTTTTACATTTGGCAGCGACATCGCGTCCGCCACCAAGGGTCCAAACTTTTCTCTGGAAGTTCGATCGGCGTTCGTTCGGAAAGGGCCCTGGCTAAAAAAGTGTAGCGTTGTTCCACCGCACCGAAGGTATTTCACCTCTCTTCTGCCCTTCGTTCTGTTTCCCTTTTTTTGCTCTTCGCTTTCCTCCGAGGAAAGATTAGTTCTCTACGGACGATTCAATGGCGAGAAAAAAATACGGCTAAGGTTCGAGACGCACCGTTCTCTGTTCGACACTGGAACGAAATTGTCGAGCGGCTACGAGGGAAAAAGTTTTTCCGTCAAGTTTCGCGGGGTGATGATGGTGGGGGCTTACTCGCCTCCGGTCGTAGAGGGGTGTGCAGCCAGCACGTGACACTTTTTATCGGGGAATCACACGTGTCACGCGAGATTATTGGCCTTTGTGAGCGCCTTGACAAATGGTCCACCGCATATGGCGCGTCGCGCACGACTGAGGCCAGATTTCGCTTCCACCATCCTCTCCCTCTGATCTACCCCCACCAGGCAGTGGCTCCATCCTCTTCTTCGGCCCTCGCCGTTTCCCTGAGTGTCGTCGTTGTAACACGCAGACTCCGTTACGACGATGCTTTTCTTCCCGTGAGACAGCTCTTTGGTCAGGTGCTCCTCTTTTTACGTTCCCGATCAAAGCAACAGAGGAAAGCATCTACAGCCAGCTTTCTTATTTTCACCGAGTGCACTAAGTGTATTCTCGATCAGACTCCCCGCGTCTGGCCCAACGAAATGTTCTTTGACCTGCCGTGAATCGGCTAACACGTTCATCGTACGATGAGTTTCCCGCCACCGCCGCTGCCCCTCTTCTCCTCACATTTTGCGAACAACCACGTAACAGATACTTTTTTTTAGATAATCGCATCGACTGGAGCATCGTCGTTTCCAAGGGCCTCGTGTCCCGATCCAACCGTTACGCCACATCAAATTTACTTTCGTCCAAGAGATGTCCACGGTTGTATCATTTTCTCGAGTGTCTCCCCTTCTTTCTCCTGGAGAAACGACTCGTGTATTGTCCCGGCACAAGGGAAGTATGTTTTCAGTGATCGTGGATCCGATGGATTCGGAAGATGCGTTACTTGCTTACAACAAATGCTTGGAGAATGAAGTGAGCGGGCTGGTAACGACGAAAATAGGTGATCCAGAGAATTTTTCAATCACTGAAACCAGTGTTGGCGCGTCCACGTTTCAAATTACCTGTTTCGTCAACGAGTCCGCTATCGCGGCTGTTTTTCACCACTTTGAAAGTACGTGCGCACTCGGACGTGTGATAAATACCGGTCCCGCGGGTATTACAAATCAGATAGCATTCTACCTTCGGTAGTATGTTTTTTCCTTTTTTTTTTTTTTTTTTTTCCTCTTGCCTCGTTCTCTATCCCCGCATGTTCCCTGAACTGTTCGACGTCCCGGATAAATGTACATACGTTCGTGGCGATGATTCCAACGACGAAATCGAGGTTCGTCGAACGTACGCTGCGTGCACCGCGATCGAAACGTCAAAAGAATCGAATTAATTCTTCGTGGCGCGATCTCTCGTGGAATTCTGTCTTTGATCAGGTGTATCTCTTTATGACGCCGATCAAAGGCGAAGGAATCCGTCTAAGCCGGCTTTCTTATTGTAACGGAGACAAGCGAGCCAGCCATGTTCCTCGGCCAACGTCCAGAACCTTTCTCGAGGCTGTTATAAATTAGCCGAGTTTTATTGTGCCTTATGTTCCTGTCACGCCTTATACAGGGAACTTCATTTCTTTCCTCTTGAACGTTTAATAGATAAGCGACCGGTAAAAACATCCTGGTGTTGCTATTCAAGGGAAGTTCGTTTATTGATTCCGCTGCCTCCTAAGAGTGATTCGTTTCCCCTTATTCTCCACGATTAAGCGTTATCTTCCTACCTTTACGATCTGACCGCTCGGAGAGAGGTAGTTCCTTTTGATGTCGGACATGTGTGCAATATACGATAAGATATCGTAGATTGGCATTTGAATAATTTTTATGCTTCTAATATTAGCTTTTGTTAAAGCAAAATACCTTTTACTTCTAATTCTTTTTTTATCAATTCTGTATTTCGTAATTTCAATGGGCCATCGATCTTTCCGATTTCTCAATAAAATTTCTGGACATTTTTATAGAATTTTGGTAACATAAAATAACGACCCGCCTAATTATTTTTAACGTCTCTCCGGTACTAGAAACAATCAGGATCAAATAATCGAAGATTTCGATTTAATTATTAAAAATTCTGCGATGTTTCCAGCGTCAAAAGCTGCGGACTAACCACGTCTGAACAGTTTCATCTCGTTTTGCGTTATTCTTACGAGTCGCGTAAACTTATCCAATTAGGAAGAGGAAGCTACTATCAAATCAACTTCGACCTTTCTAATTTGCACTCTTGTACCGCATTCTACCCCGTCCGGGCAAATTTTCAGTGGCAATCTTCCGCCGCTCCATTTCACGAATAAAAGCATCAGCCAGATATACGAAGCGATTGGACAAAAAGATTCTATGCAACGTTGGCGTTGGTGAAACAAAAATTACAGATGCGTGCTAGTGCGTTGGTTGCACTATCAACCGAAATGAAAAGCGTCCCAGTCGAGACAGAGAGGAAGAGGACGAGATAAGATCTACAAATTTCATACAACAACTCCGTCGGTGAAGAGTGTTCCGTCGTGTCGAGAGATATCTTTTCCGAAATTTACTGTGCTTGTTTAGCCCGAATTAACGAGTACAATGGCGCCTTTCGAGATTGCTCCTGTCACGAGTTTCGTTTGTGACATCCTTGGAGTGTATTAGCCCGACTCACGCGTCCCGCAGGAGCAGTTTTCCTGGAAGTTTCATCCAAGTTTGGATCCAGTTATACCCTTTCTCTCTCGTCTGTCCGATAGGAGTCCCAGGTCCCGGGATGAATCTGAACGACCAAGCAAACCTCACGATATCGCGTCCCCTTGCGATTATCCTTCTGCGCGGGGAGTTATCGCATTGCACCTGTTCCGACGACTTCACAATTAGCCGGTTTAGAGAATGTCGCTCGAAATTTTCCTACGTTCCGACGCTTGTTGCTATAGACGGGTCGGACGAATCACGAACGACAGTGGCAACACGCTATGTGAAATCGCGACGCTTCCTGCTTCGTATTTTGTAATTGACAGTTGACTCTGACTGAGACAAGTTTATCAAGGTTTTTAATTTTTAAGTTTTTATTAAGGTAATTAAAGTTTATTAAGATTACGTTATAAGATATACCTGACGGATTTCTGAAAGTCTCGAAGATTATACGTTGGACAAAGTATCGCGAATATTTAAGGAATCAAGATTAATAGGACAAATTGTTTTATTTATACGGTGGTACGAAATCTGATTCTATAAAACAAAGTTATATTTGACAAGAGCAATGAATAGGCATGGTGTACGTGTAATCTAAAATACGATAGATAGCTCTTACCGATATACTAAAAAATATCCAATAAATATGTTGGTATCAGATGTACGTATAGAAAATACTAAATTTTAACATTCTTTCGTCCGCCATTGCGTGTATATAAATTTTCAATTTACAACGTAGGTCACATATAAAAATATCAAACTTCGCGTGCTACCGGTAAACAATATTCGCGGAGCTTTAGTATCGTTAGTGGTATAAAAATCATTTTGTAGGCTACGCAAATAAATGTGGCAGCGAGTTGGCTAACTTGTTTAAAGTTACGGGGAAATAACCAACTTTAATATTAGAATGGAGTGATTTCACAGAGAATGGAACATAGGCGGATAAAAATTAAATTAAGAATTTTAAATACAATTTAAAAGACGCAACGCTGTTAAAAACTTTCACGTAACTTACAAGTATAAAAATTGTGCTACATTTCTACAGTTTAATCTTTCCATCTGAAATAGAATATAAAATCCTGGAAATGGTAAATATAGAATAAAGAGTTACCTATTCTTTTTAATACGTACAGGTACACATTTTCATAGCAGTTTCCATGATTATTCGTTATTCTCTATTAATTAATGTTTTACACGCATAAGGTTCGTGTTACCGCGAGGTTATATATGGATCGTTCGGTTTACAACTAACCACTAATATCTTACCCTGCAGTTTTGTACGAATGCCAAACCGAAGATGCATAGAAGCATATGCCACTAGCTGGAACGGCTGAGTGATGAGAATAAATATATCTCTAAAATTAAGCGCTTACAAGAAACTATGCAGCATCATAATTCAACTAATATTTTAGCCACTGCCAAATTGCAAGATTTATTACATGCTTATTATTTACAGGCTTTTCTAAACATCCTCACTTCTCTAATTTCCTTCGTTACGTTTCAACGTACGTATATTTGTCATAGTTTTCGTATTCGCGTTTTTTTTTCAAGTTAAAAGATGCTGTAATTTTCTATTACTGTTACAGGTGCCATTAACGTTAATTTATATAGCTATTTCGAAAGCAAGAAAATAATTTTATCCATCGGTTAAGATTATTTTCCCTTCGGGTATCTTTTTGAAATTAGTTGTATTAAAGGAATTAACGCATTTAGCGTATAATCCAATCCGTTGTTGGTATCATTGTTGAAACTGACAGCAATATATTCTATCTAAGTTGAACATATAATCGATAATAGAATATTTCATTTTTTAAGAATATTATCTTATACTTATATCTTGCGTTTCGTGAAAATGCGTATAATTTAATGATTCCATTTCTTCAAACGTTCTGATTGCGTTCTAGAAGATGCTTTAAGAAACAAAAGAAAATATTTTGTCGACGATAACATTGTTTAATGGGGAATTTTTTTGTGTTTGGTAAAGTATGTTACGCGTTTCCTTAGTGCGTTTATTTTTCTCGTTAGAATTATTTATAATAAATATGTCTGAAAGAAAAATAATCTCATTCGGCCTAAAAATATCATTTTATACCATTTATAACGTTCGGAATATCGAAATTCCTTCAAACATAATTTATATATTGTCAAAAAGAAAAAAAAAAATTGGCACGAAACAATCATCAAAAATCTATAATTTTCAGCTGATGTAATTCAGGAATACGCACTTACCTTCTGAAAACGCGCCACCCATCCTTCAAGATTTCTATAATTCTTGGCGAAGCTAAATGTGGTGCGATTATCTTCGGCGACGCGTCGGTTCGACCAGTGTTTGTAAACGCGGTTGCTACTAAACGTTCCCGCGATATATCAAGCCGCTCTATATATAAAGCTTTTAAGCCCGGATTCTGTGCCTCCTCGTATAATTAGGACTCTAAGTGTTCAACGTAGGTGCTGGCACATATACCACCGAAGATACAATCTATAGGTTGTCATGAAGATCGTTTCCACAGATTATTCGGACTCACTCGGTGAGTCCACGTCGTTAATAAGGAACCCTGTGCTTTATTCACCGGTCTGCACGTGAACGCGATTCCCTTCTGCACGATCATTCACGCCAGATGAGATTCCTCGAGATCGTCGATCCGATCCCCGTGGCTATGGTTCGATCCCTTCGGTGAGCCAGCTGCATTTTCTGCTTGGCTGACCAAACCAGAACCTGTGAAAACGAACACACGTTAAAGCCAAGATGCTGTCGCGCCTTTACGATTCTTAATCTGTCCCTTGCAGCACGTTACCAGGCTCGTTCCACGCCTTAATTTTCATTCGCGACTCGAAGATACCGAAAACGGTCTGAGAATCCTCGCGTCCATACTTTTTCCACGACGCGGTGCCAGAAAAGTTGTTCGCCCGGGAATTGTTTCCCCACTGGTCGGTTCGACGGTTTCGTTGGCTGGTTCGAGGTGATATTCGTGAATTGGGACGCTCGCGATACGAAACGTCGTCGCTGGAAACGTCGCCAAAGTTTCATCGGGGGATGAAGTTTATTTGTGCGTCAGGCGTTTATTTCACCGCGGCGCTCGCGAAGGAAAAGTTTCGAGCACGGACATATGATAAGAGTTCGGATTGTTCTAAGACGATTTCGGGAGGCGAAGTTGCCGTAGTGGAAACGGCAAAGTCCGCGGGAGTATATCAACGAGCCTGGCTTCAACCTCTCGGTGATTTGCGCGACGTTTTTGAAAAATAAAAACAGCCGTTTCTCTCTCGCCAGACAAAGTGGGTCTCCCCTCGTTGTTCGACGGAATCTTCGTCGCTGAGGAATCTTAAGCCGAATGTATGTTTGCTTTCTGGTCGACTTTATGCGTTCATTAGCATCGTTATTTTATTACGACTGGGAATTCTATCGAGAGTTTCTCTGCTTGACGTCACAAAGGCTGGATGGAAATGTAACGAATATATGTGTAGAGAGAACCGTGCAGCATACATTTTTTGGGGGGAAAACAAATTCTGTCAGACCGGTTGAAACGCTGCCAGTGTATTTTTCACTCTATTAATAGTCGCTTGCCAGTTTTGTTCAAAACATTTTTCTTGTAACAACGATAACGTGGCTTTTATTTTTACAGCTGAAAAGGAGTACACATTTTTTTGTATATTCGTGAGAGGCATCGAGATTTTTGTCGAAAGGAAATCGATATTTCTGGTACCTTTTTTAAAGTGGCGCACATTCGAATATAAGACAAATATGACAATGAAAATATTGGTTGTGTCGAGTTCAGTTCTTCGAAATTCAACTTTCACTCGTGTTCCAGCGTCGTTGTCGTGCAAAAATTTTTTAGCGGAACAATGATTGCTTGTTTATATATTTAAAGACCATCGATCCAAATATGATTTTAAAAGAGTCTATAAATATTAAATCAAAGAATAAAAGCACTTGAAATTTTGAACGGTATTCGCTATTTCCCGAGTGCGTATAAAATATGTAGGAAATTTTTACATTTTTTCAGCGAACTTTGTCAATACGTTAGAAAAATATAATTATGAAAATACACAAACTGAAATCTACACATTGACGATAAGATGCTAATATTTAATTCAAGCGTTACGTAACGTAAATATACTGCATACGTGTGTGTATACCATAATCCAGTATAGCAGTTGCAGTTGACCGAATTCCAATCTCATTCATCGCAGAATATCTCAAATTGCTTATGGAAGATCAGACATGAATCTACGAGATTTCATCGGCTACATTGTCAGAAATTTTCGGATTACGATCAATGAGAGAACATTTCGGATCTCGTCTTCCTGTTCGGATAATTCGTTCTAAAATTGAAAAGTCCTCTCACCCACTTAATCTTCGTTTATACTACATTTATATACATTACATACAATCACGCTAATTCGTATAACGTTGCTACCAGCTAATGAAACTCGCTCGACTTGACTGTTCGTTCTTAAAGGATCATGATTTATATAAAGTATATATTTGATTAATTTGATTGGATGATTTTCGATCTTAGGAACTGCAAGGGACATTCAGACAAAGATTCGACTGAAACACGATGACACGAGTGTAGTTCAATATCACAACGAAGGAGGTGAAATATCTGATTTTCAGAAATATGTACACTACTTTTACCGAATGTAAATCTCGCTAAATTTACTAAAGGTAAATCATTGTCATAATGTTACGAAGCGTCAAAGCGGGTCTGATAGACTAATTCAATCGCAATATCGATCGATGGCGGCGTAAACGAAAGATTCCAGGGCACTGGTATTAAAATCCACCTCGTTCCTTCGCCGCGACTCAAACGTTCCGTATTGCGGAGGGCGGTTTAAAACAAGGTAAGTGCTTCTCCACCAACGAATTTACCTTACTGCCACAAAAGAAAGAGAGAGAGAGAGAGAGAGATAGATAGATAGATAGATAGATAGATAGAGAGAGAGAGAGAGAGAGAGAGAGAGAGAGAGAGAGAGAGAGAGAGAGAGAGAGAGAGAGAGAGAGAGAGAGAGAGAGAGAGAGAGATAGAGAAAGATACAGAGAGATGGGGCCATAGTGGTTTATACCGCGATTCAACGACATAAAATTGAGGTACGCGGCTTGCAATAAATAGTGACCCGAGGCGAGCCAACCAGACGTCGATTTACAGTGGTACGTTTGCGTGTCGAATAAAATAAAGGATCTGCAACAACCTCGGGCCAAGGTACAACGATTTCCAACTGGAAACATTTCATTTTCGAGCCGCCCTTTTATGATTCGCACACAAACGCCGGTGCTACCGGCGCGAGAAACTTTTATACACCGGTACACACCATCAGATAGTGTGCTTGTTATTTTCGTTTGTGATTACCGTGGAGTTTTTCTTTCCCGATGACGGAACGATTAGCAGAATCGATTAGGGACCGTTCGTTCAGACAACGATCTCTTTGTTCGTTTTTCAACCGGAATGATCGGAAAGTTTAATTCGTAACGGCACCGACCGGGGAATCGAGCGCCGGAAAACAAACTAAAAAGGTATTAATCGAGAGGGGCGAGGGAAGGGGGTGAAAATCGTTGCGGCAAAACTTGGTCGAGCACGATATTGCGAACTGGCCGGAACAAGCCGATGTTTTTTGGCGCTGTTAATTGCCAAGAATTAAAACCTCTCGAAACATTAGGTAACTTTTTCCGATAGAAATATTTGACAACTATATTAAACTTCGTTATAAGAACACGAATTTACCGATCTTTGCCGTTTTAAACGCAGCGGTGGTCGGTGGTTTGTTAAGAATAGAAACGCATAAATCAAGGAAATACCGCTGTCTGTGTTTTTCGACTGATGTTCAGAGGCATCATAAATACTTCTAACCGAACAATTCCGTTCGCAAAATGTCAAGTGAAAGCATGATAAAATTTATAGAGAGGAATCGTTCATAACTTTGGGGGGAAAAAATCATGGAATAACGCGGAATCCGCAGCAACACGATTCACGAGCATTTTTTGCCGAACCGTGTTTCGAGTACAAAAGAGCGGAATAAGAGGAGGTTCCATTGACACGTTCTCCAAAAGGTCGAAATATTTATCGCAACAGGTACGTGAAAAAGTTTCCGACGCGACAATTCAATTTCGCCCTGAGTGCTCAAACTCGCGGCTTAACGCCGACACCACCTATGATATATGATTTGCCTTGAACACGAAACTAGTAACCATCCTTCGAGAAGCATTGTGCTAGAAGAATAGACCTTCACCCCCGAGATTCTTGGTCCCCTCTTTTAAGCCACTTCATAGTCCTCCAATAAAAAGAACATTAATCACGATGACGGCAATGGCGATCCACAGACATCCTATTCAAAAATCATTTACCAATTTTCCAGGAATTCCGTGTGGTCGAATTACCGATACTCGACAACACGGCTCGCCGATGAAGGAAGGTAGCGAATAGGATCCAAATAATCGATTCGTTAGCAGAGTGGAAATGACTCGTGGAAAGCGATAGTTCATCGTGGAAAATCCCGAACGGTGATTTATCGGAACCTTTGTACAGCTCTTCTTGAAATGACGCGAGCCACGGGGGGTTAATCGACCACAACGACCAATGGGTCGTCTATGAAGCGTTGCGCGATAATAAAAGGACAGCCTCACGCAGTGGTGTCGACAATAGTGACATGTAATGGTGTCCCAGTCCTGAGAATCTCGGAAACATTTATTTTTCCCTCGATATATACGGATTATCCTCGGTGTACCAGCATGGTCCTCGGAGACGCTACAATGGCTATTTGTGATAGGCGTTTCAGGGTCGAGTTCGTGCAGGGTGTGCACATGTATGTATAATGATTACAGCAAGCCATTAAGCCAACGATTTTATACATAACCCTCTACGATGATCCTTAACGTAAGTGATTTTTACGATGCTCGTTTATTAAATTAATCCGAGGAATAAATTGGGATTGCGTTCCAGATGAACGCGTAATTCTGTAACCTTATTTATTTGAGCGATAGTGAACCGAAGGTTTTTACGAAGTCATGCGATTTCAATTGGAATAAACACGCACTAGTTTTGGGTAATAAACTTATTGCATACGCTCGATTTAACGGAATAAAAATAATGTACACGATACTTTCAACGGACGTTGGCAAACACAAGATTTTAATCTATCCCATTGGTTAAATTTATCAGCTCGCATTCGATATTTTATTAAATTTCTGTGAAACAACCGCCTGCTTTTACGATATTTATATTAAAATCAACAAGTAGATATTTATTTTCGATTTACAGTATGAAATCCGTAATATCAACGACTAAAAGTCAATAGACGCATCTTGCACGACGAGTACAACCGCAAATGTTTCACCGGGCGACTATCAAATAATTATAAATATCAGTGTCGCGTGAAATTTCCGGAAATTTTTCTACGAGCTCCAATTTTTCAGGAATCTGGCCGATTTCGGTGAAACGCGAAGAACGGTGTTTACACAAAATCGACGAGGAAACGAGAACATGCGCGATATTATCGTACAAGTAAATGAAATGAAAATAACGCTCCAACGATCTGGCTTTTCACGGTACCGAAAGGAGCGCGATATATTTCATTGATCATCGTTCCCGTTTGTTGAAACGAAAATATCCACTGGCACCATTCGCTTGCGAATCGATGTGGCCATCGTTTCCATGAAATGCCATCGGTAGGCCTAATAAAGCGCATTGTCCTGGCGCGAATGCCTACGGGAACGCGATAAAATGCCAACCATTAGGGGCTTGTAAAGTGTTAACGCAAGGGTTGAACAGCGTGTAACCAGAGTATGGAGTGCGCAAGTTACATCGTTGGTCTATGCAGGACTTAAGGGTTGCGCTGGCGCGTTCTGTCTCGCCAAGAGGGTTCACGGGACCCTACAAAATTCTAACAGTAATAAATTATATTCGAGGCACGCACCAGTCCTAAGGGTGAGCACCACGTGTGCTGTACCAAATGGTACTTTCATTGCACTTGCCTCACGGCTTTTGCATTCTGTCGAGCTCCATCCCCGTGAATTTATCGTTCTTCTTGCCAGCAACTTTTTGAAATGGTGAACACACAGGATACTTTATACAGAGGATACTGTGTTTTGTTGCTCTGCTTCTTTCCATCCGCGATCGGGAGACTGTGAGTTGATCGATTCTCTTCGTATCATTGGCACGCGTCGCGATTTATCCGAGATTAAACGCCGATTTTCAATACCACCCAGTCGACCCTGACGACCTCCGTCGATCCACGAGACCGTGACCGATCGGCTTTCAACTCATAGCGAAGTTGAATTTTATTTCAGAAGCGGCGCGACCGATCGAGGATATTTTATCGAGTCTGTTTGCACGGGAAACACGGCGTGCCGGCGGTTGATTTGCAAAACGCGATTGATTGGAAGCTGGCTGCATCGTTAAAATATTTGCACGGTCGCCGCATCTCCGAGCTTGAAAAAGTCGCTTTGATGTTATTGATGCAAATGAACGGCCGCTTCTTTCTTTTAATTAAAGTAATGCGGCCGAAACGATCGGCAAATTGAAGCAGTCGCGATGTTGCGCCAATTTTAAACGTTATGTATTTCAAACGTTTCGTTGTTAACGTTTAGTCGGACGCTTTCTCGATTCTTTGTAAATCTTTGAAAGCTTTCGTTCTGATTCGACAAATAAATCCGAGGAAAATAACGATACGCGATTGCTAACCATTATTCGATAGTCTGGTTTCTTTTATGAAAGAAATTTATAATGAGAGTTTTGTCATTGATAGTTTGCAGATATATTCTTCTACGTTTCGCTAATATTCATAAACTCGTTTAACGATAAAGAATCAAAATTGGCGGTAATATAAATTCTCGAACGTACTTCGTAAGTGTGACTATAGCAGATAGCAGAATGGAAGATAAAAGATAATAATTAAAAATATGACGATGCTTATAAGTTTAATTATCGATCGTTCTTGTCATTTTCTCTTCGTACCTTTTGCGGATAAAAAGAAAATGAAAAACGAAGATGGTTGAATGAATTCTGATGTAGAAATACGCAAACTGAAGATACGCGTCAAATTTGAAGTCAGTCTCGATGAGATGAAAATATCATGAAATTTAGAAAACAGTTTTGAGAAAATTAGATCCAAACACGCTTTCACGCAATCCGCATTCGTCAAACAGCTTGACCGTCGTTAATTGTCGAATTCAAACATAAAATTTTGCACATGTACTTTCTACTTGTCAAAGTCTCACAGTAGAATAAAAGTACGGCATTCCTTAAAAGTATCGCAATTAACTATAAACTTTGATCTTCGAATATGCAGTGGCTACAAAATGACACACCATCGAATGTATTATATCACTTATATAATACCATAACGAATTAGGTCCAAATATACTTTCATACGACTGTCAAAGATTATTGTTGTGGTTATTGGTTATATAGATAGAAGAACGCGTGGATAAATTGTAAGATAGAAAAGTATATTTAACAAAGAAGTGTATGTATAAATATGAATACAGTTTGAGCTGGTCCAGATCCGCACGCTAGCAGTGTTACCTAGTAACTGAAAACTCCGAAGCTATCGTTGCCTGTCTATTGCCTATGGTTGCCATGTGGTTGTCCTTTGTCTATGGTCTGTCGATGGCTTTAGTGATTGAGAAAACTGGACAGAATAGATGTAGAGTTTTCTCAGAAGCGTTAACCACTTCGACTTTATTAATTATCAACCACGAAAATGAAACGTAAGATCTGACAAAAATCCGCTTCATTGGAATATCAGGATACGAGTAGATAGCTTTTACGGGCGCTTCATCTAACCATTAAGAGAATTTACCAATACAGGAAGCTCGCTCGACGTAAAACAAACCGTTAGATATTCGAGGCACGCGGACGAAATCCTGTCTATGTCCCGATTAACCAGGCTATCTATCGCCTGGCTGCTCAAAGACTAGCGAACAGCATGGCATCCGTGCATAAATTAAAATAAAATGCAACGAGGCCGCGGAATTTTCGTCGGTGGTCGACGTAACGACGTCGACATCGTAATTTTCGCTCGTCCACAAAACGTGGATATGTCATTCATTGTGGTTCGTCGAGCAGGACATACTTTACTGGCTCGGGTGTTACTCGTTCAAACCACCCGTGCCTAGTTTATTTATACGCGCATGTATACGTTATCGTTAAAGTGTGAAATGATGTATCTTCGCTGACAGCTTCCGTCCCCTCGTTTCCCACGAGCGCGCGCGCGCGTTCACCAGAATGCACCCCCGAACCGCGTGCTTTCCGCGCGCGGACCACCGTTTCGCCTGATAATTGGGTTACGCGCGAAAAGCATTACCCCCTCGATCAGGGGAGTGGATCTTTTTGGCCCGATGATAGGAGAGACAGACGACCTAGCCAACTTTTCAGCTGTTGCCGATGCACGCGACGGCAAAAAACAGCCGGCTGGAAAATTATCGATCACCTTTGAACACGCTGGCTCGAGTGTTTTTTTATTAAATGCATCACGAACCGGATGAGATTCTTCGATATAAAGGCTTGCGAATTTTTCGATGCAATAAATTCCGCTTTTGCTGCTTCGATTAATTCTTCCTTTGATTGATGCCAGCATCCTGTTCCTTTTCAGTTATTAATATAGGATATTGCCGTATCGTTTTACCGATTTTTCCTCGCGTCTTTCTTCCGCACATATTTATCGATTTTTATCTATTCGTATGGCGAAATGTACAATTTTTGAAATATCGACTTTTCATTTGTAATAGCGCCGAATATAACGTACCCTCGGCGAATGTTTGGTCGTTTATAAATGGAAAGCTTTCGTGGACACGTTGCGTGTGTTGCGACAAACGTTTTCAAACGTTACGGTCAACCGTGATTAGAAAAATTACAAGATATTCGTTACAAGCGTATAATATTTCGCAAAGATGGAAATATTTGGACGGGAAATTATCCGTTATATTAGCAAGTTAAAATATTCAGCAAAGTGCTAATTGTACATATATTTGAAACCACTGTTCGTCTTGTGTATTTAATTTTCTGCCAAGTGCATGTCCGCGCTAAATACGTTAGAGCTCGTTAATCGTATTAAATCACGCGTTATTACACAATTTTCTTTTTCTTTTCTATATACTATTTCCATATTTGTACCTCGAGCGCATTTATCGAGTATAATTTAAATAATAATTCCATCGATACGACCATTCTTATACCGCTTATTTGGATCGTTATCTCGATATCGCTTTTGTATTATATTTATCTACGATATTGAGCATGAATTGTCTTACATTCTCCGATACTTTACCTTTTTCCTCTTTTTCTTTTTCTCGAGCGCGACATTTCTTTTAAAATACGAGTGGAAAGAAATTGCTGGTCTGAAGTTACAAACCGAATTTATACATTTAAATTCCGCGTTCTTGAAAAGAAAAGAATACGACCAGTGGTCATGCAGAAGGAATAAAAAGGAATCCGTTTCCCCTGCTAAATCTGTTTAGAAGTACGGGCTAGTTTCGAATAAAGATTAGCAATTTCAAGTTGGCGAAATCGCCGTTCTTCGCTGAAAGCGGAAAGGGGCAGGTTAAATCCATAATGATTTATACCGCGCCCTAAACTGGGATTCCCGGGTAACGCGAGTTTCTTCTTTTATTTCGTAGGCCCTTTCGCCCCTCGTAGAATCCCAAATCTCTTCGTGAAGACGTCGTTCCCTCCGTTTGCTCCCTCATCCCCTCCGACCCTCGATCTTTCAACGATCGAACGTTCGGAAAAATAATTCGATCGCCTCGATTTCCTGCGGGTGACGGCGGGTAGCAGGTGCGTTCCGCTCGGCATCCGTCATTTCGCGACTCGTCGTCGTGTTTCGACGCGAGTCTCAGTTTCCACCCTCGGAAAGCCCGAAGATTACATCCTCCACGTGCATTTCCCCTCCGGCTGCGCGGCGTGGTCGCCTCTCGACGAGCTGTTTCGGAGGGTCGACCACGAGGACACGCGTAACGACCAAAGATCCTCGAAGCGGCGACAAGATAGGAAAGACTCTCTCGTCTACCCGATATATCCTTCGCTCATACGTGTCGCACTTGGAAATCGCGCTGCTTCGAATCGCTCCAATAATTCGGATCCCGTATTTTGCCATTTTCCCAAAAACCGTCCCGTCTACGCTTCCTTCTTCCCCACCTTCGCTGCTCGCTCGTCCCCTTTCCAAGCGGATTTTACGGCCACCCACACCACGCGACCAGCCTCCCCAAAACAACCGCCTTCACGTACGTGACCGGAGTGAGCAAACGTGCTCTCGCGCCAGGGCTCAAGGAAACCAGTCCGCACGACGGAGTTTTCAGACCGTACCAAGTTCGCACTCGGAACTCGGCAAACACGCGTGCAGCCCACCTACACGCTTCCTACGTGGCCTTTTTTCGAGACGTTCCGCCTCGAGCGCGATTCCGCTCCAACGTCCTAACCGACTGAACAGCGCTAACCGCCCGGCTTCTTTTCGCTCGGTGGAACTTTGAATTCGCGGATACGTAGCCGATACGGCTCCCAGTTAGGTAACCTTCGCGTGGTACAGCTATAACGAATGGTTATGGGGGCGGCCGATCGTGGGAGGTATTACGTATCGACGAGAAAGTATTGTTTTAGCGGCATAAGTTTCGGGATAAGATTTTACACGGTGCCAGCATTCAAGGTGAAAAATATGCATTTGAGAAATTGTCGACGATATAAGAGATTTCATTGGATTTTATGGCTACTGCGAGTTAACGGTTTAATAAATGCAGCGCGGCTTTCTGAACGAGTGGCGCAAGTTTTAGCGTATCGAGAAAACCTTAACGTTGGTAATAGGTAGAACTTTTAATATCTGCGATATCTGACGTACGATTAGGATATCTGATTTATGCGGTTCAGTGAAATTTCCAAAGCTTGTCATTCGTCGATTCAAGATGAAATTTTTCCGTAGTTTCCGTCGATTTAACGGAAATAGAAAACAAAATTACTTGGTACTGAAGGTGTAAATTTGTCTCGGTAACGATAACGTAACAGCTCTTTGTGAACGAATTTTACATTGCCTGAGTTATCGATGGACGAAAAACAATTGTAAATTGATAAGTCGTCTGATCAAGGAAGATCCTAAATTTCTTACTTTCTTAATAAATCTATTAGATCGTCCGATAAGTTTCTTTCGTTTAAAAAGGAAATAATGGATGCACGACATTTGTCGTTTGATATTATTTGATCGAATTACGTATGATCCATTTTGTTCTATCAAGATACAGATCACAAGGTTCGACAAATTAGGTTTCATGTTTGTATAAAGATGCATTTTCGTAAAAGACGTGTCTGTAAAAGAAAGACACTTTTCGCACGAGCTAATATAAACGCGTGAAATAGTGGGAAAATTTGACTTTCGAAATCCTATACATTTTTTAAGCGATTAATTTGCTCCTCTCGCAGAATTACCAATCTGCGGTATGTTAAAAAAGCTCGGTTAGCAGAATCTTCATAAATTCCGATCTGAAATGCCATGAAAATTTAAACTACAATGTAACCAGAGTTATCGATCGTGACTTTAAAACGTTCCATTAAAAATTCACATTTTAAAACAATACGAACATCATGGAATTTATGACGTTTTCCTGTAGAGTACGAGCATCGACGAATTCATCCTCCCCTTTCGCTCGGTCGGCTTTGGCTGGCGCGGTGCATCGATCAAATCAGACATAAATTATTCAGGTTTCAGGTCACGCGTGCACGTTTAGCGGAAATGGAATCCATTCTACTGTCCTTCTTCGAGGTATTTTCGAGACCGTAAAGGCCGATGGCTGCCGAAGCGACAGCTGCTGGGACAGCCCTTTCGCATTTGTCTTAATTTCTCGAAATGGTGGTACAGGGCTGATTTCTCCGAATTACGAGCCAGATGAATTAGCTCGCCGAAGATTACGCTTGCTAGTTAGAACAATCTCCTTGGCACTGCCAAAGTCAGGTATAATGACGGGTCTCTCTTTGCCAAGGGGATGACGATTTCCGACCCTCCACGAGTCGCTCCTATCGAAAGACCTCTCTGTTCTCTCGAGAATTAATGATTGTTTTGGATTAGTTCGGTAATCGCATCGTGCTCCTTGAGGCTTCAAAAGTAACACCACCACCATCGAATCCCGTTCGTGGCAACGTTCATTTATTTCTTGCGACCTTGTTGTCGCACCCCTTGTACGCGGTAGAAAGCATTTGTCAATTTTCACTGCGATAAAAGTTTCCGCGGAATTCCGAGGAGACTACGTTTGCGTTAAAATCCTGCATTTTTAATGCATTAGTAGCATTCGTTAAACATTTGTTAAGGGAAAGAATTCCGCTTGGTTACGTGAGCATTTAGCTGAGAATTTCTATCGTCATCCGCAAAAATGTTATTAAAAGCAAGCAACGTCTGTTTCGTCCGTCCCATGAATTCACAATTAATAGGAATTTATTGCTTCCATAATATGGACCGATAATATTGAATATCTTTCCAAATAACGAGTACTGACAAAACATTTATGAAAATAAATTGACCAAACGACTGCGACTCCTCGTGAGTTTTATTTTGTGAAAGCTAAAGTTCTCATTCAACCATAGTAAAATGCAGTTGTGAACTACAGTTTTTTTTTTTTTTTTTTTTATTATTGAACTTCTGTTACCTTACTTTATTACAAGGTCGTGGAAACGTCTCTTCGAAATTTATTGTTTGTCATATAAGAATTAGTTTTTAACTTTTTAGAAAATTATAATATGCACGTGTATAGGAATAGAATAAAGAGAGAAAGGAAAACATTACAATTTCAAATATATTTGGTATATCTACGTATTATCCGGTATTATAAAGCACGGAACTTGCGTATTTTTATTACCGTTATAACGTCATTAAAAACGTTTTAGACACATAAGTTTCATTAAAATGAAAATTTTATGATCACATTACTGTTCAACTCTGAACGTAATGAATATCCATAATGCACGACCTCGTTATTTCAATTTTTGTTAAATTAGATTTCTCCTTTCCGATAATAAATGAGCAGCATATTAGGCTTTTTATATCCGTAAAATGTTTCACAGAAAGACGCTGAAACTTTAACTTTGAAATGACTGAAGGCAGAAAAAGATTCCTAAAGTAAAATCAAAGATTTCAGATTTCGCTTCATCTTCATAATTATATTCACATACTCTTCGATACATTACTTAATATATTTTTGTAATTCTTTTCTGTTTCTTGGAAAAGGTAGGCCACGCTATAATGCGTTAAAGCTACTGCTTAAGAAGAATAATGATTACACGAAACCAATATGTGCTTAATATGTAGTACTATGTTACTACATTCGTGCCATTTTAATAAGCATGTTTAAGAAACTTTCAAGCTTAAAACATTTGTCCTGTTAGTCTTCTATTTCCAATATAGTAGGAAAAAAATGAGAAACATAAAATTCTCCTATCGATGTTTAAAAAATCGTCTTTGCTTATATTTTGTTTCTTCGAGACTCTTTAACGAGAGAATTGCGCGTTATCGAATCAATGGAACGCTGTTCTCAGTGGTATACGACGGAGAAAAAGAAAACAGCAGCCCGTTACATCCCCCGATGCAATAAAAACCGTGTGTAATATGGAAATGCGCAAAAATGGGCGACAACGCGGGCCCGAAAATTTTACGGAATCTACGATATATTGAAAATTTATTGCGCGCTTGCAACATCCGGCTTAAAATACGGACGATTTATTTGGTTCTCGTCTTACGTTAGACATAAATTTCTACTTAACCTGGAATTTAGATCGCGTGCATCCTCCGCATAGTAGCACGAGACGTTACCCTCTTCTTTTGCGCCTTGCCTCGATATATCTAACGGCTGTAAGACAAAATCTAGACGTGCAATCTCCCTCTTGTCCCTTTTCTTTGCAGACTCTCTCTCACCGCGGTATCGACTGCTCGATATTGGCCCGACGACTTTCTTCCGACGTTTCCCAGCTACAACTTCGTGATTCACGATTCCTTCGCCTCGATCTCAGCGAGATTAATGTCGCGTCGCGCGTCGCCCCGCGTTTTAGAACGTCAACGGCTGTTTTCTATTAAACGTTCGGCTCTTTCCGATCGACCACTTAACTGCTATTGTAGGACGATATTTATTTCTCTTCGGATTGATCGTTTAATATCCTTTTCCAGCGAATTTGAAATAACGTTATTTCAGTCGCGAGAAGCGTGATCCTCTTTTTCAGTTGTTTACACGTAAATATGTAGAGCGCGTCGCGAAAATGTTTGTACACTTACTGTAGAAAATTTACAATGGACGATTTTTTTTTAATGGAAGAATGAACAGTTTCGTTTTTATACATTTTTCTTCGTACTTCTGACTTTCGTATTTCGCTTCGTAGAATATGAAAGCAACCTAGAAGAGTGCATAAGAGTTGCAAGATGTTTATTGTAAACATACACTTGGCAAAGTATTATCACAGCGTTAGTATCAATAATTGTCTCAAGTATAATAATTAGTACTAAAGATGCTCCTACTAAATGTTAAATCTTATTAACATTGCAGATAATTGACCGTTTAAATAGTTTTATGTGGATGGGATTTGTTTCAAACTTAGTCGATAGAATCCTGATTGCCATATAGTGCAATATATCGTATAAAATTTGTTATACAACGTATAACATTGTATAGCGTAGGTAATACATTCAGAAGAAGTGTCACAAGCATGTGCTATATGTGTTTTAGTTCGTCGTTGAAAAATTTTATAAAAAAATTACTATAAAACTATTATTTTCTTCGTTTTTTATTGATAAGTGATTATCTTTCACTTTGAACATTGTACATATGTTGTGTATATTTCGTTGCCCAATACTTGTTTTAAAAATGTATTAAAGAATGTGTATCGAATATCGACTTTTAATTTCGCGCTGGATGTACATATTTCTGCTGGCAGAATATTTTTCATTCGGAATGTTGTTTAAAACACTATCTGAATTGTGATACAAACACGAAGAAGACGGTTCTATATAAAAACGCAAATAAAAGATGTATATAAAAGAAATATTAACTTTAACGAAAATTTTTTAAGCATGAAGTTATTTTATAGATTCATTCTATAACTTTTCATTTTATACAAGAACATATGATTCTTATTTTATTGAAACTATAGGAAAAAATTAAACAATGTGTTTTATTGATACTCAAATCGTGAAAGATGAAAGAAAGATACGGTAAGAGATACGCAAAATTGAAACAACGCCAACAGTTAGTAATACACGTGAATAAATTTTGTGAAATGTTAATACGATTGTGTCACAGCACGTTAAACATTGAAGACAATGATTAAATTTGACGTTTAATGCCAAGATTCGTATCCGAAATATCGACTACACGATTGGCCCAAAATCCGGTTTGCCTGTTGCATTAAATTTGATTTCGAATAATCAGTAAATTGCACGGAATAAAACTGTCAGAAATATCGCAATATCAAATCAAAATTATTATGGATCATTTTATCCTACATTGCAATAAATTGTAACATTAGGCTCTCGTCTGTAAAGGAAACTTTCAGGAAAAAATATTAATCGAACATTGCAACCGTTAAAGTTTTTCTTTTCCACGAATGATCAAAATTTTATGATTTCGCTTGTGTCTTTAATAACCTATTATAGCGATCGCTGTAACCGTAAACAATTAGCTAAAGGAAATTATCGTAAAAGATATACATTATGGCGTAAATATCTCTTCTGAACGTTATTCTTTTCTACATATACTTATTTCCACCATAGGTTTTTGAATCTATCTCCAACTAACAGAGCTTTGGTGGCACGAAAACATCGAACAAGGAAACCTAGAGCGGTTACTTTTCTTGTATTATAAAATGGTCACCCCTGGGGAACAACGCGTGGCAACGTTTAATCGGGATGCACTTTAGAACGTCATTCTGGCTTGTGTATTTTATGAGATTCCGCCATCTGTTGAGTCGACACATCCGATAAAATAAGTACGGTGTATTAAGTTTGTGAAATACGCGTGTCCATCAACTACGCGACTTAGGGTGAATATTTTATGAAGGCCGTTGAAGAGAAACTCGCAGAACTGCCCATTATGAATTGTTACCTTGGAGGGCAATAAGGATTTCGTTTAATGTCGCGCCTAATGCCAATTGTAGTGAGCAGCGTTATAAAAAATGTAATACAATTCATCAGAGAATATTAATTTCAAGAAGAAAGAAAGATATTTCCCATTTTTCCTGAGGAAGTAAATTTAAGATCGGAAGATTAAGCTGTGGAATTATGTACTCGCGTATGTGTATATGTGAAAATACAGCGACGATCAAAAATCGAAATGTCTAAATCTAAAGAAAATGTCTTTTTACCATAGAAACCTTGAATTAACATCAATGAGTATAGCTAATCGGATTTTTTAGGTACGCTCCATTCGTGAAAACTTCAACAAGTTTGAAAAACGCGTTAATACGATCGGTTCATTCTAAAAAAATAAATAAATAACTTTGCTCTATGATATTAATAAAATTTCTGCCTAGAAATTATAATTAAGCTCCAATTACAGCCGCTACGTGAAACCTATATTTGCAATTAGCGGCAAATTTGATCTCGCGAATAGTTACCATCGTTTGGAAAATCCTTCGCGTGGAAAAAATTGAAATAGAATTATGCAACACGGCTGGAGAAAAACATTACGGCCAGACATCGTAGAGCCAGCCAAGGATGATTTATCACGTGCTGGAAAATAATCGAGATCGTGAGATCGAAGATAACACGTGCAAGGGAATTGGAAGAAACGCGTGTTGTTGTATTAATATGCACGATATGTATCCGGAGAGGTTTATCCGTATGCTGTTCAGTTTATGGTACACAATCTCCTGGAAAAACATCTCTCTGCAGGCGTTTTATTAAGTATTCCACGTAGAGTGTGCCGCGCGCGTGTCAGTCGTTCGAACAGTCAGGGGTGAAAAGTTACACCACAGGATTACATCGGAAAGACCGTCGGGTCCGACGCTATCGGAACCAGATAAAAATATATCATTTAACGCGTGAAACCTTCTGCGCGGTCGACACGTGGGAAATTCCAATTTCGAGCGATCCGAGAAAACGAGTGTTACGCGAATGAGAGCATTTGAGGGAACACGAATGACCAATTGGGAACTTGGTCTTTAAATTTAGGAGTTAAATATAGAACTTCACCACCTCGATTCCGCCTCATTTCACGGCTTTTGGTTTTACAATTCTGTGTACGCAGTCTTCGAGAAATAGAATTTTTGATGTACAATTCGTTAAACAGGATTATAGTTTTCATCTTTGATAATTCTAGGTTTCGTCTTTTTAGGTTTTCGTGGACTCGTGTTTTGTGAAAATGGTGTTTCTACAGAGTTGTTGCATGTTTCTTATCGAGCATTACAACAACGGGACTGACAATCAAGAGCAAGTTAAAAATTAGTTTTCAGATCAGATCATAGAATTTTAGCCAACTGTCTGCATATTTCCCGTTGCTCGCTTCTAATTTACCTAACACAAGTACCGATAAAAGTGGTAACAATCAAAGTGCTTTAGAGTTTACATTTTACCTCTAAGTGATAGTTGTTAGTAATATTTGAATTGTCTAAAGAATCTTTTTGAGGAATTATCGATATTCCGTCTTCTTATAATTTTAATGATTTAGCCAGAATTGTCCAAGTACTGATGTCACAAGAATAATGTATTAAAAAAATCTTTGTCGTTAGAAAAGTAAGAATAATAAGCAAGATAAACAATGTGTTTTGATCGGTGCAGGATACTTTAACAAAGAAACAAATCAAAACTTGAACGTTCCTATAAGCAGAAACAAGATACGCAATTTCACGAGATCGAATATTGGAGAGCACTCCACGAAATAGTAAATGGTACTAGAGGGGCGAATATATCTTACACCATAAGTTATCTGTACGGAGGGACGAACAGATATATCCACCATTACCACTCACTTAACCTTTAAATGTAAGTTACGGCTACTAATAACCTAATTCTTTGTGTATGTAAGCAATCAGAAAGCTTTTTTTTTATAAAAATGCTACAGACTGCGATGAAATTATCACGGTACATTGCAATAATATAAGTCGCACGGTAAGCAACGATATCTGGACAATATTTTAAACGTCGAACAATAATGTTCTAAATTAAAAACATACAGGACAAAGAAACACATATATTATTATTACAAAATTTGAGATTCTCGAAAATTCATTGGATTTTTACAGTTAATTCAACATGAACGAGAAGACTGAAAACACGATACTTAATTCACGTGCAGAAATTGAAAATACTGAATGATATGGTGGAAAACACGATACGGTTCTTTAGCATTTAGCCGTGAACAAACTGCGAATGCAAAGAGCGAAATATGCAGCGGAAGAAAGTATCGGCGCAATTAATTATTGAAATATCGACGTTTCCACTGAAACAGAAATTGTAAATGTACGGAATTATTTAAATACCAATCTGCTCGATCGCTGATAAAGATAAAATGGTCCAAGGATTTCTATTTAACTATTCAATAACAAACTCCACAAATCTCCTGCTACATAAATGAGCTATCAAATCGGAAGCGTAAATTGATAAAATAATTAGGTGATTCAAAAATTTTGGAGTACGTTATATTGCACGCTCTGCTTATATATTTTTGTAACATTAGCTATATTTCTACTCATAATTATAATAGCTATCAAAAAACTTTGTTCTTTCTATACTTACAAAATAAACGCAAATTTCATAGTAATCAACTATTTGACTAGAAAATATATTCGGTACCTCGATACATCTAGCATATATTACAAACCCACAGGTGTTATTATCGCAAAGCTTTTCACTTTCAAACTAAAATTAAATATCTGCAATTATCTACTAAAGAAATGATAGACACATCTGGGTCTTCAACGCGGATGCGTTTGCGTTTATAGAAAATCTAAAATAATATACAGAATGCGCATAATGTGCAGAAACGTAGAGACTATCCACAGTCGAAACTATTCTTGTCGGAAAAGAGTCTCGTCACAGAGCTTCTAAGTCTTCTCATCGAATATCGACAATATACTCTACTGTAGTTTGAAAAATTCTCAAAACCAGTAGACACGCGACTCAAAAGAATTTTTATCATCTGCAAAACGGTCTAAAATTGGCTGTTTCCTCTCACACTCTCTTATATGCTCCTCATAAAACCCAACTTCTTCCTACATACACTAAAATTTTCATTTTACATTCAAACGACTGTGAATATTCAAGCACGGCTCTTATTTCGCGTTCAGAGTGAGTGAGTGAGTGAGAGAGAGAAAGAGAGAGAGAGAGAGAAAAGAAAAACGAGGCGAAAAACGGAGCGGTGTAAAAAGTTGAACGAGATGCTTGAGCGGATTTTACGGGCGGATGTCGTTGCTTGAAAGCATACACCGGTTACAGAAGTGTCTTTTCGTTTGTTAACGCAGCGGCGTCGATGCTAAATTACCAGGGCAATAGCGGTTGGAGGTGTAATGTAGCGTTGCTAAGTACCATTGCATTAGCGAGGATACACTGTACACCGTGTAGGATTGTTATCGTTTTAACAGCAAGGCTAACAGTACCAGTAAATCTCGTTGCGTAGCACAGCAGCGAACACATTTATCTGGCCACGTAGTATTTACCGTGTCCGTACGGAACGATCAGTTTTAACGCGATCATGCGTCGTTTACAAGGCAGACGCCCGGCCGACCGATTAACGGCCAAATATTGAAATATCTCGGCGCGAGGAAGGAAGGGAGGAAGAATATGTTGGGCAAAAACGACAGTGGAAAGCAGAGTCATAGAGAAAAATAATACACGGGACGATATTTCGCTATTGGCGATAGTCCAGCAGGAGATAGAACGGAAGCTATTCTACGTTTTTCCGGCTTGATATAGTCGACAGTTACAGCGTAACCATTCCGACGACGCTGTTATACAAAAATTCATTTCGAAGACAATACAAAACAGTCGTATTTTACGATTGATAAAGATCCGTGCAATATAGCGAAGCAAGCATACGAGAGACAGACAAAGCTATTACGCGCGTCTTTTTTCTTTTTCCTGGCCCCCAATGTTTGCCATGTCTCTCGAGGAGCGGAGAAAGAGGTGGACCAACAGTCCATCGTGAGATCCAGCCACGCAAGCCGATGATCGATATCCGTAATCTCGGACAGTTCGCACCTGCATTTCAGTTCTTCCCTCAGACACTAGCCGCCCCGATATTAACTGTAGAAATGGGAAAATTCGGTGTTACCAGCTATTACGTTAACGACCACGCGAACGCATTGCTCGCCGCTTCTCTAATGGGTACACATTGCCCTCGTGTCAGAGTAATAACGACTCTTTCGCGGCTGTTTTTCCGGCCATGGAAATCGTGGCCGACCGATAGCTCGGTGTGTATAGTGTATATTCGGTCGCCGATGCCGATTCCGATTCCGATCCCGACTGCTGCCTCTGCTCGGGTAATCGTCGGCTGATTCCCAATCTCAATAAAGCCAGTAATAGACCAGTTACAAGCTAACAGGCTCTTCCATACTCATACCCATCCACCGACCGACCGACCGACCGGTTTCCCTCTTCTCTCTATCCTCCGCGTTCCACGAAATATTTGGCCGACGCAGCTTAACCCGGGGACGACGGGCTCGCGTGTGCACCCCAGCGGACTAGAAGCGCGTTCGAGCGTGAAAGCTCCGGCGAAAAATGCGATGCACCGCCGTGAATTTGTAAAACGGTCTCGTCGCTTTTCGCGGAGATCCGAGAAACGTGAAAACTGCACTGCCGTGCCGCGCTACCTTTTTTTGTGCCGAAATTATCGGCCCTTTCCCCCGTCGTCGTCTTGACGTCCAACGGTGAACGTGAGTGGTTTTGTCTCCGAGCAGAGATTCGGCTCGGTGAAACGTGAATTTCTGCTCGGCGATGGTCCGCCGGTGGTCCAACCACTACTATCCAACTCCCACCCACTAACGAATTCTTTTCTCCGCTTTATGGTGACATTGTTTCGGAGATTCTCTACAACGTGATGCCACGACTCTGTATCCACTGTCTCCGCGCGTGTACGTTTGATTTTTCTTCGTTTCAATGGGTGTAATCGGGAGTATAAATTCTAACCTAGCGAAACGGAATTTTAAAGGTTGTAATCCTGGTTCCATCGTCGATGTTGAGGTCGGAAGAAAAGATTCTTCGCCTGTATAATGTCGTATTATTCGCGGTTAGCGAGTTGATGGTCTTCTACTATAATACAGCTTGTTATTGTTGCGCGTATTTTGTAATATCAGTTGAGTAAATAGTTATGCGACTCTAACGATTATCTTCGTTTATATGGAATTATGTAAAGTATGAATTATGTATACTAAATATTTAATTGCAATTTAAGAATACAAGGATCATAAAATTAGAATTTGTTACAATTCAAACAAGGCCAGCAACTAGTAGAAGACTATCATTCTTTATTACGACCGATATGTTGAAGTGATTGATCATTTATGGAGTTCTTACAACTTATCCCCAACAGCCCCTATGGTTTAGACATAATGTGGCGTTATCGCAATAAAGAAGGGACCATTGGCATCGATATAATTTCTCTATACTTAGCAACTTCTGAGAATGCTTGAAGTAAAAATTTACTTCATCGGACACTTTTTTACAATTTCCTGTAATTTATTCTCTTGTAATTATTTAGATGAATTTAAATATCAAAAATTCAATAATTTGACGAAATTTCTAGCCAAGGTGAAATGAATACAGGGCGTAAAACTTTTTTAAATAATTCGTTCTGCTTTACGTTAAACGAGATTCAGTGGTATTTTTCTCTATTTACTTTCTTGCGTTATATTTCAACTAAATGATAATTACTACAATATTTTATTTTCCACTTTCGCAGTCACGAGCGTACACGATTCAATCTTGCGAAAGAGACGACAATTTTGAATTATTCGCAACGTATAATTCCTAGTGTTTACGTACATTCGAAATTGCTTATTTCCATAGGAATACGAGTTCGCGCAAAACGACACTCTGTGTAGTCGACCAAAGAACGATGTTAAATATGATAAAGGAATATAACGATCTTTGAAGTTACACACAGAATATTTCTCTGTGAATTATTATGCAGATAGGCGGTGCAAATCATCAACAAAGTCAAGGATGCTGGTGTTTGTGTACATGGCGTTAGTTCGGTGTCTTGTCGTGTGGTTGACGTTTAATTCAGAATCTTGTGTGTCTTCTGTCTCTGGTCTCGACTTAAGCTTACTCGTGCCGTTCCACCATGAACCCATAAATCTCAGAAAACTTGGGGGTGGCACAGTGCGAAATAGGGCTGGCTGGCGAGCTAACCACTTCCAATTAGCATCGCCAACAACTTTCAACGTCGTAGATCCATGAACGCGAACGAAACTTTACGATTACGAATAAACATCAAGTCCGATGTTGCGTTTCATGTTCGCACGTCCAAACAGATAAAACAGTTTAACACCGGTCTCGTATGCGTGCATCGTGATTGTTCATTTCTGAAACTTTGTAGAATGCTACGCAAAGTGTAGCTTCCCGTTCGCGTAATATACGTGTTAAATATTCCCTTCGCGATGATATTCCTGGTAGAAAGATACTTTTGCCCACTATGAAACGAAGGAAGCATATCACGTAGAAGTATAAGTAATATTACGTTGTAGCTAGACTACGGACATTTATGTAAATTGATATTTTTATGAACATAATTAAGAAAACAGTATGTAAACGAACGTCGCGGAAATTGATATAATAGAAAATAATTCAAACCTCTTCTGAACAGCCCATCCACGCATTAATTCCCTTCGGTATTAACCGATTGAAACGATAGTAATCCGCAGTTGATACTTCGAAAGATAAACGTTAAAATCCCGACTATTTCGGGTCTTTGTTTTATTGCAATTCGGATCTCTTACGATAGCTCTTAAAAATACGATTTAGCCCAAGATACTTCGGTTAAATCAGCCTGATATCCAGAGCAACGGATTCCGATGTGGACACCCTGCCTGTCGCAATGTACGGTATGGAACCGAGTGGCAAATAGCTAGTACAAAACAGTGAAAGCTCCCCATGGGCTCATCCCCATGAACGACCTCCTGCAAAAACATTAATCACGAGCTACTTGTTACCCAGCTGGCTTTATGGCTGTATCACACATTCGGCTGACAAAAAATACCGTGGTTCCTCCTATTTCTCATCGTTGCAGTCCATATCGTTATTGTAATTTTTACCGCAACTCGTTCTACATTCTGAACATTTTATCTGCATATTTAATGTTTCTCATCGCCAGGAAATATGAGACGCGCAACAGTATGGTATTACATTAAAACGATGAAAATAAACGAGTAGAAATATAATATACATATAGCGAGCTAGACTTTTTATTTCGGTCATCTAAGTTTCAACATTTTAAGATTTACTCTTGAATTTTGCATAGGACGATCAAGCTTGTATATTGTAAGGTACCATTGATCTATGGTACAATATCGAACGAAAAGATGAGAAAGTAACGTATACTGTGGTTCTCGCGAAAAGACGTCAAGAACGAGAATATTGAAATTAGTCGAACAAAGTATGTTTCCATGAATAGAAGTTGTATTCCCGTAGAAAATCATCGCTGTCGTGCAATTAATGTAAGTACGTGATATATCCTATTTCGCTATATATAATAATTTTCTATGACGAAGAGTTAGATAATCTGTTTTCGCGCGTAGATCGCCTAAGAATTGTTCAGAATCGAATCGAGCGAATTACAAGGCAAATTAACTCGAGTATCCTTCTGACTCGATAACGGCGCTTCACCTTATCGCGTTAAACTATATATATCTTGCTGAATGAAGAGAAACGAAAGTTGAGGAAGCTTGACAAAGCCATTTTGATATTACAATGATTTAGGAAATAGTTCACAGATCTGCCACTTTAACTTCCCTGATCTTAGTTTTCCCGGCGGACGCTAATCCTTCGTAGGCCATCATCGAGGACTTCATTTCGTCGTCGTGAAACTTCGAAAGCCGGGCGATAATGGCTATCCTGGCTGCAGCCTTTTGAATATTCAGTCGGGACAAGATAAGACCGAGATGGAAGAATGATCGTCGCTCGTAACCGCGCGCAAAAACTGGAACTTCATTTTCGGCCGTGAGCAGCGTCACGTGTTAACATCGTTTTTCCGGCCTCGCTCGTCCAACCAACCCTCCCTTCGCGGTTTCTTTTCTCCACGATCTCGACGAGGAAAATCGATCAGAGGTTAAATGTAGCATAAAATTTGAAGAGTCCTCGTACGGCTGGGCCGTCGCGTCGCGGAGCATCGAGCATCGGAATCCTCGAGGCCGCTTCAACAAACGGACGAACGGTTCGCAGAACGTAGCACGGCGCTGCTCGAGGAAAGGCAATATGCATGTAAAGAGCACTTGGACCCGCTTTACGACTCGAAAGACCCTTCCGACACGGACGATAGCAATCCGTCTGATGGAAACGATATTCCAGCCTACAATGTGTGTATCGGGAAAACTTTCCTTCGGTCGGTCGAGGTAACTTTGTAATTATTTCTCCTCCTCTGCGGGCATGCGGCGAATACGTTTTAAGCCGGCCGAAAAACGACGCGGGAGCTTTGCTAAGCGGTTTAAATATTTCATGCCCGTCGAGTCTATCAATCGAACGGCTTCTGACGGATGATTTTAGCGACTGCTCCCCGGTTCTTGGTTATCGGCCTCCCGAGGAGCGGCAACATACTGTTCGCGGATTTTTCGTGTATCATTCTGTTCCTGCTCCGAAGTACGCTCAAGAGAAAAAAATACCTACGTAGTTGGATTTTTCCAGTGCAACGTGGGCATCCTTGTTTTGGCATCGTTTAAAGAGTCGATTTATTCACGTTGAGAGTAAACATTATGTATATGGTGGTACGTGTTAATACGTATTAATAATATATTAGCCAATAATGTATTAATTAATAAATGCAATTAATGCATATATTCTTTGTTAATATATACACTCTGTCGTATAAATACATTATTTTGAAAGGTATTACACCAGGAACAATCATCGTCGTCGAATAAACTAGATGGTTGTAAAATTTACGAAAGCGTTAAACGCTGCTTAACTGATTTCGAAGAGAATCGCGTTGCAATAATCTCGAGCAAGCTTGCTGTTTAAATTCTCATGAACGTGAAAATGATCGTAGTACAGTTAAAGCTGATACGATGTAGTAACGGAAGCCCTAAGGCAGTTTAATTGTGTACGTTTTCTGTGGATCTCGCGGGAACGACCCGAGGTTTGAGAGCTCGTGAGTGACCCTATAAATTCTCGTAATCTGATTTCAAGAGTAGTGAAACCGGCTTCCCTTTCGAAATCGAACCGGAGAATAATAGATTTCCGTGATTTCCTGTAACGTTTTTTCGTCAAATATTGATGGTTACTCAATACTGTTGAAAGTGGTCCGACGCTGTACGGTAATCCTGCGAGACAACCTAACACAACGCTCATGATACTTTAATTCATTTGGAAGAATGTAAAACTATCGACTATTACCTAAAAGAAAATTCTATCTTTAACGTTGTTTTCTGGTCAGAGCACGATATTCATATAGAGAAATATAAAAGAAAGTTTCTTCTTCTATGAACACGGGAAGAAAAAGTGCGTAAATGATCTAAATAAGAAATTAAAAACTTGTATTGATTCTAGATTACTACGATGAGATATAAGATACTTTCCATGCATCTTTCTTTTCTTTAATCGGAGGTTTAGAGTCGCGTCAACGTCTCAGCTGACATTTTGTTTTAATTATTTCTTAGAAATAGTAGCTCTTCGTTGTTAATCTTTTGACACGGAGAGATCAGGAATATTTAGTAGCATCTAAATGTGAATTTGTTTGAATAAATTAATAAAATTACGTTGTTCGATCATCTAAATCCTATTTTTAATTTTCATGATTAGAATATTCAGTTTCCTAGTATCCTATTAACGGGATCTACAAGTTATACGTTTTATTGCTCGGTATATATGCATATGTAACTTAAGATAATCCTACTTTTATCTACAACACTTTCTAGTTTCTAGATCAGAATAAATAAAAGGAAACGGAACGAAAATTTAAGTAGACATTCGAACGTGCTAATATTTAACCAGCTTGAAAGCTTCCTTATCGTGCAAGCACCAAGGTTAGAGAAGAGTTATTAGTTAGAATACATGGGCGGATAAACGTCCCGAGGATCTAAGAAATGATTAATATCCGCGAAACCAAATCACCGTGACTAATTTGTAGCTTGTAGTTGGGGAACCTCGCTTTATAGTACCATAACAGAAGTACAAGAAACTTCTGATGCCTTCGCAGATTTCCGCCCTTGCAATCGAGTAAAACACGAGGCACTGTGCCACCCTCAACGTTACGAACTTTCATTTGTCCCACCCTAACCATTTCCTATCGGTCAAAACAATTTCGCAGTTTCTTAATAGACTTAATAAATCAACCGGCTGGAATATCGAATCGAACCTAAACTCTCCAGTGAAACGTCGATATATAAGAAAAAAAAAGCCCGATCGTACCAATTGTATTTTAGAAAAAGTTTTCGATAGGTACGAGAGATCGTATATCACGCCTTCCGCCTCGCCGCTGTCCCTTTATTAAAATTTTTATGAATTTACTTGAAATATACGATCATAATTTGCACGTAAATTCGCTCGAGGTGTTTGATATGGAAGAATCGGATATTGATATCGATTTTGTTCAAGAAAAATGAGACTGCACTATTGTGAGAATGAGAATCTCTTGCAGGTAAAAAGTACTCGAAGGTGGTTCTCGAAGAAAAGAGCGTGAATTTTTCCTCCGTAAGTTTAATGTTACTTTTCATTCGAAAATATATGATATTTCGATCTTTGACCAATCATAATATACATACAGACACGCGTATGTATTCTAAAGGACTGACTTCAGAAATGGAATAAAATTTATTTGAACAAATTCAGTACCTATCATAAAAAGATATTTTGCAAATAAAACAGGTCGCTTGTAATTTTCATTAGAATTGACGACTATAGTCTATGTATCCTTAAAACAAACCATTGCAATGCTTTATCCGAGATACGTTAATTTATTTACATATATGTAGATACGTATATTTTCTCAAAGATGGAATCAAAGCTGGTAATAAGCAACTAATTTATAAATTACACTTTACACAACGCCGCATGCGAATAGACTACCACCTATCGAAACGAACCACGTAGCCACGACTTCTAGAAAATTGGAAATCAAACGGTTTAAAAAATCGCTTGCAGATACACTGACCACTCGATCGGATCGCCGAATCTTATGATTTTTTCCTCGCGGTTCCGCGTGCTTTTATTAACCCATTAATTTTTTCCAGATCATTTCAGTGGGGAATTACGGCGGTCGGTTGGTACCGTGACGCTATTAGATTGCCGCAAAAATATCTCCGGAGAAACAGTTCGTCCAGGAGGGTATTTTTCCTAATCAGGAATACAGCTAATAAGGAAAATTGATGATTTAGGGGGTGAAGGAGAAAAATAATAAGAATAACTGTCGACGGGGGGTACAATGAAATTAAGTCGCAGGAAATGGTTCAACCCTCTGGCGATGGCGCGAAATCTCGAAGGGTGGTCCTTTTCTTTCCTTCTTCTTTTTCTTATTGCCAGTACCTCCAACCGACTGGCTTTCGTCGGTCTTGCGTAGGCAAAATGAAAAATGGCTCCTTATCGGCTACGAGACCTTGCGCAACTTTTCTTTCGAGTGGTCATATAAATTACGGACACCCGATAGAACCTCAAGTAACGGCATTAGGGTCGCAGGGACCCCCGATATCTTCAAACAGCTCGAATGAAAATAATGCGCTGCGGCTGTAGGATACTCGAAGCTATCGAGTGCTTCTTACAAGGTATTAAACCTTTCATTGATCGTAATCGCGTTTCGCCAAGCCAGTAAATTATACGACGGTCAAATAATTTGAAACCTAAGACAAGAGAACAACGATCCCTGTCATTACCAGAAGAATTTCAAAATATTAAGAAATATTCATCTTGAATTTTTTTCTAATATATCGTCAGATTCTGCGTGATAAAACGAGTTGCGACACTTTACAATCGTTCGCAGGTATATGTATATACATGTATAGATATACAAACACGTATAGGTTGGGAAAATTAGGTGGAAAGTATTGGGGAAAAGAGATGGCGTGGAAGGAGCTAGGGGAAGGTTCCGAATGACTAAGGTTTGGGTTTTGATCATTCGTCGCGACGCGTTGTTGTTTACATACACGTTGAAATGAGCGTTTGTTGCTGGTGATGACATAATTCCAGCTTGTCCCGAAAAGCTGACATCCAACAATGTCATACAATTTATAGAATATCTAATTTCTTTTCGTAAAATTGAACGAACGATATGACGAATAATACGTTATAGTAGGGAGAAGCTGGATTCGCAACGTATTGAATTCGAATTGCAAAATCTAACACGATGAATGTTTTATTTTCAGAAATTGAACTATTTATGTAGGATAGAAATTAAAGATGCTAAAGTATTCGTTTGCTTTCTTGAAAAAATTCGTGACCAAGGGTCTTTTTTGTCATAAGCTGCTGAATTAATTATTTTCACAATTAAGGCAAATTTTTTTCTAATTAAGAAAGTAATATCCTGATTAAGTTGTTAATCTCTGTCGATATCCAGGAACGTAATACGCTTTGCCAAGCTGGTTCATAATTAATAATGAATGACAAACACAGGCGGAAACTTGATCAGAAACTATTAACCGCCCCAAAAACGGTCAAACCCTCTGGGAAGGAAAGAAATTGGCATTGTGCAGAACCTCGAATAGGCGTATTCCGTTCTAAATTGGATCCTTCGAATCTTGTCCTTCGCTTTTATTTCGAAGTATTGTTCTTCCAATCTTCCCGTCCGGCCAACCATTTGAAGGAAGCGATTCGCAGTCCACGAGCCGGGAACACATCGAAGAGATAACGATTGAAAGCTTAATTCAATTACCTTTCAATTCGCTTTAATTAGTTCTGGTGCGGAAGTAACGGATTGAGAAACCTCCGCTTGTTATCACTGCAAATTGTTTGCCGATATGATTGGATTCTATTTCCGGTTACTTATTTCATCATATAGTAGAATTCTTTCAAGAAAAAGAATCGTCTTGTTCTTGTCTACTTCGGTGGAAGATATCAGTGATATTAAGATCGTGTTAGTACAATGTTGACAATGTTCGAAGATTTTTTTATTGCTGCGTTTGAAAATAAAAATGAAGAGAACGGAGTTAAACGAATGCAAATGTGGAAAAAAGTGTGATCGATTTGATTTACATCACCGCTTCGTTATTTGCTCCAAATTGTAAAAATTCATCGTATTAATGGAAACTAGGGTATTTTTAAATAAATATTATCCTCAAACGTTATCTTCATACAGTCCATACACGCTCCAAACTACAGGATATACCTAATACAATTCTTGAGTTCTTAGGTAACTAGATTCCATATTTCAAGATTAGAGAATTTTCTAACACGCAAAATTGAAGAAAATTATTTGTAATTTCCCATCGTTAAAAAATTCATGCATTAGTTTTTCTGTTGCTACATGATTAAAAAATATTTTATAACTTAATACAAACGTTCCTTCAGATATTGAAATGTAGATACTATGTACTTAACAGTAGTATGTTCTGTTCGTATCCCAAGTGTGATTTACGATATAAGATCGCAAACTCTGAGAATGTAAACTCACTTTAAATAAATTGCATTTTAAGGAGAAGCGTTACGATACCTGTACAAATCATTCTGAAAGACCGTTAAATGTTTTTTATTTCAGAGAATTACCAGTTGAATGATTCGTCGGAAAGAAAGCGGAATTTTTCAAGCTTAAGGTGAACAGGGCGATATACGTGTGAAAGTATTGTATCAGGATTCCATCCCCGTTGGAACAATCTATCCGGTTATTTCGCTATAGGATTGATCGGATACAATTTATCTTAAATTTTATTCGAATAAATTTTCTTGCTACTCTGTTTTGGGAATGCGTTATATGGTTTCGTAAAACGTTCATAATATGCGACTGTCCATTATCATATTATGATTTAGAAGTCTATGTCTGTTTAAAACAAACTACCCTGTCTATTGAATATAAGAAAATAAGTAGTAAATCTTAAAAGAATTTCCCATTAGTATAAAGTGAAAATCATTTTTTAGTTACATACAATAAGTACAATTCTATGGGTGATATTACAATAATATCAACAATATATCAATAATATCGTAGATAAGGGAATGTGCACTTATGAGTGCGGTGAGTTTAGTTCTAAAATTCGACTATAGATTGCCTGATATATCTTTTCCTTTCTCGTTAGTGGTACCTATATTCATCTTTTACTATATAAATGTACCTTCAACAGCATCTCACGATGGGAAATGAGGAAATATAGAGCCTGATTGTAAAATGAATGAATATAAATGTGGCACGGACGTAATTCTGATCCTTTCTACTTTAACTAAATTTTTTATTTTTATTGAAATTCAATGATATTATACATTCACATTTCGAAACTGTTTTCTTACTTTCTCATATTTGTATTTCGTTATCATGCTTTTAACAACATGTTTGAAACTAACTAAAATAATGTATGCATGCTCAACTTTATTAATAATATTAATAAATAACTTTCATAATTAATAAAAAGATATTAGTATAGAGAATATCTTTTATCGAGTACTATTTCTAATAGTACATTTATTTTTTTTTTATAAAAAAAAATATAAATAAGCAGGTAATAACACTAATGGTAAAGAATTTCGAATTACTAAACATACGGATTAAATATATCTAAAAACTATGTAGGAGAGAGAGAATTTTCTCTCTGATAGTATGTAGTGCTTTTTGAAGTATTGTAGAAATATAAAATTCTATACTTCATTGCGATTATTCGATCATTCTATATGCTATTCTATATTTTACTCATAATTTCATACGGAATTTCATACAAGACTTTTCATTCAAACTAGACCTATATCGCATATATCGCAAACGAGATCTCGTCTATGCTAGTACAATACAGAGTCGATAACGTCACGTGTGACATGAAAATGATGACCCCAAAACTATGGGTCACAAAAAAGAATTAATTATCAGATCCATCCTGTACCCTGGTTACGTCTATTTGGTACCTCGTCGGTAGTTGGGTTACGTTAGGTATTCAGGCATTAATAAACGCAGCGTGAGGAAACAGTATGTCAGTTATACTCTAGATGGCGAACTATGTAAGGTGTTATTCTTATCTATAGAGTTCTCATTCTAATTTACTTACTTAACGTGGTAAGCTACGAAAAGATCGTGTAGGATCGATGGACCCCGTTAATTTTCGCGTCTAATTTCAGTTCCGGGAAAGAAATAGAAGATGTCCGTTGTAAGTTGAGTGTAGATAAGTAAGTGCAAGGTTAAAAAAGATGGAAGTGACTTCTTTGAGTGAGTAATCGTAAAAAATAAACATTATATTGTCGGCTTTTATGATGATTGAGAGTGGGATTATTTATAATTATTATACTTATAATTATATCTATGACATTGTAGTTTCTCTATGATTAATTTGTAATGTGAAGATTCTATACACGAACACGTTGTCTGTTTAAAATTAAAAGTGTGAAAATGTGAACAATTTTCAGGAAAAGATTAAAATAGAGCATAAGACAAAATTTGTCTTTCTCATGTGACGTACTATCGTTGTTACTTGTAGTTTGTTAAAATTTTGCAGCTATTTTATGAAATTGCAATATTATATATGTAACTTATAAATTTTTGGTGGAAACGTTTCATATAGTATTGTGTTTTTATATCTCTTGATAACTAATATGACTGTTTAAAAATAATCTACAGCTTTTTAGGTTATGATGTTTTGTATGATTTGAAGTGGATATAGTAAATTGCAGTGTTTATTGAAATCTAATTGGTGCAATAAACAAAGTGCTGGAGATGGAATTGTTGTGAACTCGTGGTAGGAAATATTATATTTTTGACAAAACACATTGCAATCGCAAGAGTTCAGCAGGAACCGATAATGTAAGCGTTACTCAAAGTATGCAAGAAAGAAATCAAAGAAATGTACAGTATTACAATAACATTATCATAATGATATTACAACATAATAATATTACAAAAACAATGTTGTAAACTACATATATATCCATGAAAGATTTAACAATCAACTTCTCAATATAATAGTATCTATCTATTTTTGTATAACTACATATTTCTAAAATATCATTGCAAATAATAAACACTATTAAATGAATTTAATATATTAAGCAATGTACTACGTGTCATCTATATAAAAGTAAGATATATAGTTATGTTAGAATTATATAAGGTTAAAGCTAGATAATCATCTATAAATAATGTGAACGTCTTATTGATATAATGTAGCTCAAATACTGAAAATATGAATATTATAATTTGGATTCAATTTAATTTATATATTTGCAGGAACTGAAATATAAGTTTAACTTTNTTATATTAATATGACTTTTTTAACTTCATAGCCTGATTCTTTTCCTATTATAAGTAATTAAAAATATTTAAATAATAACTATGAATAAAATATTTTTCAATACTATACTTATCAGAAATATCTTGTCATTGTATTATATGTACTTTTATTTTTTGTTTATATATATGCATCATTATTTATTGGTAATTACCTTTATTCTCAAAATATCAAACTAATCACAAATAGCTATGTTAGTTACACAATCGGTATATTTCAAAATTTAAGAAAAATTTTTATTATTGCGAAAGAATATTTTTATTTTAAACATGTCTTGTTGCATGGATATAAGTTAATTAATGTAACTATACAGCTATTACTTTCAATGCGGTTGTTATCTTTTTTCATTAAATTGTTTCAATAATTAATATAATTTATTTTGTGTTACATTTATGAAGGATTTTTTATTTATTATTTGAGTTAAATTGCGATATTCTTCAAATGAACATTAACATTATTTATAAATTTTCTCCAATGAGAATGATCAAGCCAGATCAGAACCTGCTATTAGTTTATCTTTAGTGGGAATTATTTGAAATGAAAAAATTCTCGAGCATTTATCTTATTAAATGCTAAATGTTATTTTCTAAGTATATGTAGTGTACGTGTGCAAACGAAATTTTTGTATGGAAATGAAAATATAGTTTATACACATATATATATATATTTCATACATATATACACATTTGTATTACCTTCTTTCTCGGAGAAATCCCGCGCTTCTGTATTACATCTAGACGCAATGTTGAATTCATTTTATGACGTCGCATCATGAATTTTGTCACAATTATTTATGCATAGCACTATTTTGCATAGAATACTATAAAAATAACATAGTGTAGTGATTAATTACTTATTTATTACACTAATTTAACAATAACTATTACACTGTGTCGCGGACCAATGCGTTAGATTTGAAAATCCTAAAAGCACTACATACTACCAACCTTTGATCACTGAAGACGTCCCTTCCGTATATCAGCGCGAAATTGAATTACTACATGTTTCAAATTAATATATTATTCTAGTTTTATACTTAAATTTAATATATGTATATAATATAAATTATTATTATATTTTAATTATATTAATTATTATATATTAATTATATATAATAATTTATCATAAATGAAGAAGATGCGTCCTTGGTGTTATACTAAATTGATAGTTGTTATAATGTAATAATAAATGTTACCATTAATTAATAATGATTCTATAAATAACTCTAAAAATTCTTCTCTCAATCATCACAAATATATATAAAGTAGAATATAAATAAAGTAACTAAAATCAATGCAATGCTTGATACAAATTTTGAAAATTTTTACAGATTTTCAAGAAGTCCTTGTGGAATTGGATGAGGTTATAAAAAAAGCAACATTCCTTGCCATTGATGGTGAATTCACAGGACTTAATTCAGGGCCTGATGTTGGTGCCTTTGACACACCTGCTCAGTATTATGCAAAATTGAGATCAGGATCAATGGATTTTCTTCTTATACAATTTGGCCTTTCTGTATTTACATTCAATACAGAAACTCAAAAGTACAAAGTTCATCTTAATAAACACGTTTGCAGTTTTAACTGAATAAAATGTTTTCAAATTAAAATTTCATGCATTAATATTTTACTAAATAGATAAATATATAGCATATATAATAGATTTTTGTAAATACCTATTACTTTTCAAGTATGAAATAATCTTGCTAATTTGAAAGTTTATTAAAGTAATTCTTTATTCAGTTAAATTAATAATCCAGTTAATAAATATCAACATTTTCGACAGCTATAATATTAATTTACCGTTATAAACTGATTGTATGTCTGATTGCTTATATGTTAATATAATCGTTCTTTTTTGTAGGTACAATCAACGATCATACAATTTTTATGTTTTTCCACGTCCCCTAAACCGTACAGCTACAGATTTAAGATTCATGTGTCAGACTTCCAGTATGTCGTTTTTGGCATCGAAAGAATTTGATTTCAATAAACTTTTCAAATTAGGCATTCCTTATTTAACAGCGAGTGAAGAAGAAAAATTGATTAAACGATTGGAGGAAAAGCAAAAGATAAGGGACGAGGCATCAGAGATATTACCTATTTCAGATGTTGAGAGGCCTCAGATCGAAGATATTTGGTAAAAATAATTTTAATTTTAAACAATGTTTCTCCATCATTGATACGAACGAAACTTAATTGAAAACCATTTTAGTAGAAAGATAAATGAATTCATCACTTCTGAAGAAGAAGAACTAGTGATTGATAAGTGTAGTGCTTTCATCAGACGACTAGTTTATCAGGAAGCAAAACTGAGGTGGCCAAATAAATTAAGGATTGAAAGTAAATTGGAGAATTTTGGATGTAGCCTTGTTGTACAAAGATTAGGTTCTAAAGAAGAAGAAGAACGAAGGGAGATTGAAAAAAGAGAAAAAGAAAGGGCAGAAATTCAACACGCAGTTGGATTAAGTATACTCATGAGAAAAATTTCAGATTCTGTGCGTTTTGTTAATCGTGTTTAATTTATCAAGTAAGTAAGGTATAATTTATAATAATACATATTTTTATTTCAGGGAAAGTTATTAGTTGGTCATAATATGTTACTAGATCTCTGTCATATAATACATCAATTTTTTGGACATTTGCCAGAATCATATTTAGAATTTAAGTCTCTTCTTCATGGTCTATTTCCAAGGTAAGAGTTTTCCACGTTTTGTTGAACATTACTATTATATCTTAATAAATATGATTATTATATGTGACATTTTTTTTTCATAGACTTTTAGATACAAAAATAATTTGCCATTCGCAGCAATTCAAGGAAAATGTACCATCGTCGAATTTAAGTATATTGCTAGAAACAGTTAGTAAATCGCCGTTTAAAATTATAGAAGTGGAACCTATCGATGGCAGAAGTTATTCAACGCTGGCGG
Organism: Bombus confusus; assembly: GCA_014737475.1. NCBI lineage: Eukaryota > Metazoa > Arthropoda > Insecta > Hymenoptera > Apidae > Bombus > Bombus confusus. Next base: position 6,005,328 of record JACXIV010000002.1, on the reverse strand, counting down.
AAAAATGTCACGAGGCAGGTTACGATGCATATATAACTGGAATATGTTTCATTGCATTGTCTAATTATCTTGGTTAGTAACTGACACGATTTTATCCTAAAGACATGATCTGTAAAGTTTTTTCGCTAAAAATATTCTTTTTCAGGTTCCTTACAAAACCCCGAAGTGCCGATAGTTTTATCGGATTCATCATTACTCAACCCTTTTCTAAACAAGTAGGTGTTATTGCATTTAATATCATTTATCATGTCTATTATAGTGTTTAATTTATAATTTTGTTATAGACTCCTCATAGCAAGATTGAAAGATATTCCGTACATAAACCTTGTCGGAGAAGATCGTAAGTATCATTTTAAATCTTACCTTTTCATTCATATATTTTAAGGTGAATCTTATGTTAATAATATATGTCTTTTTTTCTCTCTCTTTTTTTTTTTTTTTTTTTTTTTGTCAGCTAATCCAAGTAGAGATCATATATTACATATAACATTCCCGAAAGAGTGGAGGTTTAATGATATATCTCAATTGTTTAGTCCATTTGGTAAGTATGCAGTTAAAAAATTCTTTCATTTGCTCGATAATCACCACCAACATTTATATAAACGTGATTATTTTAATGTAATTAATATAACTGTGTTACAGGAGGTGTGCATGTGTCATGGTTAAATGACACGTCTGCATACATAGGACTACACCGTCGAGATCAAGTTAACGCAGTAATGAAAATTCTAGGTAAAACGACTACCTATAAGATTCAAAGGTATGCTGATTATCAAGCTTCTCTAGGGGTGACCGTTGGTGCAGGAGATCGTAAACGGAAATTATCCTCGTCTGAGTAAGCACAATTACGATGAATACATATATATTTTTAGTTAGATTTTTCACCCATATTGGGATTTGGAATCAAACAATTTATTCTTAATGAGTCATTCTTACATCACAGGTTTCTTAACTTGAAACAACCCTTGAATAACCTTTAACATATTCACTATCAGCATCACACTATCAGCATATGTATGATATTCAGATTTTATTTCTCAACTTCATATACAGGCTGTTGACGCTATTAGTACCCAGTATTTTTCTCGTAAACGGTAAGTATGAGGGAAAAATGAAGGAGAAGGAAGACGAATAATTGTAAATGAACTACATATTCACGATAATATCTTTTTATGAAAAACAAGAAAAGATGAAACGCAGTACCCTTGTATCTATGTTTTCTTTGTCTTACATATGATAAATTTTAAAATGAGAAAGGTATTATCGTGAATACGTAGTTCATTTACAACCACTGTCCAAATTACTAATAGCGTGAACACGATTCCTGTACATGATTGTATGTACATGTTGTTGTAATAATTCAAAAAAACAGAACATAGTGTCCGGTAAACGTATTGCTTTAATCCGCTATAACAGCAAACGTGTTAAGTATCTTCTCTACACCGCCTATGAATCTTATATAAATGAACCTTTTCCCTAATTTTGAACATGCAAGGCAACGCATTATGCAGATGTAATGTCGCAGTATGTTGTGCCTATTGATATAAAATTATCATGTTTCCCTCGTTAATTTCTCAGCTTCTCGGTAGCTGCGACTCTCTTTCCTCGTGGCTCGTTGATTTACTGCTTTTCGATCATGCATTTCGTCCAATCGCCGTAATTTCTGTCGACTAATTTTATTGCTTGTCGCGAGCATCTACAGCGGTATCTTCGATGAATGAGCATAATGATGGTAACGAGTGGCGGCACATAGCTCAGCCCATCACAGTCATAAGTTATCTTAGCCAAGGATGATACTGTTGAAGTCGCGGTATGCGGGATATTAAACGCTGGCAAGAGGTAGCGTTTCATAGTTTAAAAGAAGGAAGTTAACGCATTATCGGAGACTGCGGAATGAGTTGCGCGTGTGCGCAATAATAATTTCAAGCGAGCATCGCCGCAAAGCGGACAGAAGGGGTGTGGATGAGCAGAGGGAGGCGACGTTTCAAGCTATAGTCGACTTCTTAGAATTTCCTGTACACGAAAGATTTGCATAGGGTCGTAGAGCTCATTCTAAATTAATGCCAGCAACGCTTGTTACACGCGTGTCTTGACTTCCTCCTTCTCCTGCTTCCTATGCCGCCTGTACTCTTCTTCTTTCTCTTGTGCTTGGTTCGTTCGATGCTTCTTCTTTCTTCGTCCACTCCTTTGCCACTTCGTTCTTTCTCATGATCATCATGATGCTGGAGTCGCCAGTAAATCAGAGTTCCTCGCCCTTGTCGACGGAACTTATCGGATGCGCCGATCGAGTATCGATCTGGCGGGTATCAATAAATTGATCGATGCGTATTGAAAAATGACCTCTAAGCTATGATTAATGAACCTGCGAGATTTACGAACGAAATCAAAAGAGGGAATTAATGTTGTTTCATATAATGTCAGACACAAGTACTTTAGCAAGTAGTAACTTGGACTTTCTTAATTATGTGTTTTAGATGGGTATGTTGTAAATTATCCCAGGAGGGAACTTGTTATATCGTTTGAAAAATTATATGTCAACCTTGACTTTTTGACGAGATCGTAGGAGTTGCACAGAGTGGAAGAAAACTATGTCTTCTCTTTCACCTTCGTGCCATCCTACATATTTTAAGATACATTTAACGAAATTCGTTATTAGCTAACGCTATGCAATCTTAAATAGATAAAACGGATATATACATATAATTCTCTTAATCGATACAATTACTATTATACCGCAAGTTGGAAAATGCTTACGATTTGGTCGATTAATCAAAGAAAATATCCTGATTTATTACTAATATTTATGAAAAAATGTAGTTAATATCGATACCTGTGCAAGAAGAGATTTACGAAAGAATTAAAGTCCTTTATCGTGTTTTTTCTACAAATTAAGCAATTTTTATATTCAGCGGATTCAACTAGGAATCTTATATCTTAAACATAGTACTGTCAAGATGTTCCATGTAATATCTAAAACGGTTCATTACTCGTATATAGATACGTAATACTTTATAATTTATAAAATAATAAGCCAAATCTAATGTAGCAAAGCTTTTGTGAAATCCCTCATGGGAAAGAAGGAAAGGAAATAGAGAGAATGTTTTGCTCTTTTTATTGTTTGTTTGAGGTCACACGCACTTTTTATGGTTATTAGTGATCAAGTTGAGAGCGACCAGTGGAACAGAACCTATCCGTAGTAAATTGTATCATATAAACCGATATGTTTGAGAAAATTTAGAGAGAAAATGGTTTGTTCGAATGAGAAAAGACAGCTCGAAACCGCCCGTAGAGTCGAATCGCTGCGACATATAATGCCCCGCCCGATCGCATTCATTACGGGTACAAACGAGCCGCATTGCCCACGTGCGAATAAAAGCAAAAGCACGCTGGTATTAGGGTCTTGATTAGAATAATGTAACACGCTTCGAATAACGTGTCGTGTCGCTCGACGAGGACGCGGCCGCAATGCAAATGCGCGCGTATGAATCAGTTACATCAGACACGTGGACAGCTACTGCGGATGGATTCTCAAATTGGAATCGCAGGATACTACACTTCTTTACTAAAAAAAAAAAAAAAAAAATCGCTACATATGTGCTCGCAATCAAACTACTTCTCTGGTGAGTATCCCGTACCAGTTGCTTCTGTTCGTTTTATCGTTTAGTTGCTACGCTGTTGATTTATCAACGTTACTATACGTCGCGCGAAATGATTAAAGATACTCATTCGTTGGACAGCTATGTACATAATTAATGCGACACAAAATGTTAAGCACGTATTTAGTTAGGTAGAAGAATTCAGGACGCGAGACTTTGATGATCTGTAAGAAATTTGAAATATTTTATGTTCTCTGGAAGAAGACGTAACTGCTATTAACGACAACTAGACTGCGGATGTTCGCGTATTTATAGCACGTTTAAACGTGCAAAAATGTATATATATGAACTGCTCGCAGTAAAGTGCGTACTCTATAATTTAATATTTCGGGGGTGAAACGAATCTCTAGAGATTCTCCATTTCCTTGCATTCATAAAAATCGGAATTTGTCCAGTTAAGAGAATTTTACGAAATCTCTAACGCTAATCACTGCCTCTGTTGAATCGCTGTACGCTTCTGTTCGCTTTCTTTTTCACTTGTCCTGCCTTCGCTTTAGGCATCTCTTATCGAACCAAACGGCTCATTGATAAACTGTATTTTGGATTCTGCAGGTCCGTCAAAAACTTCTCAAATAAACATCGTTATTCTATAAACAAGGTTAATTAATTAATTAATTCTATTCGTTTATAATACCGTAAAATCAAATTCGTAAATTCAAATTCTGTTAATTCTTTGTTTATCTCCTCGTTATCTCCTCAATGAACACTCGATATCGATCATTTCTAGTAAGTTCAGTTTCTACTGTATCCACGTTTCATCGAGCGTAACTCGTTAAAAAAATTACAATTTTTAAGCCCAAGTATCTATACATGTACTTAAGAATTCAGCCTGAAAAATAAACCGTCTGCCGGCGCACAAGTCGCAGGAATTTAATTCCATTCGAAATCACTTTCCTCGTTACAATCCCAGAACGGCACGCGAGCATTCATTCTCCCCCGAGCGACAAGAACATTGTACTGCCGTAATTGCTTAATTACCCTCGCCATGCGTCATTCGCGTTTACCCGAATGTACCGCGGCGTGCTAAATGCACGGCTATTAGAATCGCAAATACGCCGAGGCCGCGGCGTATTATCGCGGTATTTATTTGCCAACTATAAATAAGAACGCCAGTAGATACAGCGACAATTTATAATGGTCAACGCGTGGCCCGGTAATAGCCGTATAAATTACAATTTGAGTTGAACACCGGCGCGCCGTTTTTTTCTTCTCGGCGGATCTGGCTTTCTTAAAACGCCATTTAAATCATATCGATGGGAAAAGTCGTGGCCCCGACGCACACATACGCACGCCTCTCATTTCTTCGCCTTCTCCTTCTCGCGTTTGCTCGGATCCGGTCGGAAAATTCTCCGCCACTTTAATCCTTCATTTTTTCACTGCCCCTCCGCGTCTGCTTTATGATTCGCCGAAGTACATAATGAACACGCCGTAGCCGGACGCACGTGTATCTCTTACCTAGCGTTGGGCGCGTGTGCGTGTGCGTGTGCGTGTGCGTGTTCGGTACTCTGGCATGCCCCATAAGCATATATCACTTGGCGGTACCAATGCATCACTCGGCAAACGCGCGCCAACACCATCGCGGACTGCTTCTGTGTCGCATGCGACTTTTATCTGGTGCCGCGTTCTGGAGTGCCCCAGCTATCCTCCGGTCGTGTGCACGAGAAGCTTCTTTCCTTCGGACGAAGCTTTCGTGTCACGCGGAAACACCGTGCGCGACCAGTAATTTATCGACGATGTTGGTTCGCGTGCCGTGACTGTGCGCGCCCATCCGCGGACATAGTTTCGATACCCTCGTGGTGCTTTATTAATTTTGAGTACTTCTGTTTGTTATTGTCGCCTGTCTCGTTTATTCTCCTTTACCAAGAAGGGCTGGTCGTGTGTGATTATTCTTTGCAAATAGGCTTCGTTCTAGGCTTTACGTCTGGTTGGTTCCTGTGGTCGATCGGTTTGAGGCATGCGCAGGTGGATCGAAGATCGACGAAAGCGCAGATTACAGGGAAATTTGTATCAGGTTGTCCGGAAGGTTTCTTTCGTTTTATAAGGAAACAACGGATGCACGACATCTATCTTTTGTTTCGTATTATTTTATCGAATTACGTATGATCGTAATAATAGAAACGGAACAAAATGGATCGCGCGTGATTCGGTAAAATAATAGAAAACGAAACATGTCGTGCGTCTATTGTTTCCTCATAAAACGAAAGAAACTTTCCGGACAACCTAATACGTTTGTCTCTTGTTATCGAAGTATCGCGAAAATTGGTTATAGCGTAATCGGTTTGGACGTGGTTGATAGAAGAATGAAAAATGATACGAGTGTCCCCTTACTTTGTAATTGTTAGTATAAAGAACGTCCAATTATATTATTCATTTTCGTTTATAGAAAAAGATAACGTTGCTGTATCGATCGAATTTGCGGGTAGCTCGCAATGCTCCGATTGAATAAATATACCGTACGTTATTCGAATATATTATTGCGATTATCGTTAAGCGCGGTTAACGTCTCCAACAAGTTTTCATTTTTGTTCGACTTGTTTCGCAGTGTATCCTTAATTACTCGTTAACGTAGCGTAAATAGGATCAGGCGAAGCGCAGTGAAACGTATTGCGCCAGCTTTTCTTTGTAACGTTATTTAAAAAGGAAATGTTATCGACGTCAGACTTTTAAAAATGCATTAATAATTTGATTATCGAGCAAGCAGGCGTTTGCATTGCGCGCACGTTGATGAAACAAATCGGACAACGTACTATCAGTTTAAAATTATAATTTGCTGTGCAAATGAAAGCAGACGGCAATATCTCATTACCCCGCGTGTAATTAAAACTTTTCTTCGAGCGCAAAAGAAACAGCGGTGACGAAGAGTCTGGTCGCTTTGCATATCTGGCGGCGTAACTACACCCTGGTGATTTCAATGGACAGCCCGCGAATCGAAGCAATTCGCGGCAAGTAATGACGATTTACGAGGCGGATCACTGCGCGGCTGTGCATTAAGCTATTAATATCAACCGGCGCGGCGGGACATTAACCCCCGGCCCAGCTAGATTACTTCCCACCTTCGGAAGGAATCGCACGTAGCACGCCTATTAAATGTTATTTATTGCAACGGCAATTCGTTTATTAAAGAGATTATTAGACATCTACTTCGGTTGCGTTGGTATCGAGCCGGTGAGTTGATCGCAATAAATTCCTGCTCGTCACCATGGAGCAAGTGGTACGAACGACGCGAACGTTGTAGCAACATCGAGGATTTTTATTACGTCGAACGGCCATTAGGCAGGTCGAACTTCGTCGACACGGTTATCGAACCACGGGACACGAATTTATACTTCGATCGTTCCGCGACTGTTCAATAAATTTCATTTATGCCTCGTATGTTTCATTACTAACGCGGTCAAAAAAAAAAAAAAAAGAAAAAGAAAAAAATTACTAACACGGCCAAAAAAATGTCCCATTCTTCCACGCGTGTATATTAATTGCCGCGATGAAACAGGTTACCGCGCTCGAGACCACTCTCGTAATTACCTGCCTTGAAGCGGTGCATCCGATCTGGCCAATACGTAGCCTCTTGCAGCGCCGCAGATTAGAAAAAGATGAAAATTCAACCGCGTTCGGGATAAATTGGCTTATTACGGAAAAAGCCAGTAATAACGCCGTAGGATCGCTGATCGTCGAGTGCCATGCCTGTACAATCTAATTGTAAGTAATCTTCGCGCGGTCAGAAGTGTTATTTTGGTAGACACGAACCGTCGCACTTCGTTTCTTTAGCTCTCGAGAAGGTAACGTAACGTTTCGCCCATTTCATCGTACCGTGTGACTTTTAACGTTTCGTAGAACGCTTCTCTCCGACTCGACGAAAGAAAAAGTATTGGTAATTAATAGAGTATTAATAGGAGTATTAATAAGGATTTGTTATTAATATTTTATATCGTAACGTTTTTGTATCGTTTGATTTCGTGGAATCAATTCCATTATATTTTAACTGTATGGCATAAATCTTTGATGAAGTTCTAATTTTGTGTCGGCCTTCTCTAAGTAAGATGTCAACATTCCCAACGAAGAACGAGGCGTGTTTTATTTAAGCGTCGTGTTATCGGCTTGCATGAGATTGACGGAGAAAATAAGCGAAAAAGCGAGACGTATTATATCTGTTATTGTAGAAACAGTATCGACGTCTAATGACTTGGCTTTATGGGAATATCCGATGATATTTTCATGCGTCGAGATAACGTTCGTGGTTTGAAAAAGGTACTTACACCTAGCAGGAGGTAGTAGATTTCCATGCATAATGCAAATACTTTCGAGCAGCTAGTATATCTTGTATCCGAGCGCAGCCCCTGTATCTGTATTATGCCTTCGGGATCGCGGCTGTAATGAGTTTAACATGCTTCCAATTTTTTTTTCTTTTTGCGATTTATTTTCTTCTTTCGCTGCCTTTTTCTTCAAACTGTGTATACTCGTTGGGCTGCTACCTCATTAGCGTTATTTCCGAGTCGATTTCGCATTCTGGGAAATTAATTTTTTCCCTGCCCTACTATCAACCTCTTTTTACATTGGAAATTATGTCGCGAAGATCCGCAAAAAAATCCTGCAGATATCAAAGACAATTCAGGTATTTTAATTTGACGAGAAGAACATAAAGAGCGAAAGAAGTCTGAGAAAATTTTTATTACGAAACTTAACTCATCCTGTAGTTTTTAAATAGAATCGCGTTCTCTCTTCAATGTTATTGAAAATTCCAGGACAACTACCTGCTTGCGCATAGGCTCGCTTTTCGTATTAAACATAAACGAACATCTTACCGGAAAAGAAACTTGTCGTATCCACGGCCATATCTAACAAATTTAAACCCACTTCGTTCCTTCGATCAAATCATCGCCAGTCTTTCGGAATCTGTAAACTTTCATTGACAATAACATCGTATGGTCACGAATGCTTGGAAAACTATGGCGGCCGTTACTCGCATCCCTTTACACGCAACACGTTGTCTCGATTCGAGACACGTTCGCATGCATTAACCGGCGAACGCGAATGGGAATATCTAGTTTCGGAATAATAATCGGAATGTCCTGAAATAATTCCAGCCATACTCGCATAGAATTCCTTGTTATTCAATGCTTTCGCGGAAGTTTACACAGATACGAGATACATATCCGCTGCACGAAGTTCAAGGTTTCGGGCTGGGATGTAATAAAACGCTTGAGAGTGGTTCGTTGTGTTTCTGGTTATAACGCAGTTACCATTCCGCGGAATGACGAGTGTTATGAACATAGTGATTGGCCGGCCACGTGGGCGCCTTATTAATACCGTGTTGCAAGCGAGTCTGATCTGTCTGTCTCGCAGGGTTGCTGCCAGGATTGTGACAATGGGATCGTACCTCCAACAAAAAGCGTTAAAGCTTGTTCAAAGGATGAGGACATTCTTTCCTCGTTTCCCACGAGGATAGGCTCTTTACATTTCTGGAATAATAGCATACGATCCTGACGGTGCGTTGACCTTTTAATTACGAAATTCAGTAAATTACAGAAACTCTTTTCGCCCTTTCGCAATCTAAAATTTACATTAACAGCGTACTTAAATGAATAACTCAATTGCGACGTACATGGTCATTTTACGTTATTAATCGTCTTTGACGTTAATAGTACACGTTGCTGTGTGTGACTACTTGTTTAAGAGTTTGTATGTATAATCGCAACGTTTTATTGCAGAATTCATTTCAATCCCTTCGAAAGGATTAGTTTTAACGGAACAACGCACAAGATGGAGCACTACTTGCGCGGACTGAGATTCGCTATGTACCGTTGGAAGGGATACAATGAAACGGGTATACGAATTGTTGCGTATCATAGGGAGATCGTAAACAGCATGTTTTAGTAGAGTGAATTATTTCTTTGAAAATAAAACTAAGAATTGAACGAATATAATAGGCTAATTTAATTTATCTTTTAACTCGAACATGCGTGACAAACTATAACACTGCCATAAGGTCCTTATCGTTTATATCATCTACCTGCGCTTTTTTCACCTTATTAAAAATATTATTTTTTTATTCATCGTCTAATCATTCCTGTACAAATTTCATGGCCAGGATATTATTTCTACTTCTATTTCCGAATCTTCGACATTTTTAACTTTTCCTAATTCTTTCCCTATTTTCTGTTCATAATCTCCAAGATCTCGTTCAGGTCTGCACCTTTTCGATTACATTCGATTCTCTCACTTGTTATTTTCCCGGTTTCTCCAAGTCTTCCCGTCTTACTCTTGCATTCTTTCTTCTGCATTAACTGTCTCTTCCCTTGCCATTTCACTTCTATCTCTTTAAGAAATGGTATTTTCATTCTGAAGAAAAATTCTCAACTCTTGGTTGGCCGGCCTCGTTGTTGTTCACTGTTGTTATTGTTTCTATTATTAAGCAAGCGTCGTATTGGTATAATTTATCGCTATTTCGCATGTTTCGAATCCGCATCGGTTATTTCAACGAAAACAATAAAAGATCTCTAATTACAGATTCGTAGCAATCCGCACCAAGCCCTTTCGATTTCGAGGTATACGCTTTCGTCGAAACCTGTTTCAGCCTCGACAAAGTTCAAGAATGGAGAAAGTATCTTAACGTGATTTACAGCCATAAAAATGCACAATTTACGCAGCCGTTCCGTCTTGTGAATACCGTAAAGTCAAAATATATCCTGAGTTAGGTTCGTTAACGCAGGAGGAGGAGGAGGAACGGTTCGAAGACTCGGTAACTTCAGCCATTCGAGCTAGTGGCATGGTTGATGTTCGCGAAAGCCACGGATTGGAAGAAAATTCCCAGTTGACAGGATATCTGACATTCTTGCACTGATCAGCCATACTTAACGACGATGTACACCGCATGCACGCACGTGATGCTGCATATTCATAAGTTGTGGTCACAGTTGCGGTAACATTTCCGCGGCAAGCTTCAACACGTGCATCGAATAAATTCTTCCCACTCTTTAATGCTCGATAGCGCGCGACTAAAGGCAATTGATCTAATTTTTTACGCAAACTTTCGCCAATAATCGTGCTCGTTCGATCGATTCCGGTTACCACGCGTGCACGGGAGAGAGATCGACGTCTTCATTGTACGATCGCGAAACGCGTACGTAAATACGCGTGACTTGTACTCGTGAATGTTTGGAACGTTCGAGCACAGTATCCTGCGTATGGAAAATTTTACGTATCTCGACATATTACGGCAGTTAGACAGATGCACAGCAGGATATGGTTGCACGAAAATGACCGAAAATTGATGTGTGTGAGAAACGTTGGTTGTAGGATATCGTGCATGGTTTACGAGTAACAGAATTCCAACTTTGACTCGGTTATTCTGTTAACTAGCCATTCGACCCTTCGCATCTGCGTATATACCTATACAGTAGTGTCTAGTTTGACCGCTGTAAACATTTGCATTATGTATGATATTTGTAATGCTGTTTAAAACTGACGTTCCTCGATGGTCGAAAGAAAAATTTCTCTTCGTCGTTTACTTCGTATGTTCTCCGTCTCAATGTATATTGTAGACTATAAACTGTATTCGATGTACGAATCAAGTCCATTGGTCGAGTTGATACTCTGAAATTTTGCAAATGGTCGCAAGAAATAGAAACAACTCACGCTAAAGGATAATTTTTACAAAAACAGAATAACAACGTATTCACTTGTAGCGGTGAACAAGTGCCTCTGTACGCCCACTGTTAATGTATCGAGTTGTCCGGAAAGTTTCTTTCGTTTTATAAGGAAACAATAGACGCGCGATATTTTTCATTTTGTATTATTTTACTGAATCACGTATTCGATAAAATAATATGAAACAAAAAATGTCGCGCATCCGTTGTTTCCTTATAAAACGAGAGAAACTTTCCGGACAACCTAATAATTTCTGCCTTGGCATTTATCGAATTTCCCACTAACTCTTCGCCTATTGTAACAAATTTTATTCATCTACTTTTTAGGACATAGAATTTTTATAAATATACATGTCGAAGAAGACAGCGCCTATTTTGGTACTTTTTGTATTGTAGGGCTGTCTCGCCGAAGAAAGGGGAAAACCCGGTGTCAACGAACGACGTGAATACTACTAAGGACGACGATGGCTGGGAAGTAGCCACAGGTAATGACCTCGAATTATCATCAGAGTCCATCATCCCTTGCTCCTATCCTCATGAACGATCGAGAGCCACGTCGAGGCCCCGTGGAAGTAATCACGAGGCCGTCGAGACGCTCTTACTTGAGCAAATGAAGGTCGTGCCGAAAATCAGATTAAAGAACAGCCTTAGTTTGCCTACGGATTTCCAGAACGATCGTAAGAAGGACGCGATGCCGAAATGCACGATACCGAAACAAAACGCGGAAACCGATAACGTTCAGAAGGTAGACGATACGAGGGAAGTTTCAAAAAATACTGAAACTAAGTTGTCGAACACGGCCAAAGATCGTTGTAATTCGTTGATATTAAATACTCGTAACCAAAAGCTGGGAAAAACGAAGAAATGTAATTTTAACAAAGGTACGAGTCAACAATCCGTATCGATGCAAAATGGTTCGTGTAGCAATAAATTTTTTGAGAGAAAGTGTTCCTTGAAAAAAATCTCTAGTACGTGTTCGTCCCCCTCAGCTAGTCCTCATATAAGGAACCGCAGCAAAAAACAGTCGAAAACGAAACCGGTGGTTGTAGAAAAATTCTATAATTCGAGAAATACTTTCGCGCTTGATAAAGGAAGATATCGTTCGGATGAAAAGAAACGAAGTGATTCAGAATTGTTCCTTGATCCATCTGATTCAAGTCGGATCGAAGGACGATTCGGTAGAGAGAAACGTCTGTTCATCATGTTGGCAAAAATCTTGACTATAATTTTTCTTTATTATATCGCGATTAAGACGAACTGAAGGCGGTGAAATGTGATTTTTACTCAAGTTTCGAAGAATGCTGTTGGCAACGCAACGATAACCAACTGTTCCTGGTACTCGATCGTCAATTCCCTAAATTTACTTAATTTCTTTCTACTTTAAAGCATGAATAGTTCGATAACGTGTTTTTAGAAAGTATTTATTTTTTAATTCAAAAGAGGCCCTGTGTACTATACAATCGAGGAGGGGAATCCTTGTTTTATGCTTTATTGTTAGTATATATGGTTTTCATTATTTAATAGTCATGTTTTCTTTTGTATTTAATGTTTTATATATTTGTTTTTATAAAGTATTTCATTTGATAAATGTATAGAATTTGCAATTTTTATGCAACGGACGATATATACAAAGTGTCTCAACTATCGTGGCAACGAACCGAATGGTGATTTCTCATGTAAAGATAAATTGATGATACAAGACAAGATGTTTGTATATGAGACTTCGTTTACGAGCAGAACGATTTTGTCGAAATTTCATCCAGATACGCATCTACTAGTTGTAAAACAAAGTCTCGCGTACAAACAATTTGTTTTGTACACTTTACTTCGCTGTTGGGAATCTCCATCTATCTGTCCACGATAGCTGGGCGTTGTGTATACGATTTAAATAACGACCACTCGAAAAAAGCGGATATATAAATCGGTTCCATAAGAGTGGAATAATGGCATCGTAATAATAATCATAATTAAGTTCCATTAGAGCTCTTATATTATAAAACTACGTGATTCAAGACTTTTGCAAATAATAATTATTAAAAGCGTGGATATTCGCCTTTTAGGAAAGTTATTTATCAGAATGCGTTTTTGAGGCATTTTTATAAACTAAGAATTTTATATATTTACGTTTTTACATTTTATTTAAGAAAGTTTTTACACTCTTTTTTTATACGCGAGTCTTTTACATCCTACTTAAGGAAAGAAAAGTCAGAGTAGTTGCACTTCATATAAGAACGTTCTTTGTAATTAACTATTTATAAACTGTAAGACAATACATTGTGAAAGACAATTTCGATTTTGTTCGGTGCAAAATTTAGGAAATTGTGGTCACTTGTAGTTGTATCCCTGTGATCGGATTGTTAACTTATCGGTCTTGTATTAATTGATAAGAGAAATTGTATTACTCAAACTTTTATGCTGCTTTCAAACAAAAATTTTAATTTTGCTTAACTTTGTACCGACTCGTAACTTTTTACCATAAATTACAAAATATAGAACGAAATTACACGAAATACTTCATTCTATATTTATTGTCGGATTTTACAAAATTATTTCATATTTCAGCTGTATGCTAACAATATCCAGTTCCATAAATCGACAACTAAAATAAGTACAATTTTGTAATCTATATTTTCAATAATGGAACGATTAGTAGAATTAAAACTGTAGTATCGAGATGAGATTTTTTGTCTACGAATCATTCGAATATTTTATAACACATTCGTTATGTCTCATATTAATGATGATATTGTAATATTTCAAAACAATGACTGTGTGAAATAGAAAATTTTCTAATTTGTTACACGTTAGTTATATGTTTTTATTTATTTCTCTTTTTTTCTGTGTGAATGCGTCGAAATATATGAATTCGCCTATGATGTAGTCGAATAAAAATTAAGTATTAGTTAAACTAATAAACACGAAGGGTTATGTCGTTGCGCATAAACCGATTTTTGTTATGTGCACAGGGAAACGACGCCGGAAGCGGAAGGACTATACGGACGTACATGCTGCACAAAAAACGAAGCAGAAATTCCCTGAGGCTGACTCTTGGGAATAGCATTATTCGCAAGAGCCAAGTCTCAGGTTATAGCATATCGTCCTGTGGAGAGACGGTGAATAAGTTGGAAAATGCTGAAATATTCCGACGATGTCTTATTGTATCTTATTTTTTGTTTATAATATCAATATAATGATACCAATAGCAACTGAAACTTTACATGGCACTATTTCTTTTTTACGCACTTAGAAGCACTAAACATTTATCATTAAAAATATAGATAATTGATGCTCTCGTTTCGTTTAATCGCTAAATTAAACAGTGAATCGTAATAACACGTCAACCAGAAATTAACATTATATTCTGAAAATTTATTTTGTATACGTTACTCATCAAATTTTATATTTATACGTACGAGATCAAATATTTTCACTAAACACAATGTATTAGTACAAATATATGTATAATGATCCGTGAATTGTACATGTAGCCAAATAACCTGACGCAGATATGTATGTATCCAGTTTCATGTCGGAACTGCTTTATATTGTTGAATACTTTGAAATAAATATATACGAGTTGACGAAATATTTTTTCTATGCATATAGCAGGTTACATATAATCTATCATCAAATGTAACACTAAATGGATTAATACAATAAACTAACTACTTGCTGCTAATCGAGATTCTGTCGCGTTATTTATTTCTTGAAAAGTCACCTATATTTTCGTAAACATCGCGACCCATAATCATTGATTATAATTTTTTTTGTTTACACTTTTAATACTTATGATATGAATTATCTATTTACCCTTTGCTCTAGAAGCTGTCGATTTGCATATATATTGGAATTTAATTGACTAATGAGTATTTTTTGTTTGATTATTTCTTTTTTTTTTTTTTTAGAAGAAAGCACTTGCAAAGAAGTATATGTGTTCATTTCTTTGAAGTTTAAAAAATTTGATATTTTACTCGTATCGTGTTATCTCCAAAAAAATTCGAATATGTGTGTAAACTCCCTAGAGTTCAAGTGTGGAGGACAGAGGGACTTTCTTTATTTTACAGACAGCGTGTCCTTTGTTTTTACGGACGGACAGAAAAGACCGTTAGAAATAAACAAGACCACAAGAGAAGAAATCATTATTTCAAACATTGAAGAGTGGCGGAGAAAGATCGGTAGCTCAGGGCATAGACCTTGTAAAGAACTTTGTTATTTACTGTTATTTACCTCTGTAATTATTTAAGTATCGTTACACTAAACTCGATTTTCAGACTTTCAGAATCGATCACCTAATTTACCCCGAGATTTACGTACTTACATGTATGTTTCTATGTTTATTGTATCATAAAACAGATATATAAATCAATAAATAGATATATCTTACACGATGCTTTCGCATACCTGTACTAAAATATGGAAGTAATTAATATTTATATACCAGTTTCCATTTGCGCGGCAAATATCATTGGTAGTTCGTTAAAATACTACTATTTAACGCAACTTTTATAGAGTTCCTAACCAACTGAAAAATCAGTAGTTTCTAACAAACTTCTCGTGTGTATCCTGTTCAATTAACGTTCTTTAACGTGTTCGCATCTCCCTGCAATGCTATTCTGAATCATTCGAGAATTTTAAGATATTAATAAGAAATTAAAGGTTCAGGCCTCGTAAACGTTTAGGTTTACGCATGATTTGCATCCGAAAGATTTTATTACATTTACAAGCATTTGAAACCGTGCATTTCTCAGAGTCTGTTGAAGCAATAAAACACCATTTAACACGTTCGCTGCTTGCGTTCCTGATTCAAGTTGGTCGTACTTTTACGACTCGCGATATGGGAATGATATCGACTTAGACACAGGAGGCAAATTATCAGGTCATACCCATAACTAATCTCTTCTCTTATTTTGCGCTTTGAATTTCCAGTTAAAATTTACAACCAGCAATTAGAAAGATTGTAAAATTGATACCTGCAAGAAAAGTCAATGCTAATGAGTAATGAATGAGAAAGGAATTTTATTTTATTACGAGCGTTAGAAAAACTAAAGAGAATATGTAATTGAAAATTATTACTCCATTCACTTTATTTCTTAGCTAAGTTTATCGTTAAAACGCATAAATTATCGATTCGTTCGATTATTGCAAAACCCTATAAAAAAAATTGAGGCTTCAATGATTTTTTGAGAAATTAATGATTTACGGAAAAAGATGGAACAAAGTGTTAGGAATGGGTTAATTATTATAAATACGTTCCTATTAATAAATTTAATATTTGATTATAATTAATAATTTTCTATTAAATTTATTAATACATTAAATCAATGCTATAATCTTTCTAATTGGTAAGTCCTACATTTAACGGTTACATACATAAATTGTAAAAAAGGTCACAAAATTGAAAAGTAGTTTATAATAATCCATATAAAAGCATACGTAAACTCTTGCAATGTAGAAATAGAACAAAAATTTTCGATAGAAATTATTTCTTGACCTCTATTATATTATATTATATTACACAATATTGTATTATAGGAAAAAATCGATTTCATTCCGAGATGAAACGAAGATATAAACAGACGACGACAATAATCGTCGTATATGTTATATATGTTTACATTTTCAAATAGTCGCGCGACCTTACACGTAACGTCTACGAATGTTGTCAAATTCTATTCAGTTGAATGTTGTCGTTGCGTGGTTCGGTACGCGATATTTTTCTCCACGCTTTCGAACAAATTTTGCGACGTAGAAGGTTTCTGTTTAACTCTAACGATTATCTAATCAAGTATTTGGTGATACGTCGTTTTGTATTTCAAGTCTAAATAGTGATTCGTTATCGAACGATAAAATATGAATAATTGTAAAATCGGTACGTAATTACAAGGTTGCTTGTGTTCATTTGTGGCTAATTTCAGTTGGCATCACTTGATCAGTTCGATTTGTCGTCGCGAAATTGCTGCTTCGAACGTTTATCGAATAATATATTAGAGTTTATTGAAAGATTCGTTCGTTGTTTCGTACGAGATAGTTATTTGACAGTAAGACAGTTTTCTCGGGAATTTATAGTGATTTTCATAGTGATTATTGTACGTTTTTTCTACCATTCTGTGCACGGTCTTTTTTGGAAAGTGTTTGCTTACGATTAATCCATATGGATAGAGATCCGCGACCGTCCAAAATGCGAAGAATGTTGCTAGACATACGGAACCAGCGGGAAGAAGAAAATGACGAAGAAATGGAATCGACACCACGGCGCAGGAGCGCCGTTAGATTGCCGCGAGTACGTTTGCTAGACACCAAACCGGTGAGTCATATCTTTTATATCTTTTTGTTACGTTTGATTCAGTCGTTTCAAAGATTATCCTAATTCTACTTTCTACTGGATCTAAGGTATCCAAATGACATTAAACTTTAGAATGTAAAATAATTAACTCCGTGAAATATATTATGTACACATATATGCGATAGATCAATCTTTTGCTATTAATTAGTATAATTATTTTTAATTTTAAATTAGTACTATTTATTAAATATACGATTAGCTTTTAATGTAAATTTATAAATAAGGTAATTCGGATACTTTTTTAGTTCTTTGTTTTAGCAATCTTAAAATGTGATAACCAATAGAAATTTCCGTATAATATCCAATTTGACATTTTAACATTAAACCTACAACTGCGGTCAAATTGACCGTTTTCAAATTTCTACACAAAGTTAACCATATTTAAACGTTATTATATCGCTTCCTAATCTATGATTTTTCATAAAACATGCATACAATATATTCTTCGATATTTATTTGTAGTTTGATCAATTTGGTCGATAAAATATTTTATTTACTCTTAAAATAAATACAATCAGTACAAAGACAAAGCTATCTCAAGATTAGATGACAAACAAAGTCAGTAATAGTAACAACTGTTACGTAATCTCGTCATAACCCATAATCCATCCCTCGATCAAGATGGCCACTAGCTGTCTAAATATATCAACTCAGACCCATAATAATCCTAAGGAACTGCCATAAAATTTAGCATCTTTTACAGTCAATTGCTACAAACATTTTAAAAGTCCAGAAGTTTCTTAGGACACGGTAGGAATAGGCATACAAGAAGTGTCGGTAGGTTTAGTGTTAATCGTTCGTTAAATAAATAAGTAAGTTCACGAGTATCGTGAATAAAGGAACTGTAGTTGATTGACTTAAAAATTTATTAAAAATCCAGTTCTACAAATAATCACATCTTGTTTATATATTGAACAATGGTTGAAACTAATGCATTTTATTGGAAATGGAATTGGCGTAATTCTTTGCTTCAAACACAGATTCCGATATTTCATATTTCTTGCACATTAAATATCCATTGCATCTTCGGCGAATATATTCAAGTTTAAACTTTGAACCGCAGCTATGTCGAGTAACAGTTTGCTGTTTCAATTGTATTCTCGTAAGGTAGACAAGCGTTGGACATTTTTGGGATTTCGAAGGGCATTGCATTTCTAAAAACAAGGCACATGCCGCATAGAAACCCCAACTCTGCCTCAACGAACTCCAAAACGATCTTGTACGATTTTCCACGTCTGAAATCAAATTGCATTTTTATTTTCACGAGACATATCTTATCGCTGTATAATAACGATATACAACGTCGAATTGATACTGCATGTAAAACAAAGCATTATTAGAGTGCGAATATTGTAGGAAACATGAATTTTTATTTTATTTAGATGGGTCATAAAATTTGCGAGTAATAAAATAGAATATTTACTGCCGATCGTAATAGCAGCTGTAAAAGATAAAAGATCGATACTAACATTCATCTGTGATTTACTGTCAAACCAAGTAAGCATGTAGAAATGTTGCAACTTCAAATGTGAAATTCCACGAGTGACTTTCAGTATTCTACCGGGTTAGGCTCTGTGCAGACGAGCGGTTTGCGGCGAATCACCGAGGCAGCACTTGGAAAACCGTGGAAATACATATCGAACCATTTACGAATTGTCGCTATGAAATGACACTCCTCGGCCAATTACGAAAATCTTACTCATTTATCTTCACAGTGTGGCCGATAGAGGACAGTTACGTCGCTTTTGTTGATTTACGTGGCGCTGTGCGGTATCCTACAATTGCGCCTTATCATTGTGATTTGTGTCCTGACTCGACAAGCAAAATCAAAGAAAAAAGATCACTCGATGTTTTTTCATAAATTTGGTTTGATTACGTTCAAAAGTAATTTCTCGCTTCTTCTGGCAAATATATGTTTTCGAGTTGTGTCACCATTTTCCACGCGAACGGCGCGATATGTAAGTATCTTTCTTTCGTGACAGAAAAGAACTTTGTATCTCTGTTTTACCAACGTCGCCGATTTACCGCAAACCGCTCTATAGCGAAGCATACGATCTACTATTATCCCAATGTTGTTCCCGTTTCAACGAGTGTCTGATATCTTAAAAATAACTTTAGCATAAATTCGTATTACAAAACACGCATATTATCTTTTAGCGGTTTTAATTTTTCAATGGTTTACCTTTAAATGATAAGGCAACAGGGTTAAAATCATACGTATTAACAATCAACAATTTCCAAGTTCTCTACTTTACAGCGCTGCTTAGAATTGAATATATATAAAACATTCTTCACTGCATCGAGCGTAATAAATTCCATTTTTGTGCAGTTTTTATTACTACATCGAGCTTTTAAATATATTGTAGATATTCCACGTCACTGAAAATCGTATTTGAAATACGATGAAATACGCCATGCGCAGCATGAAAAAACAGATTTTTTCAACATAAAATATTCGAGGCCTTAAATCTTCGAGCCTTGAGATCTCCCCGCGAGACACCATACTTTCAACGAATATTGAACATGATATGCCGAATAGAGGCGTTACATGATATTCTTTGCGATATTTACTTCCGGCACTAAATATTATTGATGCATCGATAGCGCGGAAGATCCTTGGTTACGACGGGATGTTTTGTTCGTTGCCTGATTCTCGCAGTATCCAGCTATAGCGCCATTAACATTGATTTATTGCGATTTTACGCTTCTCTCTTCGTCGACACCTCGGGCATTTGCGAGAATCTTCGCACTCTAGAGTCTTTCTTTCTTCGTGTTTTGTATACTGACTGTATCGTGAATCGATCGACATTCTCCTACCACCTTTTGCTTTTCAGAAAGTATCACGTATCATAGATACGTAACTTTACTGCATAGAAATTCTGGATTAGGTATTATCGCGATTATAGCAGTGAGGTGGTTATGGCTGCAAAGATAAAATTGACGATGCGAAGTTAACAAAGTTTACCTAAAACTGTAGTCACTAGATTGCTCGGTTATAACTGATCGCTGTGTATTCACTCGTATGTCCGGAAATATACTGATCGCTTATTCGAGTACCTTTTCCGAAGGCGTCTCGGTCGACCGTTAGCTCACCGTTGAGTTCGACCTTAGTCGGTTGCATTTGATCAGTGTTTATTTCGCCGTTCGTTTCTTTGTTTGTTTAACCCGTCGTTTTGTTGTTATTCAAGGCGGTTATAATGGTGTTATTGTCACCACAGCAGCATTCTTCGATTTTTCACAGAATATGCAATCGTTTGATCGTTTATAACATTATCTAA
Source organism: Bombus confusus (assembly GCA_014737475.1). NCBI lineage: Eukaryota > Metazoa > Arthropoda > Insecta > Hymenoptera > Apidae > Bombus > Bombus confusus. The sequence continues at coordinate 5,984,408 of JACXIV010000002.1, read as the reverse complement.
TATTCGACACAGAGTCTTTACCTTTTATATTAATTTCTATATTATTTATATTTCTACAGTATGTTAAAAAATCTTCTGATTTCCTGAATTTTTAAAAATTCTTCTGATTTCCTAAATTATTCGATCTTCTTTCAAATCACTCAATATATCAAAAATGATAAATAATAATAAATCATCACGATATACACGACGACATAGTTTACTTACCGCAATATCGATTATTATTCAGTGAATATATTTTTATACGTTACTAGAATTTACTGGTCTACCAGTTTCAAACTAATTTAGAACGAAATCGATTAAAAGTCGAATATCAGACACGCGCAATACGTTACAAAAGCAATATCTTCAACAAATCGCATTCAATTTCCACTTCCTCGGGCCTCTGGTATAGAAGCCTTTCAACTTCTATTGGCGAAGTTCTAAGCTCTCTGCCAGATCACCCTGTATATATCTCTCTGCACGGAGCGAAGCTTAAAAGGGCGTGCTGCGCTATATTAACAGCAATATACTGCGTCCCACTGCACTGTAATGATTTCTTCGAGTTCTATAGACCATGAGATTTACTGTGCCCGGCAGCACTGCATCGTACAATGATACGACTTCGTTCCCCTACGTAATACCGTTTCTATCCGGACGAGAGTTTCTTTTCTATCAGGGTAGGAGTTGCACGCTCGGCGTGGGACAGTTTCGACTTGTCACTTTCTGCTCCGTCGATCAATCTGACGAGTAATCAATCGTTCGTAGAAAGATAACTTGCATGACTGACTGTTAGGGAAACGTCGAAACGTACAAGTGGTAAATAGGCGCGAAGATCTGCTCTTAGATTATTAAAATTAATTATGTCAGCTGAAAGTCAACATTTACTTATGATATATATCGTTTTTCCAGTTCTTGGAGTTTTCGTAACCAGACAAGTTGTGATAGGTTCGAACAATTTTTAATATAATCAAATTTTTCGCGTGGGCTGAATATCAAATCACAAGTAATTTCGTACTTCTGTACATGTAGATACATAATCTTAAAGCGCTGCAAAGTGGAGTCTCGTGTTTATTCATCATATTTTTTAACGAATAACATATCATTAGTAGTTTTCGGTAACTTTTAAATTTTTCTATTGGAAGACTCGTACGGTTTCCGTGCAAAGTATTTGGTCGTATGGAATATTATTAAAATTCTTTAAATTCTCTACTGCGTTAAGACACTTTATAGAGTCTTACATTGCTCAAGATAAGTGAAAGTAAATCCAGAGAAATAGATAGAGTAATAATTTACAATCAGCATGCAAATTTATCAAATATTATTTTTCTGCGACTATGCGTTATTAGGATAAAACAAATTTCTTCTCTAATTGAAACTGCGTATAGCGCTTTTGTCTTATAAAAATGAAACGTGCGAAATACGGAACGAGATTACAAACTGACACGATACTTCATCTTGTTCTCTGATATTTTCCACAAATAGATCTTTCGTTTCAAATTTTCCCAGAACAATACTACGAAGTTGGCGTCCACGACGCTTCGTAAAATCAATTAAAATCGATCGTTGCAATCAATCGCGTGTTCCTTTATTCATACCTTAGTCGTTTCTGCTACGCACAGTCGGTCGTGTCCTCTGCATATCTTCGTTCGTAGTTTTCCATCGCAAAGACCGCCGAAGAAGTATTCTTTCTAAGACTGACGGTGACAGTAGAGATATAGGTTTCCGTTAAACAATAGCGGTTTGGCCGAAGAGAATAATCCAGACGGTAGGACGATATCGGCATACCTTCTCGTATTGTCGACCTGTAAAATTAACATCTTATCTTGAAAATGTATAATAGCAGTTGAGAGCGCCATGGCGCCCCGTAACTTTTCATTGACACATCGTGAATTTTCCAGCATGTCGAAATATACACATATATATATACTTCTAATGACACGACTACAGTGTTTCATTTTTGTCACGTATATTCGTCTGAACGACGTTCGAAGCTTTCGTAAGGTGGTTTTTTCACCGAAGAGCGCTCGAAACTTTCGTACAAGCTCTTTTTTATTATCCTCTTGCTATTTTACAAGCGGTATGATTTGCAAACGTCATTATCATCGTATCATGTATCTCGGTTAAAAGCAGACCGCGTAGAAAAAGATGCCGTATCTCCGCATACAGATGAAGTTCTTGTGGACTCTTTGAAATTCACGTCCTGCCAACCGCGCTACGTGTTATTATAGAGTCGGCGATAATTCCGTATTAACAGCTAGAAATTTTTCGCAGTTTTACGAGGTCGGCTTCTTTATGGAATTACGTTCAGACTTCCATGGGCTATTAAGGTCCTCGCTATAATAGGCATGTTACGGAAATTTTTTTCCGCAATAATAGTTGACTTTCATTGCGTTACGTGTACGTACGCGGAGTTTCATCGATTCGTCGCTAGGAAAAGCAGTTGGTTTAGTACCGTTTGGAGGTTGCTACGTTATTACTCGTTTTAACGTCGACGAGTCTCTAAAACGCAGACGCACCATTTACGTGATTAACATTTTTCTTTACACTTCGGCGTATGTAAAATACGCGTTTTAATGTCGTTTAATTTTTAACACATTCGCCTTACGTAAATCAGCCGGGTATTGTTAAGTTATGTACGTGGCTATGTTTATAAATATCCCGATACTTCGGTTGATTTGTAATAACGGTATGAGAATCGTACTAAGGTGAACAAGTTAACGATAACAATTAGTAATTAGAAGCAACGCTTACTTGTCACGTTTCTTATAGAATCTAAGTAGACTATACGAATCTAAATATAGAAAATCTTAATGTTATTGATGGAATTCAATTCGCTTGAAATCATAACGACTTCAGAAGTATCTGTTATCATGTATTGGATACAGGGTATGCCATTAGTTTTCTTCGCGTGGATTTTCCATCTGTTGTCAGAAAGCTTACAGTGACCACAAAAAGTATTTGCACGCACCCTCGTTTTTCAGCGAAGAGTCTTCTTCTTTATCAAATTTTACACTTCATTTTCATAGCAGATATTAACTTTTTCGATGCTATGAAAACCCCATTGAATGATATGTAATATACTTGGATCAAATTAATTAATATGTAAATGCTATCGTAAATACAATGGTGACGAATACTTTTATAGCCACTGTATATCTTTGCAACCTAATAGGTTATTCCTCTTTTTAACTATATCACGTCAAAGTGTAGCCTTCCGACCGTTGAATAACGTTAATATCAGAGATTCAACAAAATTCTACTTATCATATTTTTTCTTCGTAATATTCGTGTAATTTCCCATTACATCTCCTTAGACGTCTATAGATACTAGTTTCATATCAGCTTAGATTTCTTACGCGGTAGTCGAGAGACTTGGTGGACGGTTGGGCGTGTGCACTCGGCGCAGGTCGAGGACAAGAAGAACGAAGAAGAAGAAGAAGAAGGTGCGAGAATGGATCTTCGTCCTCGTATATTCCTACGCCGTGCATAAATGCACGCGTGCATTTAAATAAGGTCGTATTTCTGCGAGATGTTAATAAATTCGTATTCGTGGCTGTATAACGCAAGCTATGCGTTTCGATAAGCGAAAAGAGGAATACTCGAGGCAGCACGGCAATTGTAATTATTATAGCTCGATTTCATACGTCGCTGGTATTACGACCAGATAGATAGGAATATTCGTTATTTGCAGTAAAACTTGGATGGAATTTTAGTCAGTTCCCTGATTAAAAATTCTACCGTTTGACCCTGTCTGAATTTGATTTAAGACGATCATTGAGATTCCACGGAGAACGAGAATCTTGTTTTTATTAGGTAGTTAAATCTCTTGATAGCTCTGTGTTACGATCACAATGTGCTGTTGAAGAGTCGTTGAAGTTAATCTTATTTTGTAGTGAGTTTGATAATAGCTTAAGAAACGTATATTTTTGTTGGAAGATGTTTGAACGTTAAGGTTGGGCATTTTTTTTTCTTTTCTTGAAAATATCGTTGCATTTATGCAATTTGTTTAGTAACGTATTGAAGTATCTTAGCTGTAACATATCACATTTATGTTTTAATTATGTACGACTAGTTATGATCGGTCGTGTATTTTTATAGAATCAAAATGCAACGTCATTTGCATTACTATTTAAAATTCTTAAAAAGTTCGCATAAGAATCTCGTTCAATCGATAATGATCAGTAGTTTTCGCTTGATCAAGGTCGGTTTTCTTCATAGCGTTTGTAATATTACTTTCTTTGTATAGATAGCTATTCGATAAGTTCAATCTGTCCTTAGAAAGAAACGTAGATTTTTTATTATACATCCGATATGTGCGAATATATTAAAGCTGGATGATTGATTTCTTGCATACATTGACTTGTAAATTTTAATTTAAATCGCGATGAGAGTCTCAAAGTGTAACGGTTAGTGTACAGTACATTTTTACTGAAATGCAATTTTTAATCAGCGACGATAAATTTTAAGGCACGCGCCTATAAAAGAAGAATTTGTAACATCTGGAAATTTTTCAGAAATGAATAGGTCCGCAAGTATCAGTGTTAGCGCGTTCAAGAAACACGACTAAGTTTTGACAAATAAAGTAAAACAAGCTGCAGCTGTTTTCACCTACGAGCGGCCTTAAAAGCCACGCGAGAATTCACTCTTTTTCTCGCCAATTTTAGCACTTCTTTCCCACGTCCTGTTCGTTCGTTTCACGAACAAGCTCCGATACCCCTTTTCATCGCCACTCTATCCCACGTTCGTTTGCATTCATTTCCACTCGATCTCTCCGGTCTCCAATATATTCCGCGGGTGTTTTACGATCATCCCGTTCGAACGGCTTTTAGTAACAATTTGTCGAACACGAAGAACCGACGCTACGCTTGCTTTGCATCGAACTCGGTATTCGGCTTTCGTATCCCGGCCGCGGCAGGACGATTAAATTTGTATGCCCGTTAAAACACAATGCTTGTTGCATGGTCGTCAGCGGGACCTAAAAAAGTCCTTCTGCATAGCATCGTTCGGATCGGCAACAAGAATAGTACCCGGTTGGCGAGGAGCAGCTTACTCGAGCGATGCAGCATATGCTCGAACATCGGTCGCATAGCGGGTGGTTGCCGGCTAACTAGAGCACTTAAGAATCCTCTCGACCGATCTCATGCTGCACGAAGAAAGGTACGCAGAATGGTAGGCAACGTCAAATAAATTTTCGAGCAGGCCAATTTGCCTTTTGGATACAAAAGGTATTCCGCGAAGGAAACGTTCGCTCGCGATAATAAACGATCATCGGCTCGTCAGGAAGTGTTTAATATTCGGATACCGCTAGCTCGGATGATTTCACGCCTTGTGCTGTCTCGAGTTTCCGTTTAATAACCGTTAACACCGTGTATTGCAGTAATTTCAGGCGTTTCGCGTTCAGATCGCTGTCGCTTTTTCCGCGAACGTCGCCAGCCAAGGTTCGCTGCGAATTATTACGAACCGATACCGATCTAGAATAATGTACCGGTACTGCAACCGGGCGATATTAACGTTATTAGAAAGACGATAAATATGTAAGGAATATGACAGACTTGTAATTAACTTACTCACACGTCGGTCGTGTCGTGACGCCTCCCGGGAGCCACTTAAAATTCCAAGCTTCTGTAACACGCATCGACGCTATGTTAGGTATCCCGAACGCCCGCCGTATCACGATGATTAAATCGACCGTCGATTACTTCTTTTCTTTTTTCTACTTTGCACCGCATCGGTCTTGACAGCTTCGCCGTGATGAATAAGGCCATTGTGCGCCGTCCTGCGTTCCTGGTCAACACTTTGTTAAATCGATTTTCATTAACTACGTTAAAAGCTTGCATGTAAATCGATACGCCATACCTTTGCCAGTTCTTCTCTCGTCGTATCTCATTAAGCATTAATGGGCCGATTTAAAGGACGTAAATCACCAAACTTAACGAGTCACGTTCTCGGACGGTTACAGTTTCACAAAGAAAAAAGGATCGACCGAATAAAATCGTGCTTGCCACGAAATCTTGTCTGTTTTCGCCGATGAGGTAATAAAAAGCCACCCGCGGCGCGAGCTCACGTGCAATTAGTTTAACGATCTCGAAACTCTATGTTCGACACGACGCGATGTTGCTTCACTTGGCAAAAATACGCTGACGATTCATCGTCGAAACTGCGCGGTTATGCACTCGTTTATTGCTGCGCGCGCTGAGGATTACTTGGGACTTAGCAGGCCAGTAGGATTCATACGCAGCCACCACAGGACCACTAAGGCCCAAATCACCCTCAGCTTTTACTGGTCCCTTTGCACAGCGCAACGCCCAAAACTGGACTGGCGGAGTCGGAGCTCGTCGTTTCATCGTATTTGTATTGTTACCCTTCTTGTATTTGCCAGCGTTCCTCTGTAACGAAAAGTATTAAGCAGTTTAGCGGTGAATAATTTCTCTGTAGTCGTTGGAGATCGTAAACGACGTACATATGTTGGTGTTCTTTAAACTATTGTGGTAGAACGTCAGCGCTTCTTACGAGTCGCTTCGCGTTTGCATTTTTTACCCTCGTGTGTTCTTTTGGTCGTTTCAATCGGTCCTATTGTACTTTTCTGTCGCTAATAAATTTCTTCAGTTAGAAGAAGAAACGAAATACTCATTTTTTATGCGCCATTCTTCTTTGCAGTCTTTTGCTGGGAATTTCGTTGAAATATTAAACGTCTTCTCGCTTGTTACGACGAGTACGCGATTCAGACACAAAAAGTCAGGAATAACAGCAGAGTTACAGCAATGTGGCTTCTCAATTTTGCATTTTAATATCTAGCCTATGTAAATGAATATTTTCGATCCAAAAAGCGCGAATCGGTTAAAAACGGCAGGAAATGCACGAAATGCAGTCACTACAAAAAGTGTTGGCACGTATCTGTATTTTCAAATAAAGCGTTTTCCCGTCAGGCTCTACGTTTTCATAGTATCACAATTTTGGTACTCGCACGAAACTAAATGATACGAAGTTTGACATATTTGGACCTAATTAATCGCTACTTAAATGCTCCGGCGAGTATGCAAATACTTCCCGTGTATATAAAATAGAACATCGGAGAACGATCCAGCTGAGATTCTTCGTGACGACGACGTGAACGAATATTTGAATGAAATAGCGTGAGTCATTCAAGAACATCGGCAAATATTTTAGGGAATAAGTTATATTTTACAACGTCAGAAGTTAATTCAGAATTCAGAAATTCAGAAGAATCGCGTGCTTCTAACGAAACGAGGAATCGATCGAATGCTACGAAATTCTATTTCGCAACGAAACAGCAAACCAATAGACGTTACTCCACCATTTGCATCTCCAGCACGGTATTAGCCAGTACGGTAGTGTAATCTAGCGATTTAACCTCGATGCACTGCGATCTCACTGAAAGTACAAACACAGACCTATATTCGAACAAATGTAAATTAACGTCGAGTCAGTTTCGCGAGCAACTGCTTTCTTCCGCGCATATATATCATCGAAATGCCGCGTAATTATAATGTCACCAGTTGGCTGCCAGCGCGATTATTTATTACATTATACGCTATAAGTAATAACTGACCGACCACCGGCGTGTCTGTCTTATAACATGGCAAAAGCGTTATTCACAGAGCTGTCTATAGCCGTACGATTTACAGATACAACGATTCGACAACTTGTCTGAAACGAGTTCACCTAGGTACTAGCCGATATTTATACGAGCTAACGGAAATTCGCGTGTACAGCAAGAACGGACCTATTATAATTCACCCTAACCCATTTTGCGTGGCGGCTAACTTTTTGCGAAAAGTACGAGCACCGTGTTGCACGGTGCAAGCGCTCCGAAGGATCTTGTCCTCCAAACAGATTACAGAGATACGTACGATTCGATTGGTTACGAGTAGTCCGTTGCACACGGTGTGCAAGAGACAGGTAATGGTAGATTTCGGGGGGCGTTTCTTCGTTACGCTGAAAACGTATCTCGACTTGGGAATTACCGTTTGCGCAATCTGTGCTCGTGGACCGTTTAACACCTCGTGGGATTCGTGGCTCGTACATACCGGTCGATCCAGCGATCGTCGAATTAATAATCGGTCCTTTTCGTTACCAGTCGAGCAGCGATCTCTCTCTCTCTCTCTCTCTCTCTCCCTCTCGAGCGTGTTTTCAGAGTTGGCTGTGTGCCCTGTCATTGACACTTTCCTCGCTGTTGCAACTACTCGGCTAGATCGTGCATTGCCACTTGGTCGGGCAATTAATCCGAGAGCTCGGTTTAATCTCACCGCTCTCGAGCTGTTATTTATTGTTACTCGTGCTCGATAAGAGCGTCTCGAGCCGTGCACCCGTGCACTTCATCGGCGCATATCTCGCGACTATTATCGAGCTGGTTAATTAGATCTTTCGCGATTGCTCGGATTCCATTGCCGCCTGGTGTTTCGTTGCTTCGCTTTCGTCATGGATCGTGGTGCACCGCGTCCGTATCGATAGATCGCGCTGAAAGCAGAATAAAAGTAACCGAACCGGCGATTGCTTTTCTCGTAAAAACTACCTTATGTATTTTACTCTTATTTCACCAGTCTATCTTATAATGGAGATTCGTCCGAGGGAGGGGCAACAATTCGGTTTACGCGAAAATGACGCAATCCGTGCAGAATGAGATCGATTCAGGTACAGGTAGGAAGAAAGGGTGTGCTGCTAGAGATCGTATTAAACGTGCTCGTTGTACGAGACATTCCTCGGATCAACCACCTTTTCTTGCACCCTTCTCCTTCCCGACACGCAACGACCGAGAAGTAAGTAGGAATACGGGGTGATTTAAGTGGTCGGGTTGGACATAGCAAACGAGCATCGTGCGAGCTAAGGTGCCGTGCTATAGACGCCATAGCGAAAACGGGATCCACGAAGGTAGAGCAAGCTCGTTGCACGAGGGGGACAACATCTTGGCTAGCTTATTAACGAGATTCGGACAAGCAGTAACCCCCACCATCAGCTGAATTCTAATCGGGTTTCTCAACGCGTACAACCCTTGTTATATTCGAGCTAGGCTCGATGCTTTCTTTGTTGCAACATGGTAGAAAAGACAGCGTGGGTAACTGAAATCGTAGAAAATAATATTTCGATGTGTGCACACGGCACATTAGTAAAAAAAAACCATTGGATCTTTCGTGTGGGAATCCCGACAGCTCGAGCGTTTGCGCTTTTTGTCGGAGAACACTTACGATCTTTTTCGAATCTCCCTTTCTTAATGCCGTCAGTCTCATTCACACTTGCTTTGCATTTCATTCGATCTTCTTAACGGTGTTTGAACTTGCTACGCTCGTTCGTCTCGATTCCTTTCATCCTCAAAGTTTCTTGTTGCAACGTTGAACATCGTTCGGAAGAAGAAATTGCAACACAAGGTACGACCACGAAGCTCGAACGTTAAAGAAGATTCTCGCTTGGAATTTTGCTGGACGAATTCTCGATTTTCTTCATAATCGAATCTCCGCTCCACGTTTAATTCCCATTTTTCACGACGTCGCAGATTTCTGATCGCGATTAGTTTAATCGCGAAACGTGACTATCGTGGATGAAACGCGCATACGCGTGACACGTGTACGCGCGTAGAAGATACAGATCGGAAAGAGGAAAAAGACGCGCGCAACCTCTGCCGTAAACTCCAATCATGAATCAGGCTTAGGCGTTTTATGCTTCGTACGATTGTCATGCTACCAGGCTGGCTGCGTTTATCGAGCAATAGATTCACATTTACTGTGTCGAGTCACGGCTCATTCGTAATTAGTTGCGAAGCAACGAGACTAATTGGGAATCGTTAAAATCCGATGGCGGTCAGGCTGTGGCGCATGTACCGGAAATTACTCTTTGGCAAATGACCGAGGCCTGCGGGCAAATTCATTTCGCCGTTTCATCTGCTTCTGTCTTGGATATCTCATCCTGGAATTCGCTGAAATTTTTCTCGTCGATGCGCTCCTTCTTCACAATTCTGCCCCGAAACGAACCGTATAATTTCTATACGTGTCACGAAACAAGCTCCGTGAATGAAAATTTCACACGTTTCTCTCGTTGTTCGAATATTCACATCCCACTTCGATGTTGGAAATCTTCTTCTTATCTTTCGCTTCTTTCGAATCGATACGACGACTGATTGCTCATTGAAAATTGCACGTATTTCGATAAGAAACCTTTGCACGAAGATTGTTTTCTGAATGAAGCTGCTACCATATCCGAACGATTCAGCGAGAAGGATGTATCGAACGTTAACGATCCTCGATCGTGGCCACGTAAGCTCGCGAGGCTGTAGCGCAACGTAGCTTTCGGTCTGACTAAAAAAATGCCGCGAACGACAGTCCCTCGAGCCCTCGCATAAATCCAGCCGTTATCCAAATCAAATCTGCGGCCGAGCGAGGAACTCACTTATTCCTCACCTGAGTTTTATCTGCCGGATCGAGCATTATACTCGGCCGGCTAACGCCCGGCAACGAGGGAGAAAGAGAAACAGAAAGAAAAGGGAAAAACAGAAGGAAAGAAAGAGAGGGGCAGAGATGGTTTATCGAAAGCCCGGGGCGCTCTCTCAGACATTCCGGAAATTAACAATTATGATGCTGCTTACTATCATTACGCGTTAAATATCATGGAAGCAGCCTCTAAAACTTAATGACGCCATATGGCATCGGGCAGCAGGAAAAGCTTGAAGACGCGCAGCAAAAGAACGAGTCAACGCTCGATTCCAGTACGGTGCAATGTATACAGACTGTAATTAATGTATTATAGTAATGAGCAGTTCACGTGCTAGAAGCAGTTGTAATTTAGGGATCCAAGGGTGCGAATCTCAGCGTTGCGCTGGTCGAGATTTCAACCTTTTTCCTTCGTTCCTCCGTCTTTTCCTTCTGCTCGTACGTGCACGAGTATATGTATATGTATACGTATGCGTATGTATGTATATATGTGTGCACGTGTATTATACGCGTGCACTGGTATTTCACCTTCGAAGAAGTGGCGTAATCCGGACTTCCGGCACACTCGTTAGAGATCGTCGTGTACATAAAATCGCAGTGGATGAGTAGGTGCCTCCGTTGAAACACTTCTAGCGTCCAGCCACGTGAATAAGCTGAACGGACAGTCGTTAAATGCTTCCGACAGATCTGAATGTCGGCAACCACTGCACGTTCGGAACGAAAAGGGAGCGGACAACCAGAAAGAGCCGCTCGCTTCGATCGGACAGTCTCGACGGACATCGCGATTATTACGTGGGACGTATTTGATCATGCGCGCTGTATTGTTTCGGACTTCGTTTCGGATATACATTGATGCAACGACGCGGGGCTGCGCAAATTTATCGCACAGGTGTAAGCAAGATGGAGCTTGAGTTTCGTTTCGAGATTTGTTTCGTGATTTGTTTCGTCGTTCTTCGTTCGTTCGTTTTACGATTCTGGCGTTTATGTCGTACACGCGTAGATGCCGTTGGAAGTGAAAAATCACGTACGCGAGTACACGTTAAACGCGAGAAAAATCGAACAACGTGTGCTAATCACCGATACGCAATAATATTTTCTATTCTGGCCACAATTGCCAAGTCGTGCAGGTTAGAAACATTTTCTGTTCATCTATACGTATGTTATACATATGTTAAGCGAGTTTGAGCGATTCGTAAGTGGAAAGAGTTGTCTGATAGAATTACGGATCTGATAGACGAAGAACTCGGTATACTAATGGCTGTATTAAAAAATACACTCACATCGCTATAAATTTAAACAATAATTGTACAAAATTTGATGTTTATAATATGCTTTTATTATGTGGTATATGAGTCGTCTGAAATCGTGCGTATTCTCACCGCTGTCATCTCTAAACGCATCGTTTCTATCTTCCGAAATGTGAAATTTTCTACTCTATGCACCCGTCGTGATAAAATTGAAATTGCTCTCAAACTTTTAACGAAAATATATCAACTTCCTATTTATCTTCACTCTTATTACGATAAATACGTAAACTCGACGATGCTATATCGCGTGGTTATTTTTGTTCTTTGTCACTTTTTCCAAATTCTTAAGGTATTGTTATAAATAAAACTCGCATCTCTACCGTGACTTAGTACAGATCACAAAGAACACAGTATCGTTATGTTATACGTAATAAACGATAATAAGTCGAACAATTGCTTGCAGGTATTAAAATGCCAAGAAAAAGATCTGTTTCAAATATCTGTTCTATCGATATAGAAGAGGAAATACCGATAAAAAATAAATCCTAAACCTAATTACCTACGATGCAATCGGTGAGATACGTTCGAAACACGAAATAAAGAGAAAGCGTTCATTTAGATAGGCAACATCGATAGAAGAAGGAAAGTTTCGTAAAATCTTAGGAAAACTAATATGTTACGTCGTGTAATTTCTTATTTTACCAGCTGGAATAGCTGGTCGCGATAAAGAATTACTTTGGGCAAATAATTTACGTTGCTAAGGAGTTTCATGTATTAGATATTAATACATAATGTTTGTTAGAGGTCGTATATTATACTTCATTCCGCGAGTAAACGAGTTATAACTCCTTGTATATGACGCCATTATCGTACCACATTGGTGCATATTATAAAGACCAACCACCGACTATCGCCGTTTAACGCGCTGCAATATTGCAAATACTTTGGCTTAATTGGCAAATCAAGAGATTAAACGATGTTTAACCCGTACACGAAATAATAAACGCAACCTTACAACATTCGCAACATTATCGCGTCCTTTGACTAGAAATATACGACGAAAAATTGAAATGTTTCTGATCCTTATACATCAGCCTCTTTCATCGAAATTTTCTTTTTTCTCTTAAATTATTTTTTTCTGTGTCTGTGTAATATCCAGTGGAAAATTTTATTGTCACATTGAAACACATCTGTTACGATTACACTGGTAAAATTTAAAATTAATCTGACAGCGTATACAGAAGTTACAAAATATTTCTCGCGAAGATATAGTTGGTAAAAATTTAGTATGAGTAATCGTTTTAAACATGTAAGTGTTCAAGATGGTTCCACTGAATATTTCAGACTCATTAACGTAATGATAATTGAGTCTTTAAATACCTTTGTGTTCTCTGCGAAATATGTAGGTGCATCGAATATCTTGTAGCTTCGTCGTGCACTTCTGGATTTGTTTCAAACTCTGCCAACATAGTCGTGATAGTCAAACCTCATTACGGTATAGATGAAATTTCAAAATGTTTCGTGCAACTCAATTTGGTTTCCATAAGCGTTCGAATACTTTCATGAACCAACGATCGTTGTGCGCGTTTCTGCGAGCGCTCGGCACGATTATAATTTCATGCAGTGAGTTCTGCTGTGCTACCGACTTTCGACCAAACAGCCTGTTATTAATTTTCGATCGTTGAAACCGCCAGCCCAGGCCACGGCTACGAATCAATTATTAATTAACTTATTTCAAGTAATAATTGCGACACGGTGTACGTGCGCATTTGCTCGGCTACCCATCGCCCGTACCGAGAGCATCGCGCCACCAGATTTTATCTGCGTGAGAAAACGGATCCATGAAACGTTTCTACGATCGCTCGATCCGATCGATCGTTGACCGGGTAATATACTCGCCAAACGAAAGGTGAGACGCGATCGTTCCTTTGGAATCGCTTTGACGATCGTCTTCAACGCGGATGATTCGATTCTCCCCGGAATCGATCGGCCTTCTAATAGCACGATTAATATTTATTGGAAGTTTCTTTGGTGTACGCGTACGCGTTTTCTGATCTTTCGGCCGGGAATCGAGAAAATGGAATTCCTGCCAGCAGGCCCGGTACGTTATTAACGAGAATTTTTTCACGAGGATAATGGTTGCTTACGCCGGCGTAATTGTAGTTTCGAGTTATTAATATGAGATATTCCAATGGAAGCCACTTGTTAAGATCCTTCGGGATACGAGTATCGCGAATTTTATCGACAACGTAATGTTGGTAATATTATACTTGTATTGGAATATGATTACAAACGAATTGAGCGGTGTGCAAAATGGGCGGAAGTATTATTTTCGGAATTTCTTTCCTTTAATATTCGCTACATTCGATGTCCGATTGTTTAAATTTCTAGCAGAGGGAAAGTGTAATGTTTCGCTGTAATTTTCATTTTACTTTCGACGACGCCTTTTAAGTAGAATATCTTACTTCGCGATATTTTTATGCCGGTGAAGATACTTTGGTTCAATGTTATTCATAGCCTATGTTGTCGCGGTTTTACACATTAAAAGTAACAGCATAGCGACGTAAAAAACGTAGTTGGAGTAACGAGGACGGACAATTTACTGCGATCGTTGAAGAGCCAGAGAATGATAGTTAGAAAATTATAAATCATAGCCGTAACAAGGAAACGAGCCTCATTTTAAAGTCGTAACCATAACTTACGTTAACGTCGCCTATGTTTTAAGACACTTTCCATGATTCCGTGTAAATAAGTGTCTCGTATATTGCGCAACTCGCTTGCTTTTTGCCATCGAATAAATTAAATATCCTAATCACGGACTAAGCTTATTTCTTGTTACTGTACATGTTTGTTAACACGAAGATCGTGAACCGGTGAAAACTGGACAAATAACATTCTATTCCAGGTTAAGCTTTGTTGATTTGTGACGAAACAACAAACGTGTTGAGTAGAAGACTCATAATATACGATCGATGTACATTTCCGAAGTATTTAGCGTTTGATAATATTAAGCATTGTTGCGAATATAATTGTCTGATTCTTCGTTCGTGTGGCTCAAAATATATGTGGTTTTCTATCCAAATGTATAAGTTTTGCAAAAGAAGTTATAAAATTAGAACGAGTTAATTTTTGTTCGAACGAAGACTGGGAAACATATCGACTGGTTTAACAAGATTTATTTTTTATGATTTTTCTTTTTCTATAAATATAATAATATATCGTCGCGAAAGTGTAACTTTCAGATTAAAGATATTTTTAGAAGAAAATTACTTCTTATTTCTGACGTCCGGATCAACTTATGAATGCAATGACTCGGGAAAATGAATACGTCTCATGTTTTATTCAAGGAAATATTTAAACCTGCTGTGATCGTGCGAATGTTCCTTTATATGCTTACGAAAGTTTTCTGTACTTCGTTCTTCAAAGATACGACGCGAAAGACAATTTCATTTACTTGATTAAAAACCGTAAAAGACAAGCTATAGAGTAAAAGTAAATTATAAAAAACAAATCTTATTCCACTGTCGGATACTTTCAAAGTTATTTATCCTCGCGATAATTAAATTCAATCTTTGTATTACGAGCAATAAGTATATCGAATGTATCAAGAACGCGAAAAATAATCGCCCGAAAAAACAAATCAGTTTCGTTTTTACCAAATCTTCGTTTTCATGGAAACAAAAATGAGAAAAGCGCAAAAGCAGATACCATACGAATACCAGAACCGCTCCCCTATCGTGTGCGGCATCGATTTCTAGCGAATGTACGCGACTTGCAAAGCGTCTGCCATTTTGGAAAAGCGACGCCATGTCGCGTCGAGGAGACGCACGCAGGAAAATGCGTCGGAATTTTTCGCCGTGGCGAGGATTTATTCGCGGCCACCATCTTACCGTTGATATATAAATTGAATTGTAAATGCGAAGCATGCCGAGGCGGCTGGCCCACACAGGCGGCTTGCATTATGCGTGCGACTATTTGCACGCGTGCTATACACCTACGCGTAGACGCTGCTCGGGCAACCTTCGTCCTCTTCGTCCTCGCCTTCGTCCTCGCCTTCGTCCTCGCCTTCGTCTTCATCTTCCTCGCTAACCTCGTCCTTGCCCTCGAATAATATTCCTTCGATCGTTCCGTATTCTTGCTCAAATCCATTTTTTTTTCAAGTAATTTTCCAACTGATAGCGCGCAACGAGGGCCGAATTAGGCAGTGCGTATCATTTTTACGCCTTTCCGATGCTCTCGTTTTAAGTACTATCATTTTGCATTTCCGTCCAGTTTTGCGAAATTTCTTTCTCAACGATGCTTTATGCCGTACAATGTTGATCGGTTTCCTTAGTTCGCGACAAAGTTGTACGCAAAGATGGTGATTTACATATCTGGTTTGGTCGTTCCTTCAGTCGGTGTAGATTGCTGTTGTAGTATAGCGAATAGCGCGTTTCGTATTCATAGAGAGCTTCTTTGTTAATTTGGCTTGGATCGAAATTTCCCTTTGAAGTTTGTCGCTGTGCTCGATAAAACTCTCACGACGTGGGAGGGGCGTACGCCATTTTGAATAAGCGAACGATTCCGATGATCGATGAGAGCGGTGGAGCTTGGTGAAGCAAGCTTCCCTTTTTATGTCCGTGAAAAATACGTAAAGTGGAAAGCGTATACGTACTCTTCTGGATATTTATAAATTACAATATAATTTTACATATATATATGTGATTATAACAGTATAAATGAAAATAACAGGATTAAGTAGGCGACAAAAATTACACAGATTTCTACAAAGCTTGCGTCAACTACTTCGCGTTCCAAAGCAACGAATACAGAACAAATAATCGAACACCAACGGACTAGAAAATTATAGTTTCCAGTAGAACGTCGAAGGATCGAGTACGATGAAAAAGCACTTGGATAATAAATGCCGATAAAAAAGAAGAAAAAGGAAAAGACACAGCTAGAAAAAAGACTATATTCAATCTACGAATATACATGCATAAAACACAGCGAGAGACGCGTTAATCAAGGCGAACCGGTCGATACAGCGACACACTCGTCAATTATTTCTGAAAATATCTGGAAACTCGTTACCAATCAGCTCCAATTCATTCGCGCTGCCAGTCACCGGGAATCCTTTGAGCGTTAATAAAACGATACACGAATCTGCGATACCGAATATCAACGTAGTTACAAAACGAAAGGAAATTTCTAGAAATAGCTGGACGGATGATGTGTCGGAAACTGGTCAGCGAACGAGACACATGCAATCTCGTCTGTCGCGGAGCCTTTCGGGATGACGAAACGTACGAAAAATCGCAGAGTAACACAAGTTTCGTGCCCGTGCTTTTTTACTCACTCGTTATCAGCATCGGTGCAGCACGTGCATCCGGCATATCGACACATGCGTTCGCGTTGGTTGCAGCGAAGACGCAGGTGCGAACGCGCAGCGTATTCCGATCCTTGCCCATCTCTGTTCGACAAAGGTGACAAAACGTCCAGGGCTTTCACCGTCCTCTTCCGTAAATGCAGCAACAGCAGGGGAAGGAAATTGCGGGACGCGGTGATGAGAGCACAGTGAGACGGAACAGAACTGCGAGACACGACCGAAGGAGCAGTTTCTGGCCGAAAAGTGGAGGAGTCGCCGCGGAAGACGGTCCGTACGCGTCGCGTTTTTCGTTGCTAGTCCGGCCGAGTTTTTCGTCGCTCCGATACTGCCGGACTACGCACGCAATATTTTTGCTCTGCACGCACATCCCTCTCGTTTTCACGCAACGCGCCTGTGTACACCTCCGCGTATACGAACGCTCGAAACGATTCGCTGTATGGGTTTGGAAACGGGACTGTATTGGCGCGTACGTACGGGGTCGTTTCTCCTCTCCTTCGTTCCCAGCCCACACCACCACCAGGAACTCACACATCACAGCCGATACGCGGCGGGCGATGTTCATAGAAGGGAGAAAAATCGATGGAGCTGGCAGGAGAGAGGCTACGCACGGGAACCCTTCTTCTTTTTAACCCGTGCGCTTTTCGAGGGCTTTAAAGGCCATGGTGATTAGCATAAATTTCGCTACCTTCGACCACACCCTTTCCCAAATCCTCCGGCCAGTTTCCACCTATCCGGCAGTGGGTTGGTGCTCAGGATGCCTGGCTCGATGGCCAGTCAGCATCGTCTTTCGCTACCCCTAGCTTCCCAGGAAGGGTCGGAGCTTCGAGGGAGGCGGGCAGAAAAGCCACCCTTCGTCGAGTTTATTCTGTCTCGGGAGTGGGGTGGTGAAATTTCGCATGGATTCCGTGCGAATACAGGCGAGGGTAGTTTCTCTTTCGACAACGTCATGCCTTCTCCTTCCTCCTCCCCTGATCCTCTATCCACCCCGGTCTTTTTGTTTTTTTTTCTTTTTTTTTTTTTGTTCCAATCCCTCCCTTGGGTTTGGGTGAGTCATGGGTTATCATGGCGGACTTCTTTGATTCCCTGCCCCCTATTTCTGCCGTTGCCATGCCACCAGATACGATGGCAGGGGAACCAGGCGAATCGAGAATCGACGAAGGAGTCTTTATTTTTGTTCCACGGCTGAAAATCTATGCTGTACGCGAGCGCGCGCGTTCAATACGACGCCCCGTGTTATCTTTGTACGCTTTTGAAACTGGACCGACCGGATCGGACGTTCTTCGTCCAGGTGTCATACACGATCCTCTTAAACCCCTTTTTATTTTGCTTTGGGAAAATATTAGGAGAAGAATCTTCGTGGGGGACCGGTGGTCTATTTATCGGGTGCGAAATTGTTCGTTTGTTGCTT
Organism: Bombus confusus; assembly: GCA_014737475.1. Taxonomy (NCBI): domain Eukaryota; kingdom Metazoa; phylum Arthropoda; class Insecta; order Hymenoptera; family Apidae; genus Bombus; species Bombus confusus. The sequence continues at coordinate 5,965,964 of JACXIV010000002.1, read as the reverse complement.
CGATCAGACGTTACCCTTTCGATTTCATTTGCCGGTGAGAATGCCGAGGGGCGATGAATCGGCTGCAACGGTGCTCGGTGTTTCTAATGATTTATATTTTGAGGTATCTCGGGTGTCAGAATTTTAATTGTACGCTTCGCAATATGTCGTTTAACAATATGGCGTTGGTACATACTACAGAGAGACGCATTGTATCGTGTATACGCAGAAAGAGGAACCTTCAACGAGAGATTTATCGTAGACGCTGTGCGCATTTTTATGTAAATTCGGAAAGTACGACGTTTCATGTAAGGATGCGACTTTGAAAATTTGTCTGAATTTTATTCGAGAGGAAACGCAAGATTTTACGTTACATCTCGTCCGTGTAATAATTTTGATTTTCGACGCACACGCACGACGCGATCCTGAATATCCGAAATATTATTCTCTCTATCCACAAACTTTTTAACTAGAGATAGCTCTCGTTGCTATAAACGTTTCTTCGTAGTTGTCTCTTTCTTCGCCGTCACTCAGCCAGAATATAGCAAAGGAACACTTTCACCGGTCCCCGAGATTTCATTTAATTCGATTTCTTCCAACCGCTTTGCTCTTTCCACTCGAAGCCGTGGAAAATTACATCTCACGTTCGCGCTGATCGGTGAAATCTCACAAAATCATCCCCTGTCGACCACCTTCGGTCGTTTTCGATAAGCAAACGCTGCGAACAGTTTAAGAAGAAGCGCGTGCAGCATCCTGAACGCCATTCGAGCAACACCAGCCAAGCCTTAGCTCTCGATATAAACATTACCCTGGCTGATCTTTCCGTGGTGCTGCACTCGCTGCCATTCTGGTCGAGATCGAACCTTTCGAAAGCAACTTTTTGATAGGTGGCTCCGTTAGTGACGAAATGATTCAGCATCGAATGGGTCGAGCCGGTTTTTGCCGGGCCCGGTCTCTCTGTAACACTCGGCTCAAGGTTCGCGGCGACATAATGTTTCAATGTAATGGAACGATAAGAAAGGGAACACGCGAGAAAAACGCACGCTCTGATCGAAATTGGTAAGTAGGCGGTTTAACGAAGCGCAATTTAGTTTCTTCTTTGAGCTGGCCGGAGCCTAGCAGCTGGAAACCGAGCGTCCGGCTACCGGAGACCTATCTACCCGGTGATCTGTGGAAACTTGGACAACGGGTAATTACAAAAGTTGCCGTGCCACGGTAGGCAAATAGTAGGCATAGTCCGTGAAGGCAGACGAGGCTCGGCATGTCTCGAGTGTTTTAACGCGTCTCCAAAGACACGATGGCATCCGCCAGTCTTTCGATGCACGCTGTTCTCGTAATCGCTGGCTTTTCTTCAATGAAATCCTTTTTACGTTCTCCCGTGGCCCTTTCTTTCTCTTCGGCTATCCTCCGCTGTTGGTTGCGTCGTAAGCCTATTTTACTAAGGCAATTTCGTATCGTTACTCGCGGAAAGAGCAATTTCGCCTGTCCGGTTGCCGGTTACTAGATTTAATACGCGGTTCTCGACTAAATGCGTACTGTATCGCGCAGCAGCGGATAACCGTGGTCGCGATCGGTTTTTACCGCGATTCGACGCAGGAGTTCAGGCGACAGACGTTGATATTTTATTTGCTCGTTGACGGATGACGCGTGTTATTAAATCAATACATGCCTTTGTCGGCGAGCACGGCTCAGGAATTGCATCGAGTCTCCACGAGACGGGGGACGAGGTTCAATTATTGGCGTTCGCAATACGGATGAAACGAATCTACAGAATTTAAAGAATGCTCGCTCATGTTCTTCCGCGAGTCAGTCCTCCTCTTCTTTCTTGCGCGTCGCGCCGAGGCAACAGACGTCGCGAAATGAATTGTTACGTTTCTTCGGCACATTGCAATTTGACTAATGTAACGTTGCTCATCCCGCGACACGTCGTCCTGCGTGCTGAATTCATCCCGTCGGATTTTTGCGCGCCTTTACGACTGTCCATCCCGACAGATGTGGAAACGAATACCATTTAACATCATGTCACAAACCGATTATTTGCCGAGTACTTACATCATCCTTTGATCGTGAGAATTTTTTAGCAAGACACGATAAATAGTTATCGTGTGGTGTCTGCTGCGAACTCTTTGCAAGAATCTTGAGCATTCCAATGGTACGTGCTGTAGGTTATTTAGCAATTAAATAAAAAAAACTTGCTAGATGCTTAACAGTGGCCTCACGTATCGCACAGACTGGTCTTGATATGTAAGGGAAGACGTACACAATTTTAGCGGAGCTGCTGAATGTCAAGTACCTTATTGTGTCATTGCTTCCTGAGAAAATTCAGAAGCATCGGCGACATATCGAATCGTATACGGTATATATCTGTTCCGTTTCAGGATACATCCAACAGGATACAGTTCTTATCTCTTACGCGCTAACATGCACTCTATATGTTTAAACAAAACGACGTAGATCCTCCCTCCTATCAATGTTTCCTAGTCTGTAGAAAAGAAGAGATACATTTTTGTCGATCGTTGGTGGTAGAAACGCGTCTTTCCGATTTTTCGAAAGGGGAACGCAACGTACTAAAAGTTAGAAACGCGTTCACCAAAAGCAAGTACGTTTACCACTCGATCGATTAACAACATTTTGAAGTTTACGAATTGCTTACGCGCAATCAAGCGTGAAAAGGTTAACACAAATCGATTCTCATGCTAGATCTCTACAAAAGTATGAGATTGTTCGGTCAACGCGAGCAAATATCACGCGCGTTTCATTTTTCCCTCCGAGACGAATCTCCGCCGTGAGCCTTCCTCCGCGGCTTTTCGTCACGCGCGTAACGCATAATCTAAAAAAAGCTGAGAACTCGCCTGCTTTCCACGACCAGCGAGAAGAACCGCCCGACAATTGGCCGCGTCTCGTCTAGTTTCTCAGTTGTTCGCGCTGTCCGCGTCCATCCGCGTGCACACATAGCCGCGTACGTGACACGCCGGTTTCCGAGGAGAAGCGAAAATGCCCTCGGCTCGCGGATACAATTATAACAGCGGAGCAGGTCGCGCTGTGTCTCTGCGCCGACAGTCGTGCCCTTTCTCACGGTCGAGATCGCGAGGTCGCGAGAGAAGTCTGGCCGAGTCGGACGTAAAAGTTGGCGGTAGGCACCTAAGTCGGCCTCTCCTTCGGCTAAACACACGCGAAAGCGCCGCTTCGCGCGAAAGCGTCCTGGCCTAAGTAAGTTACAGTCGAAGCCGTCCGGAGCGACACTCGCGCGGCGACACGAGCATTACACCGGGGCCCAGCCGCGGCTAAATCGCCGGATAAAGAGTGCGCAGCGGCGCTCGCTCGGCCGTCGGCCCACACGATTATGCAAACGCAACTTCTGCTTAAGGTTTTCCCGATCGTACGCGCGGAAGAGTCGTGCGAAACGAGCACACCTCGGCCTCGCTTTTACGACCTTACCGAGAAATTGATGGATAAAAAGGGACATCGAGATCGCGCCGCTCGGAGAGTTACGGGTCTATTTGTGACGCGGAGCCGGTATACAGTCTCCCTGCGTGTGTAGCCACTTTTGACTACACGCCGGTGCTAAGGGAATTTTATTAACGACGCGATGCCACTCGGTGGTGTGTGTTGTCGTTATTCGTAGCGCCTTAAGCGGAACCAGCTTGCAGCATTCGAAGAAGCCAGTCGTTACGGTGTCGCGTAACTCTTCCTTTCGGTCTCATTATGGCGAGATGAGCAGCATGAGAAGTTTATGACGTTTGGTAGAGAAAACTGCTGAAGTTGTGTCGTTACAAAGTTCGAGGTGTTGGTAGGTTCGGTAGAAGAAGTTGCTCGTACGAGTTTGCATCGTGGTAGTGATTTCTAGAACGGTTAGTTTCTGATCCGCAAAAGAGTGGATAATCCGTGTTTCTCGAATCTTTTCTCCCAATTTATTTTTTTTTTTCCAAACAAGTAAATAAAATTGTACGATCGAAAAGGAGATGATATATGGACCACGAACGAGAGTTCCAATCGTACGGATGAAATGCGCGCACTGGTAACTCGACGCGTATATTAACGATACTGCAGAAGCAATCGGTGCGATGATTTCGAACGTCGAAAAATCGGACATTCCGTAAGAAATCGGAGCTACCCGGCAAAAAGACGTTCGTACCTCGAGCAAGAGACTGTTACATATAATTCTGCGAGTTGTACGCCAAACTGATCTCCGTTTGCGCTTCACTGAAGCCATTGAACACGTTTTTCGAGTCATTGAATAAGAGACGCCGATTCACCGAACGATCGAGCCGAGAGGAGTGAACGGGAAGAAAGAAGGAGCTAATAAATGCCAATGTATACCACCAAACACGTCTCGACGATCCGCGATAAAACCTGAAACCTCTCCATTACGAAAGACACTGGCAAAAATATCGCTTCTTCGTTTGCCATTCGGAGGCAAGATCACGTAAAGGAAAGAAAAAGCAAGGTCCATCGGAGCGAAAGAAATCGGGTTCCCGCGATCACGAGGGAACCACGCGCGAGCATCGCATCGTGCGCATCGGGCGCATCGGGCAATATACCGTGCCACGTTGGAAACGCTGCAACACGAAGGATTAAAACGCGGCACCGCGATTCCCGGTTGCATACCGCGGCTCCACGGCACTCGGGGGCCCAGTTTAAGTTACGTACGCAGCGATCCTGAGTGACACATGAGAACCGTATAGGACGTGGGATCGGCGCGACGCCGAGTAGCGTGCCGCATATATAGGTATATAGAGGCATGGCAGGCGCCTTGAATGGAGACCATTAACTTCAAACGTATATTATTCAAGCCATTCAGACACGAGGAAATCGTCCCTGCTCTGCATAAGGACGAGCGTAGAGAAACGGGCTTGACATGGGCTGCAGAGTAGCACCGGCTCGCCAGTTCGCTTATGAATCCTCTGCTCCTCGCATACATATGTATCGTCTATTATCGTGCGATTCTTGTCGAGCTACCGTCAAGTAGACGTCACCCGCGTCCGCAACCTTCGTATCGCCGAATTTAAACGACCGTTTCGTCCCTGCATCGTCTACTTTGCGATTTATTCGCGCTTTTCGACGAAATTTTCCAACTTGCTTTCTTTGCTGCTGAAACGAAGAATGTATGGAACAAGTTACGGTTACTCGAGTGAAGCTGAAGAAGTCGACTTGTAATTCCAGAAGATTGGCTATGAATAATTTTTTTAGCGATCCAGCGTTGAAAATTAAACTCGTTATTCGTTATTCGTGCGGTTACAGACAGTGAAATTATATTCATCGACGGTTGGACGGCTGTAGTTGAGTTGACGTTAATATTCTCAGTTGTAACTATCGTAATTCAGTAGCGCGTATATTACCTTATTTCTGAAAATTATCTTCCTGTTTAGTTCTTTATATAACACCGTCTCGCTGGCTCGAATTAACTCTACCGTGAAATTGTTCGAATCGTTTCTCCGTTTTTGACATTTCACTAGCTGCATCCGAAGTGCTTGATATTAAGGACCAACGGTGTCTTCGAATATACAACAGGTTTGATTATTCTTAGTTCGAGATTGAGTTTTAAAATGTCGAAGCTTAGGCGATTCAGACACGCTATACTTCCTACTACAGCCGTGTAGAATATGTGGAATATGTAGAAGAGAAATTGAGAAAGGAGCGTCGCGGTGGTACGAATCGGTGAACGTGATTCGAGGATTTATCGTGGAACTAAGGGATTGATAAAGATAGACGACCGATGAGATCTTTTATTTATGTTAGAAACGTCGATGTCGTAACTGGATGGATCGGTGCTCGTATCTGGAATATGCTTTTGCGAATTATTACTTAATAAAGACTGTGAGAGGAGATTGGCGTCGACATTTTTGCCCTGAGCTATTATTCGATGTGGGAAGAAACGCTTGCTTCGGCCAATTGGATAAATTAATTTGCCTTGCGATGAACGAATAATCGCCTTGCAGGTAGAAACGCGTGTTATTAAACAGAGGTACGTGAGAACAATGAAGGAAGAAAATATACCTTTACGGAGATTTGGCAAAACGATGAAATTGGATTTCGGTATAAGAAACTCGTATATATGCGATCTTAACCTTAATAGTTAATCGGAATTGAAGAAACATGGCGAAGACAAATATGCGTATGTCATTATGTTTCTGTCTCAACGAAAACGAACGCTTGTAAGCTTTTAGCAATCGCGGGAACGCGAATAAAATATATTTTCATTCTCAAAAGTTGGAATATTCCCAGCCGTTAAGATACGTATCTTCCATCGATGTTAGGTACTTTCTTCCCATTTCTCGACCATTTACGATAGACGAAAAGATTCTTATAACATATCTTTATCCTGATTTTTTTGCAGTCACTAAGTCGGTCTTTTTCACTCAGAGTTCAACTACCCTTTCAAAAATCTATATCGCTCGTAACGTAATATAATGTCATGCATTGTCACTAAGAACACATTAAACCGAAAACTAAAAAGTCACCTCAACAGCGTCGCTATTATCGAGCTAAAACGTAAGACTACCATCGCAGTTACGACGATCTTAAGAATGTTAGATCGCCTGTTATTTTAAAAATTGAACGTCGCAACCGTAGACGCGATGGAAGACGGCGAGACGCTTCTCCGAATTTGAAGCGACAAAGTATAGAACAATACGCGATTGCATAATACTAAAAAAAAAATACCAAAGTTTCCTTTACCTTCGATATACAAATTTATCTTCCTCTCGAGCGCAAGCGGTTGAATAAAATAGAGCCGCGGATTGCCTAAAACGACGAGAAACGCGCCACTCCCCGTCCTTTGCATATTACCACAGCAAGTTACCATTGCAAATGTTTACGTCGGTACAGACATGTTCTAATCGTCGCAGCTCGAATTCTTAGCACAGCGATCCGTCCTAAAAAGCAGCGGCGGCAAGAGCGAGGCAATCTCACGCTTCTAGTCCGCGCGTGTACCACACCTTGCCACATATGGAAGACTCCCGGCGAATCGTTTCGAAACGGTATCAACGAGCAAGGTAATCTGCTGAAAAGCAACGTCGTAAAGGGTCCAACTTTCTCCCGTATTCAATAGCCTGAAAAGCCTCTTCGGGATACATGTCGGCGCTTTTTCGCCAGGCGATATACGCGATATACACGCGCTTTCGGCGAGGTCGAGACTGGGAAACAATGGGCCCGGATATGCTCATGGGTCGTCGTTAAGAATACGGAATCTGCTCTATCGGACGGTATTGCATATTATCTGGCCTGCCAGGGGGCACTGGTAGTGAGTATGGGCGAGCCAACGAATTATCATGGTAATCACAGAACGGTAGCCGCTGGTACTCAGAGGTCAGACCGATGCCACTAGATTGCACTGCTCCGAGGTACTCGTAGGTGGACACTGCCTATGGTATACAGTGGTATCCTGTGGTGTAACGCGACTACACTGTAATGGCTCGTACCGATTCTATGGCTGAACATTGCTCCCTAGGAAATGGAGTAACGCGTGTACTACAGCCCGTGGATTCCGTACTGGAAGCTTGGAGCAACTGCTGTTTCGTGACAGTACAGAAGTTCTTAAGGGGATCGAACTGGTTTTTGTCGTTTCGAAAAATTTAAGAGCTTGGCCGGCGACTAGCAGCAAAATAACGCGGTAAAATAACTCGCATCGTGGAGAACGATAATGAAAAGCTGGTGGGATAATGAACTGAGTTTTCGTTTTCACGTATTCTGCAAGGAAAGTATCGTATAGAGCGAAAAAGGATGCGAGAAAAAACGGAATATTATGTAATGGAAATTGAAAGAAATTCAATATTTACGCAGACGTTGATTCTGTTATATAGATATTATAAATCTTTGCAAAGTAGTCTGTTTCTACCGTAAGGATGAAGTTTGACCAATTCTATGCCGTTGTTACGGATGTTCTAAAAGCTGAAGATCTAGCGTTTGATAAACTTATTTAAATTTTTATCTAAAATTGATTATTAAATCAATGACGGGAGGATTCGTTCGATGAAAGTGCGAATAGACGATCACGAGGAAGAAACTCTCTCGTTCGGATTGAGAATCGCTGGCTGCCTGCGGAGATAAGAAAGTCGTGATCCTGGGTAGTGCAGCACCGCATCGTAAGAGATACACATCTCGTATGCTCCGAATTAATAAATAATAATGCAATATTGTTGGCTGAGCTGACTCGACCTACCGGTCAACTGCCGTACGGCACGTATCGGCTTCGGCCAAAAGATTTCGCCAGAACGTTCGCGTTATGCGCATCTGAGCTTAATGTTTCTCGTTCGCGGAATATTTTTCATTTGACGAAAATTCGACGATCGATCGGCGTTAACATCGGTTTTTTATATTTTACAACATTATTTGGCTATTATTCTAGATTCTAGAAGAATGTACTGCTTGTTGGAAAATAAAAATCAGCGATATTAAACGAATATGCCGAAAAGAATTTGAGAAATTCCAGAGGATCAATTCCGATAATTCGAGCAAACTACGGGGATTGCTTTATATCGTAGCGTGTTTTCACGAAATTACAACGTGTTCCTTGAACGTGGTATTTCGATCTCCGAAGAAACAAAAGCATCGCGCTTATTCATCTTAGCGCCGTATATTTTTTTGCATCGTGGGAGAAATATTTTTTATCATCGGTAATAGAAACGTAGGTTCTTTGATGAGAATAAAATTTCAGATCAGTTTGATCGAAAGCAAATACATTTATCATTTCACTAGATAATAATTTAAAGCACAATGTTGTGTGTATGCAACTGCCGTGAAAGGGTTCTAGATACACAGTAGTGAGAAGAATATCGAATCGGTCTTACAATTAGCGTATTTACACCTGTTCCTAGAATTACCTTTAAAAGATAGACAGTACAAATCTCTATAAATTTGATAAATCTGCAGAGATTGAACCTGTGACTTTCTTAACGCTATATTTTACTTCTCGATCTCGTTCGCTTAACGTGTCCGCACGAACGCGCGTTTGTATCCGTACGTTTCTATTATCCGTAATGAGTGTGAACTTTACCTCGGAACATGACAGTGATAGATCATTTCGCCGGGACTTTTTTCATACGGCGCAACAACCGACGATACCAGAAAACGCGCAAATAGCATTTAATAGTAAAACAAGCCCGCTATAAATTAACCGCGAGCCTGAAGTGCGCGTAATCGCTCACTAAATGCATCAGAGGCCGTAATCACATTCCACGCAGGTCGCACCGAGAAGAGAGATACATCGAGTCTTGAAGGCTTTTGCAAAACCGTGAAACAGTTCCAGAAAATCGTGTTATCGAGCCGGACAAAAACAATCGTGCAACTCGTTTGAACATCGTACTTTGATCGTCGAGCGTACTTCTTGCATCCGCGAGTCTTAAAACCGTCGCACTCAGCCCACGAACAAAAATCAGCCAACCGTAATTTATCAAAACCGTGATTGCTCCGTCTGAACAAAAATCATTTCCCTTGTTTGCTCGTGCAAACGGCTACACAAACGCGCGCCTTTCATCAACGCGCAAACCGCTTGATAAACTCGTTTCGCTCGTAAGAATCGGGATGCGAGAAACGTGGAATGCAGCGGACGCGAAGCTTTTCGGCTGGGACATATCCTCGTGGAGAACTGGCTGAAGAAAAATGGCGACGAATCGCGGCCGTGGTGGCTGGAGAAAAGGCTGAGTCGAAAAGACGACACGCCGCATGTCAAATGTCAGACACACCGCGATAAGGATCTCGAAGAGTCCCCGAGAAGGTTCGAGGTTGTCGGTGTCGGCAGCGACGTGGTCTCTCGCATGGACTCATTACCGAGCCTGCAGGATACGTGCAGGATGCGCATCAGCTTCGGACGACGCTCTATTATGCCGCGAAACAATGGTCGCACGGCTATGCTATGGCCAGGGAAACGTTGATACGTTAAGACGGCAACCATTTCGTGGCTAAAGTAAAGCTGTACTGGCAATATGCTCTTCGTAGAACCGACATATAATGGAATATAATCGGAATATGGAAATACGACGAAATACGACGTGTCGATTCCATTTCCGGTGCTTTCTATTTCGACGCTGTCGCCAGAGAAATAGAGGATACCGACATTGTGCAATGTTCCACTGAAATAGCAGAATCTCATGAAAGTTCTCTAGAACGTGATAGTTGCTTTGATAGTTGAGCTATTCCGAGTCCAAGTGGTTAACTTCATTTTTCTTAGTGCCATTTAGCGTCGCGATATTTGATCGATACTTGTCTTGTATAATTTTATCAATCTCTTCTACCTCTTGTTTTTCGCGGAGTAAACCGATTTGGATCATTGCATACATTTGATTCCATGGAATTTAGCGATTTAGTTGATCTCGTGCGTTTTATTGGATATTCTTGTTCGTGAAATTATGAAGATACCATATATCGTACTTATTGTTAGCTGTTTATTTCCTACGGTATAGTTCTCCGCGATCGTGTAACCCCAGATGTCTTTCTAGTTTCTTATTTTCTCACGTAGTAACGTTAGAGTTCTTAAACGCGCAACTTATAATATCAATATGAGAATAACTTTTAAAGAGAGTTTAGTCCATCTCTCCACTTTGCATGGGAAAAGTGCCGAAGATTGCACGCGTTTGAGCGTTGAAAACTGATAGATTAAAAACGATAGAATTAGAAATTTTAATCATTTGAGAATTTACTTGTATCTCAATCGTTGCGTAAAGACATTTACAAGCAACCCCTCTGCGGAACACTGACAATAACTATACTCTGCCTCGGAGCGTTCAGAAAGGTCACGCGGTATTCTTCTAATGGCCGGTGAATGGATTGTATATACGAATGCACGAAATTGCTGCATTCTCATTGACCACATGTACTGCACGTTTCTATGTAATATCGAAATGCTGCATATCGGAATGGTACGGAATTTGCAGTGAGCGATCTCGATTTACGCAGTGGCGTTGGGAGAGGAAACGGTTTGGATATAAACTGAAACTCGACCGATACAAGCAAACAATGTTTCTCCAATCGTATTCCATAATCCCCGAAAATTGACCGTAAATTTACAACATTATCCACGTGTTGCAATGTAAAATTTCCATTTAAATTATCTAATAACGTAATGCTATATTTTAAATTATTACCAAGTCATGAAAAATGTTGAAATTGCGAGAAAGCCAACAAAATAATACGAGGATCGTGTACCAGGCGCGAAGAGTTATAATTAAATCTGTACGACGTCACGAACCAGTTTCTCATCAAATAAGTTCCTCTATACGGCCGATTTTAGATATTAAAATCAAAATTAGTATTTCAATATTCGTACTTGTATCGGACTAGGGTGGATTTATGTCGTGTCTGACTAGATACGTTCTCACGTTACTGTAGCTCCTGTTGCGGTATTAATTCATAACGTATGACCAATCAATCTTGAAATTACATAAAAGATCCTTGAAACGTTAAACGACATGAAATTGTTCTGCCGGTGCAGTTGAAAGTTCTAGATTAACTTCGTCAAAAGAACGAGGAAGCATGTTGAAGACGCAACAACTGTGGCGCGTCCCGTTGTTCGCGGGTAACAGTGATTTACGCGTGATAATTAATTTTCAATTAGTTTGGTGCACGCGTTTGCTTAAGTGGCACTTAAGGATCGTAATAAAGTTAATGGTTCATCTGTAATTAGAGTGCTGACCATTGGAAGGTGTACGCATCAAATCGCGAGAACCTCTCGGTTCTTTTGTATACTAACCAGCATCCTTTCATGCGCTAGCTATTTCTTTGCTAACAATAAGACAACTAGAATCTAATTAACGTCCCGTGTGTGAGTAATAAATGTTAATAAATCATGGCAAATAGTACGCATCGGGCAAGAAGAGCAAATAAAATTGGACGATCGCACAGCCCGTTGTGCCTTTGTTAGAAGTTTCAGTTTCGTATTACATCTGGCAGATCCGCGAAAATATCTCATGAAAATTTATGTTATCGTTACAAGTTATACGCTATAGCGATGCATCTGCGAATATGAATCGGTGTACGTTATACGTCTCTTCTGAAGTTACACCTTTGGATCAGTTACACATATACTCTTATAGGCGTTTTATCTTATCGTTTCAGAATTATTTCAATTTCTCTATGGCTCGATTTAATTAAGAAATTATGAACTTTCTTCCATTCGATTCATCGAAAATATTTAAAACAATTTTTACAGTATCGACTGTAAGATACCGTTGCACAATATACGACACGATACATTGGAAACATTAACATTCTTTTTATCGCGTGGTTTAGCTTTATAACATGCTCTAGCCTTACGAAAAGATCACTTTTCAGTAATAAAATGATCTGTATTCTCTTACGTATTCCCCTTGCCAATTCCAAGGAGATAATACAGGTTTCTCGCTTTCTTAAAATTTCTTTCCTTCTCCTGATATTTTGTTCACTGTCATTTATAAAAGAATACTTCGCCGTGTCTTTCATTCCACTTTGTATTTAATTTTCCCATGTTTCAAACTTAAAACGAACAAATTTTCCCTTCACCTGAAAGACAATCGAGAAAGTTAACTGATCCAAAAATGTTTCCAAACAATTCCCTAATACAAATATTTCGCCGCAAATATTTCTATCTATAGCAATATCTTATTTGCGTGCTCTGCATTCGACCGGATGTTCAGCGTAAATTAACCCTAATTCGTTGAACAGAACCGGTTAAGAAAAATACCGTGTTACAATCGCGGCGCGAAGGTCTTGCTCGCCTCTGCTGGAGGGTGAAAGCTTCCGATCTCGAAGTATACGATTGCTTACCGGGCATAGTTGTTCTCCAGCGCTCGGGGCAGTCTTCTCTCGACTCTCGTTCCTTCCATTTGCCATTTCTCTTTCCACTCGATTCTCGAGCCTCCCCGCTGGGCTAGGTCAGGCTCGCACCTGCCGACCGCGGCACCTGCGCCTGCAAAAGTTCGTAATACACTTTCCAGGATTTGCTGTTTACCGTTAGATCGCCTTATTGTTTATCGTTTGGACGAAACAACGGGGGGTCCGATGGAAAATATCCTATTCGCCGCGATACGTAACGAGTGGCCGATTATGGTGGTGAACGTTATGCGGCAAGGTCGTTTCGCGATTCTTCGTTCAACATCATAAATCGCGCGCGATAAAGCTAGCAGAACGGACGAAATTTGAAATTTCCGAGGGAAAGTAGAAGAGTGCGGAGTTGGCTTCGTTTTGCCTGCTAAACGTGAATTGAGAATTGGAATGTTCTCGGTGTGGTGTTACGATTTCGTAAATAGAAGATGCCATTTTACTCGAACTATTTAGGGAATTTTAGTACGAGGGAAAAATAAATTTCTATGGAGCGAATGACGAGGCAGCTTTAAAAGCATTATGTTGGCGTTTATTTTACTAGCGTGCGGAGGTAAATCGCAGGATATTGTTACTTTGTTTTGAATTTGTCGCAAGTTTAGAACGTATCGATCATCTTCGTTGTCGTAGGAATTTATTAAAAGAAAACAGTACATCGACGCACAAGCGTATTTCAACTATCGGCAATTGAAGTATAAATCTTGGGAAGAAACTTCGCGAAACGTCGCAAGCAATCACCAAAAATACACCGTTCTAGATTTACACAATTTGCGTGTAAAGTTATGGACTAGTCACTTCGTCCACTGCGGTGATTGTAGCGTCGTCTCGATAAGCTTCTCGCGCTGCTTTAACGATACAGTACTTGGATATAATTCATTATTTGTTGCGATAAATATTTCTCGACATATATGCTTCGAAATTTTCGTCTTCGTATCTTATTTTCCATATCGATCGCATTGCTACGTAATTGCAGTCGGATCTTGCACCTTCGATTCATCGAACTGAATCCTCACGTTCGTATTGCTCACGTTACGTAATAAGTTTCTCGATTTAACTACTATGATCGTAGATCCTCATACATGATTCATCTATTCGAGATCTGAAACAAATATCCAGCGTGGCGAAACAGTCGGATGATTCGACCGGTGGCTTGGTTCGTTCTGCTCGGGTGTCACTCAATCGGCGCGATATTTCAATGACGGCGAAGAGAGAAAGTGGGCAACCAGAAAACCACTTGGATTCTCTTGCGGGAGAATCGTCAAACACGGGAAGCGCATCGCTCGTTAGCGCAATAGCGGCTCTAAACTGTGGGAAATGAATGTATGCGCGCGCGAGCGAATCTCGTTGCACGTTTGCGTTAACCGTCGGCTTCATAGCCGACACGTTCAGTAAATAATCTTAGTTATTCGCTACGATCGATACAGTCGGCACGATTCTAATCGATGCGTCGTTTCTGATAAACTGTAACGATAGGAATAATTATATCAAGCACGAACAATTCATACACTGCCATCAGCTATCGCCGCTTCGATGCTGTTCGTTGTTCGCCGTTGCGTTACTCTTCGAGATCGGCTGAGAAAGTCTCGGAGCTAAGATTTTACGCTTCTCGCGTAGATATAATATGGACATTTGTAACGTTCGATAGTATCTAGCTGATTCTTCGAAAAAAAGTCATAGTTTCGAAAAGATGAGTTTCGGTTCACGTTGACGTTGACGTGGTAGTTATATTAATAGAAGAGAATATCGTTTCTGTGTTACGTTTTACGGTGGCTACGAAAATTACTCGTACACCGTTGAGTTCATTATAGCATTTACGTAAGTTTCTTATCATTTAGTAGCACTTTTGTATCATTACAAAAATTTGATAGAATGAAAGTCAAATGTAGAATCGGATAGAGAAAGCTTCGTCGAAAAATAAAAGTATACGCAAATAGTTTCTGTAGTCACCGTACGTCTTCGTTAATCTTGTTAAGAACTCGTGATTTATCTAATTGCACGTTTCATTATATCGTTGTTAATTTTAATTTATTTTCGTCACCGTTAATATTCGAAGATACATTACAAACGACGAAACACGATAATTCATGCACTCGTTCCTTGAAACACGAAGGAACCTTACTGAAACAACGGTATTAGCAAAGCATTGATCATCCACATTGCGAGATAATAAATTCATCTTGAAAATACGTCTTGCATATCGAGCAAACGCAAATTTATAACTCCGACGCGATATGTTCGCTCTTCCCAGCCCACTCCCGGAACAACGCAGATCAACGAACGTAAATAAACGTTTATTCGAAGAATTTAGTTTCCTGAAACACCGATATAAATTTCCTTAGCGCGTTAGCTTGCGATCCCGTAATGTTACACCGTATGGGAAGATTTATCTATCTAACATTTCTGTTTGTGGTGCCCTCGCATCAGTGGTTGCTGATGCGTAAACGCAGATTTCGTTGAGGTTAGCCTTCTAAGAAAGTTAAAATTCCTCGAGGCGTTCCCTCAGGGTCCAATTATCTCTTCTGCATATTCGCTAATAACAGCTGGCCTGGTTACCAATGGTCCATTCGAGTTTATTTGCCGCCAAGTTTCTGCAGCTGCTTGCAGAATTTGTTCGTTTTTCTGATTCGTTCGGCCATTCGTTTCCGTTTATTTCACCGAACGAATCCAACGTCGTATGGAAATCTCGCGTGGAAATCGATAAACATCTTCGTATTAGGTATATTTTCGCGCAACGAGTTTACGTTTCGTCATCGATTATACGGAGGTGTACACGTGACGATATTATCGACGTATCAGCTGATTTTTATTTTATTCAGATTACTGTGGCAACAGAATCGAAAGGTTCCGAGGTATCCCTCGAGCGTCCAATTATCTCTTCCGCGTGCGCGCATCGATGATTACCAGTTTCTAAAGTAGATCAGAGATTCTCCTAACAATACGTTCCTACGGTTGCTTAAAGATTTATTACCTTTAGCGTTTATCGTACACGTATCTGTTTCCTTGCATTCTGTGTCAATGATCGCGAGCATCACGAAGGAAACTTCACAGTGGATTTTTAATATCACCTTCATACCAAAAGATTCGATCAGATACGCTGTCCGATAGAGTTTACCGATACTCGTGGCTGACAAATCTGTCGTTGATCTTGCGTCACGTAAAAATGAAATAGAAATGATACGTTTCCATTTGAAACGCTTTACAATTGCACGAACGTAATTGCTTTTCGAACCATTCGCCTCAACAATCTCTTTCCACCTTTGTCGAATAATTTCATCTTTCCTTTGTTTGTCCGAGAACGTATAGAAATACAAATTTTTGTCTCTAATTCTCGTACGTCTATTTTTACTTCTCTGTTGGCGATATCGTAACTTTCGCTGCTCATCAGGGATACGATTCCCCATTTTCATTTTCACAAGCAAGAGAGCGCGGAACCGCCTCGCGTTATGCAGATTGCCAACGAAGTCAGAGGTTTTCGAGGGAACCCCCGAGCATCCAATTATCTCTTCCGCATGTTCGCTAATAATTGCCAGTCTAACCCCAGCTAGCGGTGATCCATCGAATTGATTTTCTTCCGAGTTTCTGCAGCTGCTCGAGACGCAGCGTGTTCCCTGCCACGGGCCTGGCCTCTCTCTATCCTTCTCTCTTCTTCTTTCTCTTCGTTCCTCTTCGTCCGCCCTTTTCACATCCTTTCGCCGTTGTTTCTCTCCGTACGCGACGAAATCGCGACGAACTCTCGAGCACTCTCGAGGGTCAATTAAAATACCGATGACCATCGTCCCGGGCAGGATTTACGAGCGTGCTGATCTTCGGCCCTGATCGTTCATCCGACAGTCAGCTGGTGTCGAAGTCCACAGCTGGGAACCTCGTTGCGTTTATCATTTGCATTGCAGCTATGCAACGCGTGGATCTTGTGCGTCCTGAGTAGCACGAGCTCGCCGTTTCCTTTCTTCTTCGTGGCTCAAACCTTGAGAGCGCCACTTTACCGTGAAGTACACTTGGCTTGCGTCCGGATCTTCAAGCTTCGCGGAACATGGTTGCTACTCGCGAAGTAGATGCTCGCACAAACGTTCCAGACACGAATTGTACTGTACGCTGGTTCTGAGAGTTTCCTACGGGCTTGTTACTTTGTTATCATTTTTCAAAAGACTCGACGAACGTTGCATTTTCAGACGATGATCGATTGAGAGTTACGAGCAACATGGAATTCTTTCCTCCGCAGCTTCGGTTATTGTTCCTTGTTAACACGTTTCAAGCGTCCGATAGAGAGACTCTTAGAGGGAATCGAACAGAGCGAAAAGATAACTCGATATCAAAAAGACAGAAACAAATAGTTTCGATTTTATCGATTAACCGATTTCATGAAATTCTTTAGAATTAAGCAGAGTTAAATTGAAAATAGGCTAAATATTCTTGGTAACAAGCACAGGAATATCGCAAATAATAATTGGACAGATTCTCGAAGGATAATATGTAATCTTATAAAAGCACATTTCTCATAACTCGATACCGTTTCTACATCTCTTTTAATAATTTCTTGCTTCTGAGTAAAAACAACATCTCCTTTTCCATTTTTAAACATCGAGATTGCAAAGCTGCTTCCACCACGCTATTCGAATAACTTCAACGTTTGCCGCGTCGATAGCGATTTCGAACGTATCCTAAAACTACCGATCCAGTTTCTAACCCAAAGCAAAGAGTATCGAGTTCAGTTGCATTAAACGTTATAAAACCGTATCGAATAATTCTTAGAAGAGCGAATGCTTATCCGCTGCTCACCAACGAAAGGCACTAATTTAAGTTTCTCTAGGAGTGGTAACTCGCTGGTCTGGCATAGCGCTTCCTTGGAAGTCGCTACGATATCGAAAATTCGCAGAATCCGATAAAAGCGGATGTTACGTTCGGCTGGCGGGTTAGTACCGATAGTTGAACCGGTCGCATAATAAATAAACGAAGGTCCCTAATGGATCTTAAGCCGGCAACAATGGCTCTGGCCGGCTTCTGGACATGTTTACGAACACAGCAAACCGGCGTATGTTTGCACGTATGCAGATGCATGCCACGTGCATGCACATATGTCTGTGTGATGCAGATCCGCGGAACGCATACGCGTGATGCGAACATTTGTGCATCCACGCGGAGAGGACAGATGCACGCATTGAAACGCGTACGATCGCATGTATTAGATACGTAGCACGCGATTTCCCGATGCTGTGCGGATTTCAGAATGAATCGTGTAACGACCCTGCCCCTTTTTGTTCGAGTTACGATCTAACCGAATTCTCAATGTAATCTGGCTGGGATCTTATTAAAACGTCGTAATAATAAAACACGTGTACATATTTAGTTTTTTTAGCCGGGTATGTGAATAAGGTATAATTTATCGGCTGCTGCAGCTATCAGCTGCAACATGCAGCATGTTGGGGAAGATCGAAATACGAGTTGCGTTTGTTAAGGCAAGAGAAATTGTTCATCGGTGTAGAAGTATACTTTGAAGCACGTATTTATCGAGGCTATTCAATCTTGTATCGGTACATTTTAATGAATTTTACGCATGGACGTCACATACATAAATATATGATATAAATATATCGCGGTAGTATTATATAATGATAGGATGCTTAATGTGTTGGGATTTTTTTCTTTTTTTCTTTTACTTTAATTGCACAGAATCGATACTGAATTTTTATTCCATCTTTTTGAAACATCCGAGGAACATAAAAGAAAGTCGTAAAACGCTTGTTGAATTAATATGATCTTACAAAAAGCACGTTCTAATTATTTGCTAAAAATCTCTTTCCCTTTCGCTTCAACGTTAACATATTCAACAGTGTATTTTGTACTTTAAAAGATAATTCCTGATAATCCACGTAAACACCTGCTCGTATGTGTGGCTGAAAATTGAAGATAGCTTATACAATTATATTAAAAAAAAAAAAAAAAAAGAATAAAAGGATAGTATCCGTAAAGAAGATTTCATCATAAATATGGCTTTCAGAGAAGCTTTGTTTCAACCATGTGTGCACAATAATCCTTACTGTACATGTATGTAATCCTTGGTGCTTTTAAACATTGTTACACGTAATCCGAAGTACTTATCTACAAGAGCAGAGTATGACACATAAACGGCGAGTCGATAAGAGACTCGTAAAATTGCAACACAGAAGTCACATTTACGCGTGATTTACGCGCGAACGGATGAAGGTGCATTAGAGGATTGCTGCCGGCACGAACGAAGAAAAACGCGCTCTTTCTATTCTCGGTAGACGAACCACAAGGGTATCGCATTCATTACTCTTTATCTTTCCTCCTTGCCAGCTACCAGGGATACCACCACCCGTTCTTCCTACAACACGTTCCACTCAGACGAAGATTTTCGTGCCTTTGCCCGATAAAAGGCTGCCGTGCATGCATATCGCACCACGATAATTTTGACGAGGCTTACACGGTTTTGGTATTAATATTCAGAAAGTACGTGTTCTGGTTATACGAAACAGCGATAACCAACTACCGCGCTGATTGTGCTTCGAAGATAAGGAATTATATACGTTTCGACGAAAATTACTATACGGTATCGTCGATAAATTTTGCTTGTTGTTCGTCGTTATTGAATCATGTTGGTAGCGTTGAGTCGTGGGAATCACAGTTTACTTAGAGAGACTCGCGCAGTGATTAGGTGTATGGCAAAGTGTACCACGTATAGTTACCTTTATGCAGCGTAAGTTAGGATTACTAGGTTGTAACGTGTGAAATTCGTTCGAGGTTGTTGTGTCAATTTTCTAAGTACTTTCTTTTTCGCTAAATAATTCTATTTCTATAGATGTGTTGTCGTATATCGTTTTAACTCTAGCGTGGGTACTCCAGGGTGTCTGGATGCTGATTTCTCTATTCTTTTTACCAATTTTTTAATTTTCTTGGGTATTTTTATATCGTAATTTATGCGGTAGTTTCAAGTATTAAAACTGTAAACATATCAATACACTTGTTGAATATCGTAGCATTTTGGTTGCCTGCGTAAGGATCAAGATTCAGACAATTTTCTTCGTCGTATACGATTTTAATATCTTAAACATTTAGGCTCGAGTATTAATTTCGCAATAATATAAACGTAGCACTTCCTATCGTTAAATTAATCAAAAGAGTTCCGATATTTTTCCTATCTATGTTCGGATACCTAAAAAGCGCGATTATTTCGTCCATTTCATCTGGATAGTAGTTGCATCCTTAGATCTGATGTTTGATCGAACGACCGAGCTAATACCAAACGTTAGATTTAGAAATCACAGGTTTCAATCGATAAACGCACTGTGTAATTGAGATTCGCGTAGATTTCCGATAACTAGATAAGTTTCGTTTCGAACTGCAAATTAAAGCTGAAAGATGCCCAAGCAGAGATACTATTGGCGTCATGAAATTATGTTCACTGTTGCTCCGATTGAAGAAGCTACCTGTAAGAAAAAGAACGAAGCAGATGCAGCTGGTCGAGAGCGAGATAAGCAAGCCTATCTGCACGCTCCATGCGGACTATGGAGTTACGAGCGAGTTAGCAGCCGATATGAATGTACGTTGTCTAATAAGGACAGCAGTCTGATTGTGAGACTTGCTTTGCCACGGTGCGGTACCGCCAACTTGCATTAGCGATTTTTCCACTTGATCGCTTGAAAAATGATTCTCTTTTAATCGGTTCAGGAAGCTCTCGATTTGGACTACGTGTTCATCAAGGATACAAAGTGCTACTCGTTCTTGTTGCGGCTATTAATATTCCATTAAGTGACTGTCCCATGGTATAATGCTGTGGTATCTATTTCCTCTTTGATCCATTTTTTTTTTCAATTTTATACTTCTTGTTTAACGGAGGTTTGTAGCGTTTGTCGTAGGCAACTGTCGGATATGAAAATATACGTATTTGTTGGAACTGATATTTCAGTTTGATTCGAATCGTAGCTCAGCGATATGGTAATTTGATTTTTGCTTCCTTTCCTTAATATTATTAATTCCGAGTTTTTTTTTCAGTGAAGTATTATGGATAAATATTGTAACAATTTTTGGGATATATATATGTGTAGAATTTGAAGTTATTCATTAAGTTTATCAGATGATTTATGTTGTTAAGTAGTCTATATAAATTACGAGAAAATCAATTTTATTTTTCTATCACTTCTTATTCCATGTTTTATAATTCACTGAAGTCGATTAAAATTAGAACGTCATATTCGACAAACGCAACAGTGCAATCTATTTATCAATCTGGAATCTATCAGTTCTATCGTTCACTGTTCCGTCATTGTTGCAACAGTTCATTCTCGGTTTATCAAACAA
The DNA here is from genome assembly GCA_014737475.1 of Bombus confusus. Taxonomy (NCBI): domain Eukaryota; kingdom Metazoa; phylum Arthropoda; class Insecta; order Hymenoptera; family Apidae; genus Bombus; species Bombus confusus. The sequence goes on along the minus strand of JACXIV010000002.1, from coordinate 5,944,877 downwards.
ATAAAATTCCTAGTACAAACAGTTCTACATAAACGAAGTCGAGAGTCTCAGGAATCGAGTACCAATGGTAGGTTGTATCTTTCACGCGCGTTTTCACGCCTGTTCGGCGGTCGTTTTTTTGCTAGAAAAACGAACAGAATTGAACGAGTTGCAGGTACAGCTAATAAACGAGTTACGCTTACAAAACAGAAGTGCAAACGCGTTTGCAGCTGTCGTTGTCCCAGTGGAACACGATAAATATCGAAGGAAGAAGTCGCGCGCTGATTATACTCGTCGCGATACTTTGCACGTCTTCTTTTCATACCCCTGGGAGTAAAGTTATTTTTCGCGGGAACCCATGAAAGGATCCGCCGCCAGCGTGAAATCAACCAACCGTCTTCCATCGGGTTTTCTTCTGTAATGCGAGATCGTTATACAAGTTTCAGAGGGAAAAGGATACGTCCGAACAGGGATAACTTATTTTAGCTGTTACGCGAACAGCTTCTTTTTTTTTCAATCTGCACCACTCGCTCATTTCCCATCGAACACGTTCGATTCCATCAAAAATTAATTCTATCAGTCTTGTCGCTTGTTCTTCGAGATTACACTTTGCGAGGTGTTTGGACACGTGCCCTGGAAAATTTATGTCCATATTGTACGTATTGCGCAAAATATTTTGGAATTTGATTGGCGCTGTAACGACGCGAAATTCGTATAATTTGAAGCCAATCCGAAGACGTATATAAAAATTATCAGATATTCATTGCAAACGTAGTATATTTAGTGGAAAATCAGTGTTCACCATGAATAGTCATCTTAAACGTACAATTGTTAAGTAGATGTTCCACCGAATATTGGGATTTATTAATACCATGGATATTTTGTGATTTCTACGAAATATGTATATAGTTGTACTAAATATTTTTTAATTTCTATATATATTTTCAGAATTTTGTCAACTTTACGAATACAATCGTTGCGATAACTGAATTATTTCATCGTAATCTATCGTTATTCGAATTCAAAGATTACGAAATAGATACATTGGTTGGTTTTTAATACAACGTGCTGTCGAACGCTTTGGGGAAAGTGTTGGATGTTTTCTAAATCCGCTATTTAGCCACCTCTTGTTCCACGTGAACACGCTTGATCGCGTAACACATGTTTGCAAGCAAGCAACTGCTAGGTACACTTGGTGTGTAATGAACGATGACACATTAAATTAGAAGTTACTGCAGCATTGTTCGCCACGCGAAAGTATGCGACACACGCGAAACTGTTGTTCGTGAGCCATTAAACTGCGTGAGAAGAAACACGGGATACGAAAGCAAAGAAGTTCGATTCACTTCCGCGATGCAGAAGACAAATTCGTATACGTGCATTGTATATCCACGTCATCGATCGTTTATTTATTTCCAATTTCATGTTTTAAATATTTAGAAACGTCGATATAATCAACATCAATATTTACTGGTTGCTTTTCGCCTGATCGATTACGATTAACGATAAAACTTTAATTCGCAAGAATTTCGATAAAAATTCGAACGTTCCAATCTCATCGTCTTTCAGCATAGACAGGAGAAAACAATATTCCTGGGATAAAATCGAGTGAAAGGATTTAATCCGACGTAAAATCAGAAAACGAGTTGCAAACTTGCAAGCGGTAATCGCGAACCAGAAACGTAGTTGTGATTCCTGAATTTCGTTCTATGTTTTCCATACGCCATTATACATAGTCGTGTAAGGAAAGTGTGAAGTGTGTTTGAATAAGGAATAAATCATATTTATACGGCCGTAAGTGACCGAATGGAAACTTTTCTCGATTCCTGAGTCAGAGACTATCTGTAGAAATCTGTTCGTAGTTTCACGTAACTAATGATCGCCTCACAATAGATAACCTCGGGGATATTTTTAATAGGTTTCGAGGCTGAAGGTGGAGCAACAAACGGTAATTCGCCAGTTTTCCTCGTTGTTGATTCATTATGACAGTAAAGTTCACGTAATAACAACGCGTGCGAGTCTCGCGAAGTCAATTCCCGACGTTTCAAATTGTTTTCCTGTGTTTTATAGCGAGTCTGTAAACGGATCTCCGCTATGTTTTCCAGGTGATATATTACATCGAGTGTAAATAAAAGTCGAGAGCGTAAAAATGATATTAAAAGCGTGCAAGGTTTTTTTGCTCCATTTCCTTTATAGCGGTCGTTAAAACGCGTCTTTCTAGAACCACGCTGTTGATTTTATTAGAAGCTATCGTTACTATCATGAAAGAAGATTTAATCGATTCTGCTTAGAGTTTTAATGGATCCTGTTTGGAGGAAGATTTAGTGTGTCGTTTTTATAAAAGTTTAAAGAATAAGCGCGTTTACACTAGAACCTTGTGATATATCTCTAACAAAACGTCTAACAAAATCTTAAAAAAACTATACATAAAACGATATTGAACCGAAACAAAATTTTATAATTTCTTACAATTTTCACATGTACAACTATTTTCTCGTTTCATTTTCAAACTTACCACTTATCCGATAACGTGATCATGATAACGAAACCAACGATAAACATGGAATACGTAGGAAATAAAGACAGATTGATAAAAATAATTTGATATCTTTAAATAGATAAACAGATATCTTTGTTTCTAAATATGAAGCACCATGTAACAACATATAATAACACATTTATATCGAAATGCTCGAACGAAACAGATCTTGGCGAATCGTAAGAGCCATTAACGTTGCAGTGAATTTTTCTAATTATTTTTTTGATTCCAATAAAATTCCCTCTCTTGCGGAGTTTACGAAGATTTCTCCTCCAATTACGTGCATTTGTATCTACAGTTCTCACGAAGTCGTCCAAATCCGTGAAAACACGAATAAGATCAGTGTAAGTAACTGGACTGTGGAGAAAGCAAGAGAAAAAGAAGCAGAGGAAAATAAAATCCCTCCTTCTTCGGTATTCTCAATTACAAGTTCAATATCCGGCGTTTACGCGCGTATTCGCGTAATCGGCAGTCGCGATTCGACACGATTCGAGCGTGACGGGTAGTCGAATTCTTTCTGCGTGGCGCGCCTTGGAATTGCTTTTACAGTCACCGATGCCGTCCACGTTAATAGCAGCTTGTTACGCGAACCGTGGCTCCGCGAAACGGCGTAGTAAATTTGCTGATCAAACGTCTAAATAAACCGCGATACATCGTAAAACGTAATAACCGGCGAGGGCTTGGGATTAATTTTCTCCATGGTAGATCATTTGCTCCGGCCTAGCGCGTTAAAGAAGACACGCTTCTTTGCTTTTTCGCCTGCTCCCCGCTTCCGTAAGGTCGTTCGGTCGGATTTTTAATTATTACCTGGCAAAGCGTGTTACGCTCTTAGATGCCACCGCGACACGGTTCACTGTCACGAGCGTTTCTGCTTCGTTGCTACCGAGCCGTAGAATGATTTCTAGTTAATTACACGTCAAGTCGTACGGCTCTCGTACGTATTGGACGATGTAACTCGGTATGAAAGGTTGGCGTCGATTCGCTTGCGTTGCGAATACCGTTTGAATAAGTTTGCGCCGTATCGGGAAAAAGCACGAAATTCGTTACGTTTGTTTGTCGTAGATAGGTACACGCATCTTTCGATTTGTGTGTACATGTGTACAGCTTCTACGGCCATGTATTTATGTATTTATGTATCTTCCTTTGATGTTTTTGCGGGAAAATATTGGCCGTTTAAAAGCTTTCGTATGCAGCAAGTTATTTCATCTTTCCTTCGTAATTCTTGTATACGATTTCACGTATCCGGTTCTACAGTGTTTGTATAATACATCGCGATTAGGTACGATCCCCCGTTCTTTGAAACCGAAATATAAATAAGCCGAAATCAGGCGACTATTAAAGATATACGTAATTACACGCAGATATACAATCTCGCTTTCCTACATCTGTAAGTATTTTGTCCGATAATAAAGATATGCCTACAGAAATACATAAGAGGAATGATAGAAAATACGCGATTATGTTCGAACGAATCGAGCATCTTCACACTGACGATACTGTAGATAGCAAAAATAAAAAAAGATGTCCTTATTAGCGCCACGGAAATTTAAAGAACCGATAGAAGATAACAACACAATGATAGAAAGAGTGTCAGAAATTATGAATGATAATTCTAATTGTAAAAAATCATTATTCAGTAACGAGAATCCATAATCCCGGAACAAATATCGAAAGTGTTAACGGCAACCAACATTCACGATCGATACGTTGCTTATTCTTGGCGCAAAGACGTTCAGAAGATCCTCTCGTCCTGTTCTCCGCGATAACGTTGGAAAATTCCATGAAACTAGCGTCCAGTCGATTTGGAACCGAAGACGACGACCGCAGGAGCTTGTCGCCTGTCAGTTTGGCAACCTGTAAGCCGAACTGTGTCACGTCGAGCGACACAGAGACACAGGAATCTTCGCGAGAGGAAAGAGCGAGAACGAAAACGTTGGTCGTGCCGCAATTCACCAGATTCGTCGGCCGACTGCAGCCGATCGACGCTACGCGACGTTTCAACGATCCGACGCGACATGCGGTTACCCTTTCTTAAGAGCTCATCCGGTATTTGATTACACGCTGCGGATATCGTGCACCCTGGTAAGGTGCGTATCCACGTATCGTATCACCGTTGCGTGTCATCGTAGCGTGTCATCGTGACGTGTCATCGTGGCGTGTCATAGTAGCGTGTCATCGTCGCGTATCATCGTTGCATGCGTATCCGTATTTCGCATCAAACCTGAGGATACGATCTGTCATGAGAAACAAGGTTGCAGAAATAGGGTTTCTCCTTTGACTACAATGACTTCGCTTGGGTCAGCAACGGCCTTCTACGTTTTTATACATCGTACTCTGAAGATAGAAAAAAAAAAAAAAAGAAAAAAAGAAGAGGAAGTCATCTCGTCGGCGAATGTTTCAGATACATAAAAGTAGGGATACATAGAGTGGAGCTTATTGGCTGACCTGAATGCATCCTGGTGATCTCGAGTCTTCGTTATAGTTGTTTGGTACGAAAATATCAAAAAGAAACGAGATTGAAAAATTGATAGAATGATGTTACGTTGTTTGCCCACCAGAGATTCATATATCAGTCTTCAATATGTTTTTAACATTTTCAAACAGTCAGTATGCAAAGTTGTGCCGGAAGCGTTTGATGCCATTGCGTGAGAAGTATCGAAGAATCATATTCAAGTAAAGACGGTATACTTTATTTTCATTTAACATTTAACACTATAACCTAATGAACAACTTTAACTGTATATTATGACTATATGTTTATGTATAATATAACTATATATACGTACATATACGTTGAGAGAAACGTTTAAGACAAATCGCGAATATTATAATCTTCGAAAATCTGTTCATTGGAAGATTTAGGGTGATGGAGTTTGTGATGCGTATGCGCGGTGGCTTTGAGAGGTGAAATATTCAGGAGGAAAGTTTGGTTGGATGGTATCCTGGACTAGAGTTGAATGTATAATTAATGTTGTTGCAGTAGCCTTTGTCCGCTCTTAAAAATATGTTTAAAATATCATTCCGAATAGCACGGCGTACGTGGTCGTCGTAAACACGCTATTTCGACTCCATTAAATTTCCAAAATGAAAACTCTCATCTCGCATAGTGTTATTGGAGTTTATCGATATTTCGAAAACTCTATCGAAGCTATTCGAAAATATATCGTTGATTATCCGTCGTCTCTCTTTCGTCATTGACGTTGACGTTAACGTTGACGTTGGTGAATTTGGGGAAATTTATCTCTGCGTTTTCTATTGTTTTCTTTCGATGGTCTTTCGGCTTTTTCATTTGCTGTTACTTCGTATGTGTTGTTAAAAATTCAAAAGCGTGACAGTCTGGAAAATGAGAAAATCCGGGACCGAATTGAGTTCGTAAAAGATTTCAAATTAATCGGCGGATTATCATAATACTTACACAGCTAATCTTAAGTTGTCGCTAATAACCTTGTACTCGACGCGACATAAAACTCTAATTAAGACAATAGAAGCAGAAAAATGGCTGAAAGTAGCTAGAGATTTTGACGCTACGTGGAACTTTCCACTGTATATCGGTGCTCGTGGTGGTAAACGCTTTACTCCGCAGTGTCCCGTGAAAAGTGGAAGCGAGTACGTAAAGTACAAAGGGTCCTTTATCATCGTGCTCTTTTCTATAGTTGCTGCTAATTGCACCTTCGTGTTTGTGGACGCGAGTTGTCAAGGAAGAGTTTCTCTGAAGGAAGAAGGGTATTTGCAAATACCGAGTTGCATACACTAATGAAAGAGAACCGCTGGAATTTACCTCAGTTTATTACTTTAACCGGAAGAGAAAAGGAATTGCAATTTTTTTTTCTTGTCTGGAAATCTTATGAAGCTCTCTCCAGATTCCTGTACCGAGGGGTCCGCGCAAAGAATTTTTAACTCAGGGCTTTGTAGTGCCCGCAGGGTAGTTGAAAATGTTTTCGGCAGAGCCTCGCCGACCTTCCGCGTGCCGAGAAAATCTCTGCTATTCGACTAAAAAAAAAAAAAACGTGACTCGTCGGCTAACGGTTGCTCTGTCACGCAATGTCTGCCGACGAAGATCCAATTCGACCGAACTGTACGCTTCGCAAGGAAGATTTGATTCCGAAGAAGCGGCTGTTGTAACAAATGGGAGTTGGGGAGCGACAAACAACGAATAAATAGGGTTCGCTATTTCCCTTGTAAGAAGAGTCGCGTACCGAACAAGATCTAGATTGCTAAATACAAGAGAAGAACTGGTCGATTATTTTTCGAGGGAAGGAAAACTAGAATGGCAAGTTGACTGTGTATAGAAAATAGTGTGACAAGTATATGTGTAACGAACGTATAACACACCTATGTATAACGAAACTAAATTACAATGGTCGTACGATATAGCCAACAAGAAGCGTAACTTTACTTAAGTATTATTCTTGTTTGTCTAATTTACCGCACTCAACGTATCTTTTGTGGATTATTTCCGTGCGATAGGAATCGTAGGCTTTTAAAGGCGAATCAGGAACTTCTATATATCTCATCTGTCTGTAGAAATAAAAACAGGAAAGAACCTAAAATTATCGTACTTAAAGGACTTATCTTTTCCCGTTCCAGTACTTTCCTTCATCTTCTTCGTCTCTCTTCTCGGTATCTCTGACTGAAATATCTCGCTATTTTTGCACTGTTCGATAGTTCCTTTTGCTTTCTTTACCGCTTCCTGCCGTGCATCTTCCTTCCTTGTTCTATCATTAATAATTTACGTTACTTGTGTACCAAGTTCCAAGAATACGTATCTATCGACGCGACAGTTTCCCCCTCGGTCGTTCTCATCGCGCTGATCGCGTATAAACGTACAAATAAATAGCGTCGAGGCGATCTTTTCAGTAACAAACGAACGCGTAGAACATTACTCGGCAGTAACTGGCTCAAACGAATATCGTTCATAATTATCCCTCGGCCGTGGACACGCAAAAGGGCGATTCATTTGTTTTGTCTCTTTCCCGTAACCGCTTTATATGGCTTTTCTGTATATCCACAGCCTTTGATGTGGCGAAAAATGACCGATCCGTTCGGTCTGTACCTTTGAATCACATTTTGCTAACCCAACAAAAAAAAAAAAAAAAAAAAAAGGAAAAAAGAAACACGTATTGGATCCGAACGCTCATTGTCGGCTTTTTGTCGTCACATCAAGGGAATTATACGCGCACACGCACGCAATATACAACGATTCGCAACGGTGATACGATACGAGGATACGGGACAAATGGACACGCAGTGATAGGACCACGAAGAACGCAAGAAATACCTCGAATACCAGTTGGTTACTTCGATATTAAACGTCAGCGTCTCGTTTTTTATTTGCTTTCTTCGTTCAACGAATCGGATGACCCCCTTCGACTCATCGTTTCGATAACTGCGTTTGACAAGTTACCAGACAGCATTGCGTCGTTAATTGAACAGTTAGTGGTGTAAAAAGCGGTGCTTTTTTACTTTGAACCGCTAATCGAGATTCGAGCAGCGCATTTATACAGACTTTTTCTGCAACTTTTCCAGAGCACGACTACTTAGGATGGAATTTTAATACCGACTACTACGTAGCTTCTTCTGCTGCAGCGATAGCGATCTCTGGCAGAATCGACGTAAACAAATATAACATGAACTATCGGAAGCGCGCATAATCGGCATAGGTTCATTGTACACGCGTACGCAGCTGATGACCCAGTCCAACTCCCGTTCCATTCTCTATTATCCTTCGTAATTCGTCGTTTTGCTTCTTTTTTCTTTTGTGCGCAGCGAGACTGAAGAGCTCGTTGATCTCTCGTCAGCTGTGGCTAATTTCCGGACAGAGGAGGAGCTCTCGTGGACTACCGTATTCGCGAAAAAGAACTCGAACGATGGGAACTCGATGGTGGTCCGGAATACGATCGTTAACTGCTACACGAGGATCGAGGACTTGATTATACCGGGATTTCACAAGAAATTTCGAATGTACAAGAACTTGGAAAGCCTAAATTTGGTCGTACGCTGGCCCATGCTGCACCGTGGAATTTTTAATTCTTTGCGATATAACATATCTACCTTATACGTCACGGAATAATCTTGTGGTGAAAGGTTTCCGTATCACGAAATTGTACTTCTTGCTGTTTTCGCGTTGTTGCTTGATATTCGTAATGAATCGACGGTAGATTTCGATGCATCGATGCGAAATTTGAAGATGAAGAGACACGCGTAGAGTTCGTATTAGGTTGTACAATTTTGTTCCATTATACTTTGCTGATGGATCGCGTAATTTATTTATCTCGTCGCTTCAACGCTCTTGTACTTCTATAGAAAAATTTCTACGCGTGTGCATCTTTATATTCGCTAAATTATTTAATAATTTAAGATTTGCCGAATAGAAGATCGAAGTAATTAACATTCCATTATCATTAGTATCGTAAATATCTCGATAATCTCAAAGATCGAACGAAACTGTGACAATTTGTGCCGTATTCTTTTACTAAATAGTCATACTGTTCGTTCGTTTTCAATTGTTGTCGCTGAATGATCCTTTACGACTTACAAGCATCATTTATCCACGTTACTTGCGTCGTTATACGTTGCCCATTGCGATTGACGTAATAGCAACTTTTATACTGCTCCTCGAAATTTTGTAAAATCTATCAAACGCCGAAAGACGAACAGATTAATTAAATAACGTAATATACAAAACATAACGTAACGTAAAATACAGAACAAATTATCCGTTATAATTTTTAATAGGTAAACCGAACCTCTGTTCGAGTCTTTGATTTTTTTAATTTGTTCAAAGAAATATAAATTTGTGTAAAACTCTGCAGCCCGGTAATGAATAAAAGAAGTGTATACGTGATAGCTCGATAACATACAACTTCCAGGTAATAAGGGCGGAGAAATAAAGTGGAAGGAAAGCTGATAATTCCGTAGACTGCTTGATTATCGCATTTCATTATCGGATCTCGAACACGGCACTTGTTATTCAGTTATACACATGTAAACACGGTAATGAGCAATTACATTTTATGCGCGAAGTCGTGGAATCGTCAGATTTCTGTGGACTATCGTTCAATTTACTCGGCGACTGCTGTTTCCGTTGGCAAAGGATTCCTAATGCTCGCAACATTAAAACCTACTGTTTTATTTGGCATCTAAACTTTTTGTTCGTTAAAGTTGTGAAGCATCCTTAATGAAGAGATAAAATATTTTACGTTATTGCTTGGCGCAAAAACTATGTTAACATATCTATTAAGCGGAAAAAGTTTCTACTGCTTTTACAGATATAGCTCGATGCAGTGGAAATTACAAATGTTTATGATAGTATCGTCGTTAAAGTATTACGTGCCCCAATTACGTCACTTGTTACCGCCATTAGGAATATTATTAAAGAACATTACGCGCGTATAATAATTCGACATATGTTTACGTTCAATCGAAAGATTTATCCCAAGTTTATATGTCTAATCATTTTACGATATTCTATAAATATGCAAAAATTGTATTGTGCTTGTCGTAACTTGTTTTTAGATATCAATTGCTTTTCTTTGTGAAGCTGCACCCTAAGAATTCGCCATCCAAGTATAACAACATCAAGTTATATGAATTTTTCGCGCGATTAATTTTCAGAAATCGATCGCAAAGTGTTATTACATGTGCTTCAGACGTTTGTTTCTCTTTAAACGACTGGTTAGAATAAAAAATAGCGACGAATAGGTTTGACTCTTTTGGCGATTCAGCTTGATCTGTCCTGTTAAATATTTCCAGTAATTGATTAGAAACGAAAGCAGCGTCAAAAATTACTGGTAACGTTTATGAAGACGACGATGATTGGAAGTATAAATAGCCAAAGAAACTTAGATCCGACAATGAGTTGCTTCAAGTCTGGCGATGAAAATTTGTTGCGTGGTGAGTCGACACTTGGTTGTTACGAATCATACAATTATAACGTGGCTATCGTTCAGATACGTTGTCTCTCCAATTTTCATAGCGTGCTACATCTCCACTTGTTTACTTCATGTTCTCGAAACAAGCTTTTCAAATCTTCGCATACCGCACCAAACATTCGCCCATCCTTCTATCCATTTATCAACACATTTTTGCACCGATTAAAATCCAATATATACCGTTTCGCCACAAAAGGAACATCCACGAAGTACGTGCTTCTTTTTTCCCGTCTAACGCTTTACAAGCGAAAACAACGAAGCACAATGAACCACCGTGAAGGTAATAAATCGCACAAGATAGGAGGGAATTGCATTGTCTGTCGGAGAAATTAAAAGGTAACGGTGCCCTGTTAGCCAATCCACGCTATACTCGGAATGTCAGCGATACAGTTACGCTTGTTCGATCAATGGCAGGCCGTGGTGGGCGCAAACGGTATAAAACGGTAGCATTCTTCTTCGAGATCTGCTGTCCACTTCGGTTCGCTTGGTCTTCCGCTGGGTTAGGTGCAGGAAGAGTCTCGGCGCCCACGTTTCAACGTTTCCACGATAGATAAGGAGACGCGGGTCAGTTTTACGCGGCGATGCAGTGCGTAATTTCCTGTGATACCATTTCGAGCTTCTCTCGTCGCCGGTCGAACGATCTGGGACACGGCGCGACCGAGCCAGGAAGACCACGCAAGGGAAACACGCTATGGGACACGACTGGATAAGACCACGGCTATTGTGTCTCTGCCCACGTGGATGCTAATATTGAATACAAATACGCGCAATAAACCAAGCTGCCCTAGCCTGCCCCCTATCTCTTGGCCGCATTGTTTTCACCCCACCTTGCTACGTTTTCGCGAATATTTTTCCATCACGTCGTCATACGATTTTCGAGTGTCTGCTAAGATAACGAATCTGGTGATATACCTTTCACTCGGTTACGAATCGAGTTTCGCTCGGCTTGCTTTTATTTCAAATAATTTGAACAAGACAAAATGTTGGTGAAAGATAGTCGCTTAAATCACGCATCATCCTCTTTGACTGTGAATGTTACGTAGAAGTAGTTATGCGTTAATTTACTTGATCAAGCAAACGATCTCTTATCTTGTTCGGTGTTTACCATTTGGATTAATGTTTCTCGAAATAATCTCTCAAATAGCTTCCGATCGTTAGAAAAATTACGTCAAAAGTATAAATTTCCTCGCAGTGTCTCCTACAGACGCTAAAGCAGAAGTAGTAGCAGTTGAAACGACTTTTTATCGTTACTTCGAACATAATTCGCTCGAGTTTGATTTCATTCAAATTCGTTCGAGATGGAAAATCTGATGGATTTTCGTTTGCTAGCGATCTTGTTAGAGGGAAATGACTAGGGAAATAAATGGTTCGCGGAGAGGTGTGAAAATAGATATAATTTTAGAATTTGCAAAGATCGCAGTGGATATTGGTTTAGAGATCTGGTTACGAGCGGAGAATTTCTCATGTTTCTTCAGCTTTTATCGTTACAATGATCAAAAATAAGATACAAGACATAGAAGATATTACTTCTTCGAACTTTATAACGATTTTAATCCTCCATAGTAAATTCATTTGATGTTAAGAATAATTTCAATTGAGAGTAAGGAGTCACTTTATTCTCTGTTAAAAATTTATCGTGTTTGGCTAGAACAGGAAGAAAATCGATCGGTTTTGATTATTCCGACTTCGAACATTTATTACGATAATTCCTATCTCACCTCGAATGCACGGATATTTCTATTCTCTTTGGAAATTAGAAATTAGAAACCATTGAGTAAGCAATTCCTCCGTATAAACTCGTGCATCTAACATTTCAATCTACTTTCGCGCCATGTTATATTTCTTGGCAATTTTCCTCCAACCGTATGATATAAAGCGAGCAGTTTGATGCGTAGCTTTGGAATTATAGAAATTCTCGGGACGCTATTGTTCGCGTGCTTCGCTCTATTTTAAATTTCCCGGGGCTTTCGAATCCAGGTTGGAACGTTGTCTATGCAATAAACAAGCTACACAACGCGGCCTGTCTTCTATCTCTGCGGTATTGTTCCCATCAGGAAATATGTTTTCTCGTGCTTTCCTGCTTATGTTTCAGTCGACTCCCTGCGATATCGAATCTTACAACTCGGCCTGTGCTTGAAGTCAGATGTTATCGAAGCATTGTCCGCGGCATCGTTTCGCTTAAACATAGTTATCACTTCTTAGCGTGGTTTTTTCTCCTAAATATCGTTAGGAACACTCTGTTACTGGAAGTGGAACGAGTTTCAAATGAAACTTAGTTAGGAGAGGAACGCTTACGAAGATGAGACGAAGCTACTGTAAGAAAATAAGAGAAGTCGAGAATAACAAAGTACATTAGGAATTTGTACGAAGAAATATTTAGCGAAAAATGATATTGGTATAATTTATGACGATGCGTATTATACAGATAAGTATTATTTAGAAATTTTATAAAAGTAAGCTTTTAGAAATAATAAGAAGATACACAAAAATAAGTTTAAGCTTCCAATACAAAAACTTTGATAAATTTCATTCGAAATTAATTCGTAAATGCAGAGTTGGAATGATTCCAAAACATTTCAGATACGTTCTAAGCAACCTATCTAACAGTAACATCATATCATATTATAAACATACACGATAGTTACAAATAGTATTCGTTAAAAGCCTCTACCGGTTCGAGTAATAGGAATCCAACGTTAAATAAACGAATGTTTTATGCAACCCGTTTGGTAATGTCTCGGAGCCGAGACACTGTGATTATCGTACGAACCGAAGAAAGACGTTCGAGGAACAATCTGAAAAGTACTTCCCGGAGGTGTGATCGCCAATAGCTTATCGCTTTCGTTGCCATTGAAACGGATTTTTACGTGAGAGGATCGACCGGAGGAATTCTTGTCCTCGGCCCACAATGGCCTACGCAGTGTCTCGTCACATTTTTCCTCCTTTCTATGTCGCGTTCCCGCTTGTACTTTCCGAGGAGAGACGCTTCGCTTCTATTATCCATCGATTTATTCCGAGTTACGAGTCGTTTCATCGGCTGACACCATCATCAAAACGGAATTTATGCGAGAAAATGAGCAACACGATAATCATCTTTCTCGCCGGATTATTGATAAAGTTCGTGTCGCTGATAAAAGCAAAACGAAAAGCGAGTAATAAAGTTGCTCGGAACTGAGATGTTTCGTGTGCTAAGCGTCTATTGTTCGACGATGCCGGTATTTATTAATATTTCTTACGGTATTCGTACATTACGTAGATGCTGCGTATCGGTTTGTTGGTACTTTGTATGTACGATTCCGAAGAGAAACATTCTCACTTCGTATTCGAGAGATTTCGCGCGGTGGAACTTGACGTGTTTCGACCGTGAAGCAATTGCCAGATAATTCGGAGATCGGGGAGGTTTTGTACTTTTACGAATATAGAATTCCAATGATTCTCATAGAACAAAATAATCAATAGAGGGTAATTTTGAATAATAACGCGAGGATATTTTTAATGCGTACTTGGAGTTATAATTGCAAGCGCGAAAGATGAATTTTATATTTTTCTTCGCGGAATTTTTCAAACTAACGTTAATGTTCGTATCACTGAGTTTCAAAGTTAATGCAGGCCGGAAACGTTGAATAACGTCTGATAATATGTAACATTACATGAAATATTTGTCTAGATGGTTCGATAGAATACGAAAGTATACATATAGAAAATTAATCCCTTATTTAGAAAAATTTTTAGGTCGGCATGTGATTCGGTGTATATGAGCGAAATTACCGATCCCGTTAACGTTATATTTCCTTAATTTCAGTTATATTTTTCTCGGAATAATTTATAGCAGCTTGTTTCTTTAATATACATGAACTGCACGTGACGTACATCTGAAGTACACGCAAAGTATACGTAAAGAACACGCAAAGTACGTGTTAAGTTATAATTTTTGTTCGCATTGCCGGCGTGTAAAACTTAATCACCATAATCTGAGGACGTGTAAAATTCGCCCTTCGAAAATTGATTTCTCGTTTCGTAGTACGTACATCACGTACGGAGCATGATTTCGACATCGGGACATGTTATTTTTCCCTTGCGAAAACCGGTCGTAAAGGGGTAACGATCGAAAAATAATAAGATGCTTCTGATTGAAAGGAAAGAAGAGGACGCGTCTGGCGCCGGGTCTAAAGTCCGCTTACGTGGTTGCTTCCTGTTTGGTTTATCACGCGAGAAGAGGAGCGATCGATTTCAATTAGTTGATTATATACCGAAAACATAATCCCAAAGTACGAGGAAATCAATTTTTTCCCTTGACGAACACTAATTCACGGTTTTGAGCGGTATGATAATGCGTTCGTAATAAGGTGATGGCGAAAAAATGCACGTGTCGCGAGATAATGGCTCCGTCTGAAACGGTGATAATGCGTGGTAGATAATCTGAAATATTTTTTTCTCGGCTCATTTTAACTTTCTTTTTAAGAAGGTACCGATATATTATATTTGCTTTCTGTTTCCAAGAAACAATTCTCGTCGATTAACGAGAGATTCTATCTTATTTATAGTAATATTTAATCGTACGTTTTATTAGAAAAACAGATACTCCTCAAATGCAAAATCTTAGGTAAATTTTTCAACAAATAGGCTAATACTTTTACAAGAAGGAAATTTTCCTTCGTCGCATTTCGTTCGATATGAAAATTTATGGGATTTATTATTTTAAAACTTGCGAAAATCCAGAAATTCAAAGAGTCTGTAAAGAGTAGATCTTCAAAGTCTTGCAAAGACGATTGGAAATAATCGCGTTGAAATATCTCAATCGGTACGATGTAATTACAAGCGTAGCGATTTTATATAAACATGCTTCTTCGATAATCAACTTCGTACTTTCTGCTGTTCTAATACACAGATACGTATGTCCGTTCATTTCATAGAAATCGACAGTTGACTGTGTACCTCTAACGGTGCTCGTTTCATGTCCACTACTGTTAATTCCACGTCTACCGTGATAGGTGATTGACAGTCACTGCAGCTGTGCGCTGCTTCTGATTCTGTGCAGTTGCACACGGTTACGCACGAGCGTGAATTAAACGTTGACGCGCGTATCCAATCGTTTTTTCTTAGAAATTCAACGGAATTTCAAGAGTGCAACGTGTTTCTAGGTGTTTTTTTTTTTCATTTTTTTTTTTTTTTTTTTATAGCGACTTAATGACGCCAGTGCTTGGCTCTTAACGTTGTTGGTGGTCGAACCGCGTGCGATTGAACGAGTAAACCGTATATTACAGTTGCTTAGACGTTTGCCTGAGCTCGTACGCTTTAAAAATTGTATCTACCGCGGCAATATACCTGCTATAAAATTCAGAGAATTCTTCATCCTAATGATATTCAGGTAGGGTTCAAATAGCTTCTTTCACGAAGTAGCAACGTCAAGAAAGATTTCATAGAAATCAACACGGAAATCAAACTGTCCTTCTTCTTCCTAATATACAAAGATACTTCTTCCTTCTGGTCATTTTAAGATATAGTTGGAATAGATTTCTTTGTGAAGAGACAATATTAAAACAGATTTTATAGAAATTGGTTTCGAAAACAAGTTGTACTTCCTCGTCGTCTTAACGTTTCTTCTCAACCATTGTAAGATAAATTTCAAGGAAGTAGCAATATTAAGACGTCTTACGTTTGTATAGCTTCGCACTTACAGTTTCACGAATATATTGCGAAAAGATAATGTGATGATGATGTTAACGAGATACGTAAATTGCATGGCATTAGTATCGAAATACAATTTTCCGTACAATGTTCAAATAATTATTAGCACCGAATGATACGATACTGTAACTGTTTCTTTCAAATACACCGTACTCCACTATCGCCTAATTGACATTTCACCATTCAGCCTACGAAGCGCGTCGAACTAGCGATAATTCGAAGCAGCATTCTTCTTAGGCAACGTGTTAACGAATCAATTATCTAATTACCTTTCGAAGTACCGAAGTCGAGGCAGTACATTAACGTTTCATAACGAGTATCCTTCTGAAGTATCTCGCGGTGTTGTCCTTTCTAATTGCATCGTTTAGCGACATAGAAATTCGATCGAGACGGCTCGATAGATCGAACGACCGATATTACAGGCGTTGCACAGAGGGTTGAAGTAGTATGATCGACCGCTCGATGGAATGTAAAGCAAAAACTCGAGCACAGTTCGACGACCTATTCTCTGTATATGTACATACGCATTAAAATGATACGCGAAAACGAAGTGGAATTAAAAAAAGAAGCAGAATGAAATATTACAAATGGAATATCGAGGATACCGATGTGTCTCAGCGAAAAGCAATCAAGACTAATTAACGTGCCAGTTACGCCAACGGGTGGGGATCATGTGTTTTCTCCGTACGCGGGCAGAACATTATTTGTCACGTTCCACGACCGGCGAAGATTATGCAAAATGGCGCGTAATTGGCGCCAGGCGAACTGAAACGAGTTTTTAAATTGATTCCAACCCGATTAGGCAAGACACAGCCTGCACTTTCTCACACCTTTTCATTTACAAGCTGTTTTAATCTGGGCGTCGTCAACGTTGCTTCTCGAAGCTTTAAATTAAACGGGGGAGCGCCTGTTATCGGACAGAAGATCGATGCCTATCAAACGGAAGTTGCGTTACGAGCTTCATCTTTTCTTCTTGCCACGATCCTCGTCCACTTGGAAAATTCATTA
Organism: Bombus confusus; assembly: GCA_014737475.1. Classification (NCBI taxonomy): domain Eukaryota; kingdom Metazoa; phylum Arthropoda; class Insecta; order Hymenoptera; family Apidae; genus Bombus; species Bombus confusus. The sequence goes on along the minus strand of JACXIV010000002.1, from coordinate 5,927,732 downwards.
CTCGCGTCTTTTTATTCGATACCGAAACCTTCTGATACTGTTCGAGTATCTCTACCGAAGAGGCGTGCGGATGTTTTAAGCGAATAGGAGATCGTCTTGCATAGTTAAGCTAATGTTACGAGGAAAATTTCACAAGATTCCACAGGATACAAATTCTTTCATATATATAATAACACCACGTTCGCACGCGCGATATTACAAATTGGACAGCTCGTAATAAAAGCCACGTTTGTCCGTGTTTGTCCTTTTCCACGAAAATAATATATTTTAATTATATTCTAGCATCGTTAGTTCCTGCTGAATACGTTTTAATCTCTTACGTTGTGATCATCGTGAGAACATTTTATAGAATCAAGATGTAGATCACGAAAAGCTCAACCAATTTAACACGAGCGTATTTCACGAGTCCCTCGATTATAAGCAAGCTAATTGTTCTATTCGATATAAAATAGTGAAATTGCGCGATCCTAGAAATCTGTAACTTACTAGAAATCTGTATCATTTCTCAATCTACCAATGTTGCTTAATTAGTAAATCATTATGCAGCGGAGCCCTGTGAAAGTTGCAAGTGAAACCTATTTGAATACACTCAGGTGTTAAGCTGAAAATAATGAAACCAACTATGGAGAGAACCGATCCGTAATGGTACATACTTTATTGCCAGATTTTATCTCGATTTTTCCATCCTTATTTTCCATTCTTGTTCTCCATATATGCCGAGAGTTCGGTCGTCGGCCATTAATTAGGAATTGCTTAGCATACTTGGTACAATCTGAAAAAGCCGCGCAATTAACCGCGTTCATCTTTTTGCATACCTCTCTATGGCTCTCTGAGGAGGCGTACGTTTGTCGCTGATCGAAATAGTACTGGAATGTGATCCCATTATCGTTATTGTTCTGTGGCTGGTAAAGGCAACTTGTTTCAATTAGCATAAAACGATACAGGTTCAGATTTTCATATAACAAGGTAAATAGCCTAGAATTATTTTTAACGACTGTTTAAATATCCGGTTAAGGAATAGTTGAACCACGATCGACGTTAACTATGCTTCTTCATTAGCGAAGAATATTATAAAATCCGTGTTCTATAGAGTTAGCAGAAAATTAGCTTTCGATTTCCAGGTAATACGACAGGTAACTTGGAACTATCTTAAATGCACGATTGACGAAAACATTTAGCACGATTATTACCCTACTTTAAACAGCACTTTTTTTCCAACTTACAATACGAAGATATAACACTTTTTCTCGATAGAAAGCTTTTAATCGGACAATTCGTTGATTTAAGAATGTCTGTAAAAGGATCTGACAACAGAGACTTTTCAAGATTTAAGCATCACTCTCGGATTTTAGAACGTTTGCATCTTTGAACTTTGAAGATTTATTTGGAATATTTGCGTTCCTAGAACCTTTCGAACTTTGCGAATGATTAGAATTTCTGCAAATTTCCTAAAATTACATTTACTCTTCACGAATTTGCGGCCTTCGAAACTCGTAATTGCAAGTAAGTTTTCGATTCATTCGCTAATTACGCGTTATTTGTAAGCGTATAATTATTAAGCGATAACCAAAGTTCTATAACCAAGGAACGATTCGATCAATTGATATTAACTGAGCTACTTGATCGACGAAGAATGCCACAGGAAGATTTAACGATAAGAGTGCTGATTATTGGTAGTTCCCAGCATATGTAGATTCTTGGCCTGGATCATCCTGGATCGTTGGCGGGGATCACGGGCACGCCGATCGTGAGACGATCGCGGGGGCCGATGAATTAAAGATCACCGATCGGTCGCCTTCGGTAGAAGCCGATGAATTTGTCCCAAGACTGCCGCAGGACATTGAGAACATAATCGGTGCTCTATTCTTTGAATCGCCACGTATGAGAATCTGCGACTAGAATCGCAAACGTTCACGCTCAAACGACGCAATCCCACGAAGAACGCTTAGAACACTTCTGTTCCGTACAATGCGACAATTGAATCTTTTGTCGTCGATTTCTATTTCTGAGAAGAAGCTACTAAATAAAGTAAGTTCTTTAAAGATATCTCTTTAGAAGGAAGGTGGAAAATGAACTTTTACGATCAGACACTTTGACTAGACCAACTGCTGGATTACGCCAATCGAGTTGATCCTAATGAACATCTCGCAAAATTTGCAATTTGCAAATTAACACCCAAGCATGGAATTATGGTTTGGTACAACCAAACAGCCCGGTGCAAGGTGTATGTATACATATATTCATAGATGAATAGAATCTTTGATCTGTATTTGTATTTGTATTTTGTAATACATTTTCCTGTACCTTACAGTGTCTAGCAACGTTTTAACGATGAAAATCTATTCTCCGATGTTATTTCTTTATTCGATACTCCTGTCGGTAAACAGTCATTTGTACTTTATTCCTAAATATTCGGAATATAGAGTCAAACGTCGTGTTTCTTTGAAATCCCATACGACTGGTGTTAACACGAGCCATAGTACGTAATAAAGCGAAACGTCGGAAAGCATTGTATTCAAAGGCGCGATTTGGTTAAATATCTAATATCGTTTAAGGAATATGTTAAAAATAGCTTCGGGCGAGTTTAAATTCTTCGCGTGCTCCACTTAGGATATATCGATTGAATAATATCCGAAAGAATGACTGTAAATGTATAAGAAGGCGGACTTACCGCCACGCAACAATCACAATGTTCGTATCGAACGAAACTCGAAGAAACTCTCGTAGGCTACGACTAGAATTGTAATTTCAAATACAAGCTGCTCCATAGACATGAAAGAGACAACGCCACCGTTTCTCGGCGACTAATGGCGCGAAATCTCAACGCTGGCCGTATCCGTTTCTCAGCTGTGTGGGTGCGTGAAACGGTATACTTGTGCATTATGCACGCAGCGTATAGTTGTTCCTGGTAAGGTATATCTGCCAAGAGGAGCAGCTTCGAGTCCTATTTGTGACACCGGATGTAGTTGTAGCTTTCGATGCAGGGTAGGTATTTTCTCCTATTCCGGTCTCGTTTCTCTTTGATACTCCGCTGCTCACTGCATATGGACTGTTCCAGTTTATTTAAATTTCACGGTTCGTTATTTATGGAGATGCGAATACCGGATCGTTCGTCGTCTGTTGTGAAATTTTTGAGAAATTAAATACCGCGTCAGGCTGACGAGTGCAGAGTTTAGTCTTTAAAATCGTGCGTAAACGCGAAGATAACCGAAGAAGAAAATGGAATCCGAATAGAAAGTTTCGTTTGCGAAATATTACACGGAATACTTTAAATATACGAAATATCAACGTTCGAAAAATATGCAAGGTAGTTAGGTATTGGATTTTGTGCGTTTCAAAAATGTCGATATTTTAATTTCATACGTAAAATACCAACGTTTCGATATGTTACTTGGACCGTTTTTTATATCGCGTATATTCTGCTCACCTATGTTCACGTTTAAATTTTGCGCACATGCATGAACATTGGTAGTCTAGTAATAACCAGTATATCGTACATTATCGTTTAATAAAAGCCGATAAGTGATAGTTTCACACGTGATAGAGTGTACGCATATTGAGAAACACCCCTATATTTGCTCAATCAATCACTTTGTTTCGTAGTTTTATGTTCTCAAAATATTAGAACGATCGTTTTCATTCGGATAAGCAATGCACTGAAACGCATTTACCTTAGAACGTAACACAATATAATGTGATATGTCAGTAAAATATTTCGCTTAGAATATTATACCGAACGCTTAATAGCACCAGCTCGTTATGCAAATGTTTATCACGTAAATAGAATCGGAGTGCCGAAATTTTAAAATGTTTCTTGTCGCAGGCATTTTGCAAATTACGCTCGTTAGAACAGATTTTCACGCAGAACATTGAGTACGCGTACAGGTCGACTTTTTTTAAACAGCCGCGTTACACCGAAAGATCGACGTATTGAGATATAACAGGTTTCTTTACAGTTGACATCGACACAGATATGATTAGTTTCAACAAAGTGGCGTTATATAAATGTGCTTGCCAGCAAGAATAACGAAATGCGCGCGATTTTCTCCTCCGACGCAACGCATTACGTTTCCAGTGAAATATCCTGGTATTTCATTTGCATAAAATTTCAATGAACGATATTTCAGTATTACCACCCTCGATTTTAATGCATCGGCTACGTTTAAAAGCAACAACGGAATTCGCTTTGAGGATTAAGTAATCCACGTGCAAAAATCGCATAATTACCATATAATCCGTCGTATTTCTCCGGTAGCCGCGTAGATTATGCGCATAATGGCTAATCCACCTAATCTGAGGCGAATCACGCATTCATTATAGTCGATCACGTGCTTCTCTGAGCACGTTTTACCAAGTTTATTTATTAACCAGCCGCATCAATTTAGAAACCCGTTGAATTAATTATCGGGATAACAGCTACCGTTCGCGTGTACTAGACGATGAACCGTGAATTGTATTCGTATTATGTCAGCTTATTTAAAGATTCTAAATTAGTTTTAGGGACTTGCGTAAATAATCCGAATTTCGTGTCTAATCTTCTAATGTTTTCCAATTGCATCGCCGTTAGACCGATCGAACTATCGTGTAGTGGCTCCGGGAATTAAGATTTCGGATTCGATCGTTCGTTTAGCTCCAATAATTTATTATACGGTGCGTCAGAAGAATGCACGTTCTTCCGAATGTTAATTAATTAGAAAGTTTTGCAAGATTGTCAATTAAGCTGTTTATCGTTGATACCGTTTCGTCGGTGTTCGCGATCTTAGGCACGTGTTCGTTTATTTTCGAAAATTCACTGCCAACATTTACCGCGATGAACGACGAACGCTGTAACGCAATAATTTCTACGCGGAGATATAAATTGCTGGAATAAAAAGAATAGCAAAGATTAATACGAGGAATAAGAACGAGGAACACGCATGTTCAGCGCTCTTGTCGCTTTATCTGTATTACAGAAAAATAATCGCTAAAGGACTAAACAATCAGTACGAATAACTCGGTAACGTGGCTGCAACAAATTCTGCTTACAAATAATTCGAGCATCAGATATCGCGTACGACTCGCGCGAAACAATGTCGCCGCATTGTTCGCTCCACTTTTTCCAGCTCGTAAATTGCGCTCGTGGACCCGGTAAGACAATGGTATCAGCGTCCGAAGATGAAGCAATCGGCGCGGAAAAACGCTCCGGTAATTACCATATAATCCATCGTATTTCGCTGATAGCCGCATACCGGGCTACGCGCATAATGGCTAATCTGCCTAATCTACAGCCTGGCTCGCATCCATTACGCTCGACCACGTGTTCCTCTCTCTCTCCTTGTTTCTCTCTCCGAGCGGCTGCACGAGGTTGCTTCGGACTCGTCTGTAACCTGGCGCCGTCTCTCGAGGGGTCTCTTTTATTCGCGGCTCGAGAGAATTCGATCTCGAGATCTCCGGGTCCGATATTCCTACCGACACATCCCGGACGTCGTGCAGACCGGGATATATCGCGATCCATGGCGAATCTCCGGCTGAGTGACACGGAGATCGCTTGTTACCGATACACGCGTGTGTAAGACGACGTGTTCGCGTGATTTAATAATTGCCTTATAAGGACGGGGCCTGTAATTGATCGATACGACTCGCCGCTGTTCCAGCCTCACCAGAGATACCCGTTCCGCACGCTCTTGCTCCGAGATCCGCGCTCGTTTCAGCTTTATGCACCTTTTTTTTTTCTACCCGCTTCCCCATGGTTAACCGCTAGATCATCTTCCAGCCGATATAAGCCGAGAATCTGAAAGTGACTGTTCGTTACCAGCCAGCCATCATTTCGAGAACGGTGATGGTTGGTTGTTCGAGACTATCCGGGGAATGGGAGCGATCGTCGGCTGATTGTGGGAATGAGAGTGTCGATACCGCCGATAGTAATCGTCTTGTCGTTAGGTCTATCGCGTAAATTTGGATAGAGTGGATGTAAAGTGCGAAGCGGATGTTGTTTGTTTGAGATTGTTTGAGGAACGAGAGAGATCGCAGGGCGATTGCGAAAATAAGAGCGTCGATATTCGCGTTGTTGGATTTATCGTGCGTGTTCGGATACAGTGGATAGAAAAGATTCGTTCAGAGAAAATTGCCGATGCTTTTCCTTGAAACTTATTAAGTGTTAGAATACAAAGATAATAGAGATAGTAAGATACCGTTTGTAAGATCTGAAGCGGTCGGATCTGGGGTTTAGTATTCAGAAAATTGTCTACAATTTTCGTATTTTTCCACGCAGATGCTATTGGCTTTTCGCTTGGCAAGTAAAATTACTTTTGTTTTGAAAGCCTAAAGATCTTGCAACGTAACACAATTAGGTTGGAACGATTCTGGTATAGAAATATGTGCAATCTGAACAACAAACTGATAGCAGCTTTTCTCATATTATACTTACATTCGTACGGTTCGGTGGTAACTAATGGCGACTCAATACGTCCAAAGGCTTTTATAACGTTTCTTTGCGTCTTTCAATGTGATATATTTACTCCTTTATTCGCATAGCCTACTATCGATACACGTATTTCGTGTTTCACAAGCTACTCGCTTTCATTCATATTTCATTCGCTAAAAACGATTTGCTGTTCCATCAATCAGATTATACTATTAGACTATGGAAGTTTATGCAAATGTATTCTTTTACAAAGGCAACTAAAAGAATGCCATTTACGGAAGATTTATACCATCTCGTTAAATATTACAACGAATACCGTGCTTCGGATATTTTATACATTTTTCTGTATTATGAACTTATCGTGTAATTTTGCCTCCTTAAATCTCACGTAATCGCACGAACACGCTGTTTTCTACGTATTAGTCAACGTATTATCCGTTTTCTATGCAGTGGCTCGCGAAATTCTTCGAATATTTCGAAAATTTCCACGAATATATTGCGTGTTTCGTACGAGATATTTTGAAATCTCGTTAGAACTGCTAGGAAACCCGAAATTTTCCTCTATATTGGTAAAGATTGAAACAAATCTGGAAACATACTTTCCTAGCAGTTACAAGTTTAGGCAGTCAATTATCCATTAGATCGATGAACCTCAATATTCGGCAGGTCCCTTCTTTAACACCTATTGCACGTTTAACATGTCTGTTCGCGCTGTGTACTAATTTTCTCAGAGAATGTAATTTCTACGTTTGAATTCGTACGATTCTGTCGCAGTTTGAAACCCCGTGCACCCCGAGAAACAGCAAATTTACAATGTAAGAACTGTGTGCAAAAGCTAACCCAAAACCATATAACGCAGCGTGAATTTTTTCTTCCGGGCTTAATAAGAAAACAGCTTGACAAATAGAACGATTCCCATGGCGCGATCTCTCGATCTGCCCGTTGAAGAAGAAATTAATCTGCGAAGACGTTGCTGCAAGCACCAGCCGTAGCTGAGAGAAAAGCAAACGGAGCACGTGTCTCTTTGTTGAACGAGGCCAGGAACTCGCGATCGCGTTCCAACGTGCAGAGCGTCGCGGTTCTTTGATAAATATCGAGTTCGTGCTTCCTATTCGTGCTGTCGGGCGCAGCGCGTGTGTTTCGTGTAAATTCCAAGTAAATTCGCGGGAGCGTGTGGCAACGGTTGGAAACGCGGCGGATCACGTAAGAAGTGGCGGTGTGCAGCGCGCACGGTGCATCGAACGTAATAAATAGGAGGAAGAGAGCATTGCGAACTCCGCCCATGGTCGACTGTCTACCGAAGAAGCCGAGAGTCGTGTTGTGAGTTATGGCTTCTCCGGGTGAATTATAACATGTATAACGCATACCGACGATGGACGCTCGCTTCGAATCCACACGTACACCGAACCGCAGGGGTTAAAGGCGCGGTTGTAACTTCTGCATTTTACGGAAATTTCTTCTGGTAGCTGTGCCAGCATTCTGCCGTTTAATAATCACGGCGCATGTTTCATTCTCGGTGTTCCTATCGGATCGTGTCGTTAGATCTGTGAGCTTCCATCATGGTTTCGATAGCTTTCACATTATTCGTACGTTAGGTATTTTCTGTGGGAGCAGATCGGAAGAAAGATCCTTGTGGTAATTAGTTGGTGTCTACGTTGTCTACTTGTTGTCAAGTTATAAACGAGTTATACTTCGCCGAATCTTTGAGACGACGCGTTTATATACGTGATAGTTGAAGAATTCGGATCACGTAGAAAGGAGAAAATCCTCGATTGCTAAACGATCTACGTATAAACGATCCAAAGTATAGGGAAGGATACAACTAAATGGGAATGGGACATCTCATGTGGTAAAACTTAAGCAAAACACAAGCGTGATATTAAAAGTCAATGAAAATAATGTTAAGTAGTTTATTTTCCCGTAGAAACGAGGCAACGCGTTACAGGCTAGAAAAATCATAAATAAAAAAATTATTCTGCCTATGGGAGATTGGGATTTCGAGAGAGCGACGAGTTAGCGTTCGATAAATATGTCAAACACGAATGTTCGATATTTTCTTTGCCACAAGATTCGTAGTATCTCGTTATACCACGCCTTGCCGAAGTTTTATACAAGAACTATAGTTACGTTGGAAAATAATCTCCGATCCGAGAGTGGTTGATAATTAAAACAGTAAATACGTACTTTCTATTTTAATTATTAGTGCCGTACATAGCGACGTTATTTCACTGTCATCGTCAGACGCTGCTCGGAAGATGATACTCGGGACGAGCAATACAAGTTTGAAATTGCAAAGTGCATCCACTTACGGTACATTCGTCAAACCCACACGATCTCTTATATTATTCGCAAAGCCGCGATCCGATCAACATGCAGACGATAGTCGTAGTCGGATGGATCGTAAAATAATTGTATTTAAATATCGAACGTACGTCGCTTACGTACTCTCTTCGATTCTTTCTTCGACTTTTTCAACTCGTTTCGAGAATAAGTCTAGACTACGTCTTGTGTTTTATCCCTAATTTTACGTAGCAAACTGCATGCTCCATAATTTTTCAAATCTTCCACATGACGATCTTGAACTCTACTTACCGCGCAAACTTTTACTTGGTTTATCAACGAAAATGATTCAAATTGTTTCTAATAAGAGAACGTTGATAAGGCAAGTGGGTGTGTAATATAATTACGTATAAGATATCGTTGCTCTTAGATTAACAAAGTTCGGTGGCTAAAATAATCGATTATATAAAAAAAAAAAAAAAAAAATCGAAGTCCATATGTGTCACGCGTATGTGTCTTAAGTATCGCAGATATCGTCAAGTTTCTCTGCAGCAGCAAAATATATCAAAACGAAAGCAAAGAGATTAGGTAAAAAGTATTCGCACGCGTAATACGTTCGCAGCATTCTTTTCTTATACTCGACGAACTTACGCATAAAAGCTACGTATACATCGAAGAAGACGGAACAATGGCAGGATAAAAATACTCACGCCCGCGAAGCAAACGCGAAGTGCTGCTCGTTGCGTTCGTTTCCTTCTTTTGCTCTATCCAAAAAAAGTGGAAGAAAATTCCGCGAACGTGGAAACAGAAATGGGATATTAAGATGGTCATGATATTGAATGCGGGAGGAGTTTGTGACGGTCGTTTACGTCGATGCATGATGTGGAAATATATTCCGGCCGTGTAAGTCGTTAAAATCGCGCGTGATCGGCCAGACTTCTTCTGGACGAGGGAAAACACCGTGAAACAGTAGTGGAGGAGGGCCCACGAGAGATGCGACGTCTCGACAACAGCGTAGAACAAAAAAGGGAAGAGCAGGATGAGGGCGAACAGGTGAACAGAAAGCGTCAAAGAAGGACTGGAATCCGAAAGAAGTGTCGGAAGGCGCTCTTTCCTGATACATACATAATTCAAGCTTGTAGGAAATTGGATGGTCGACGCGCTCCGCGCTAAATTTAAATTTTCTGTGCTGCGAATTTAATAGGAGTTGGAGCGTGTTCGAAAATAGCTACAATAGTTCGCGAAAGTATTCGAGTGCTTGTAGAAACTTTTTATGAACGTGTATGCGCGTTAGACGAGACTGAATTTGAAATTTCAGTGGCGTGGTAATCGGACTCGACGACAATGATTGTGTTGGAAAAGTTTGAAACAAATCAGGAAATATATATAGGAGCTACGATATATTTGGCGCAAATATATATTTTACAGAGATCGCGAAGGTATTTAAGTTATTCGATTATCCGTTACATTAATAAACCTCGATGGTCAGTGGGATCATTTGAAATATTTATTACATGTTTAAAATGGCTATTCGTGCTGTATATTAATCTTTTACCAAATACATCTTTTGCACGTTTTAACGATATTTTCTGCACTTTGCAAAATCACTATCTCGTTTTGTAATAAATCCATTCGTTACAGGTTGCATTAAATCTACGTAGGTTTTATTATGGAAAACCATTTGAGTTTCATTTCCTTCTACAAGGAAATTCCTCGCTGATTATATACCGAGAAACATTATGTTTTACGTAAAATCGATGGCTAAACGCTGTCGTACGAACAAGTACACCTCGTAATTTCCGTAGACAATTTTTCAGCTTCTCAGTCCACCACGGCTGTAATATGCCACGTAGAAAAAAAAAAATTGCTAGCTGTAATACCATATTTAAAAAAAATATCCATAAAACGGTTTAATTGGTAAAAATATCGAAAACATTACGTTTGCCATTACGCCAACTAATCAATTCAATATCCTGTCACGGTCATTAATTACTAACCAATTTTTATCAACTCGATATCCTGCCACGGATATCGCTCCTACGAATATTCCAATATATACGTAACGATAATTAACGCTCAACATTTCTCCCGTAACAAGCAAATCTCCATCAAAGATTTGCATCGCTGTCCAACGATAATATCTGGCAGCCTACGAATTCTGATTAAATGGTCGTTGAGGATCCCGATACGTTGCATACTGCAGTGAGAAACTCGGAATATCGGGAAGTCTGGAACACGCTGGCAAGAAAGCGCGAAGCAAGCGACGGCAAGAAGTCGAAGACAAGAAGTCGAGGGCAAGAAGAGCACGAGGAAGAAGCAGGAAGAGTGGAGCCGGCGGTTTCCTGAATTCCATTGGAAGACGGCCGTAGTAGAGGCTGCGCGCGGTGTATCTTGGGTCACTCGGTGTCGGGATTTTTGCGATGTTGCAAGTCGTGCTTTACAAGACAAGTGTAGGAGGCGGGGTGCGGCGGCGAGGGACGGAAAAGCCGTGGAATAAAGGCGGAGAGGCTAGAGAGAGGTGGCGAGTTGGAATAAAGGGCATGGCGAGGAAGAAGGAGGCAGAAAAGGGCGAGGAGGAAGGGCGAGGGAAGAAGCCAAGAGAAGAGAGCGAGAGAGAAGCTATAACGCATTGTAAATTGAATCTGAAGGCTGACCAGATGGGCGCTGTCATGGTGGCACGAGCGCCACTATTTCATCCGTCTTGACACTTCTCGAGTGGCCTGACCAAACGAAGGAAAATGATTGCGCCCGACCGAGGACTCGTCTTCCGGCTTAGAAATCTAGCTGCGATCACACCCCTAACCCATTATCCTCGCCCACGTGCTCGTTTCCGCGTAATATCTTCGGACTCTGACAGGACAAATGCGTCCAGCTGGGCACCGCGGGAGCAAGCTAACCGGGCAACCCGTTCAGCCCTCCGCCAAGTCTACCTGACTCTGTCAGTTCTTCCACCGTGAAAGTTCGCGGATTTCGCGTATCGTCCATCTTGGCGAAACACTCGGTCGGCGATCTGACTCGCGACCGTGTCTTGCCGCGATTTCTAATGGATCGTCCGAGCGCCGATGCGTTCGCGTCGTCTTTCATTTTCTCTCGAGCTCCGCCCGGTAAAAAGCCGGCAAACGAATGGCGGACGAGCTGCCGAGCGAACGCCACGCGCATCAGCCGGATATGGGAATATAGATTGAAATTTCTGGCCGGGAAAAGGCAGCGTCATTTGCATGGGATTCGTTTGAGAGCTACGTGGAAACGGGCTCCGCTTTTGGAAATTTGACGGCGATCAAAGAGGCTTCGCACATCGTAGACAGACACGATTCTAGATGAACGCAAGCGTAATTTTTCTGCGGAAATTGAACGTTCAAAAGTAGAAAATTAATTCGAAACCGAGTTAGAAACTGGCTGCAATTTTTAGCAACGTTCGAAGTAGGTACGACTTTAACCGAACGCTGCTGTAATTTCTTTAGAAGTTAATGTTATTTCCCGTAGAGAGATTAATTTGAAAGCGAGTGAGATAAAATGGCTTAACTTTTTGGAAACTCGAGGAGAACTGACAAGGATCTAAGTATTAGAAATTAGGTGTATGTTCAAGTTCTAAGTAAGCCGAGGCAGGTACAATTTCTTTGGAAGAATCAGAGTTTCGGAAGAAGTAAAGGGAGTGTCGTTCGCACGGGGAAATTAATTACCATGCGAGCGAAACAGGCTAGGGTTTTGGAAACCTGAGGAGAATCGAAGAAACATAACTCTAATTGTAGGCTAACGCAAACGTGATTTATTTGAAAGACCAGACAATGTTACACGATTGGATTTATCACGATGCAGGATGTTAGTTGCAATGAAAATTGAATAATTTCTTGCGAACTTAGGACATAGCATCTACGATTCTATTGTGCGTTGAAGCCTTGAACTTTCGGTTTGAAATCAGATTCAGATTTACATCGGCAATAAAGTTAAATAAGAAGTAGCGCAACATTAGAATGCTAAACAGGCTTCGACTTAGCGGCGATACAGATCTAAAAAATGTTCGGTTTTCTAGTTTGTGGATCGATCAGGTTGAGGTTATCTAACAGAGGTACGCGTGGATGAATTTATAATAGAAATATATATATATATTGAAGCAAGTATAAGTACAAGTAGAACTCGCTCTAGCAGTGCTACGTTACAATCGAATTCGATAGGGTGTACGTTGATACATTTACAGCAAAGCACATTACCAAAAAAATATTAACCTTGGCGTGTAACTTTAGCTGAAACTTACAAGAAACAGCAATAAAAATCTACTTATAACTCTTTTGTTTCTAGACCTTGTAATCCAAACAACAACATTCATATTCAAGGACACAACAATACGTCCAATAATAATATATATAATATTTTTCACTTCGCTAAATTCTATTTCCTTCGTAACGGCTGTGTTCGGGCAACGAACGAGTATACAAAAAAAAGATAAAGATGCAGAGTGTTCCTGGAAGTAATTACTTCGACAAATCATTATCCATCTATTACGCCTACACGCAACGTAATACGTTTCCTCGGTAAATCTCGCAAAGATCCTAATACTTCTCTTTACGATTGAAATCTGCGATAACGAGCGAGGAACATAAAATCGAACGATTTACACCTGTCATTCCGAAGTTCAACTCGATAGATGCAGTGCCGTGCACAAGTATTTGAATACTTTCAAATTATTGCAAATAGATGTACAGTATCCTGTACTTCGAGTGAAACTCTTTAATCGAGTTTTCGCTTGTAGTTTTCACTCGGGCGATCGTATACGGTTAGTAGAGATTCGTGGAAATAATGGTTAATACGAATTGCTGTAAATAAAAGACTAATACTGGAAGATGGGTGGAAATTGATCTTGCAGAGACACTACGGTAAAGTAACGTTGAATCGCTTTTGTTCGATGTTGCGATCACGAAGCGATTGAAATATGTTTTTACTCACGTTCTAGACAATTACGTAGATTTTATGAAATTTCGATTATTCGTCGTAAATAAGCATGAAACTTACGTTGCTCGCTATTCTTTGTTTCACTCTTTTAGCAGAGCAATCGATCCCAATTACGGCGACAAGTGGAAATTCTTGTTTATTTTTGCGATACATTCGTGACAAACATTTTTGTTATGAACGTTATTTTCATTTTGTCGCCATTCTTCCGTTATAACGTAGAAAACGTAAAGAAAGTACCGGTCGAGTTGCACTGCGCGTCCAAATTCTTATCCACGATTGCGTATAGCTTGGGCTGTTTCAGTCCAGCAAAGTAATTTTCTTGTAATTCGCCGCGTGGACCATTTTCAGGCGCCCTGCGTCTGTTTGGAAAACGTCTATTCGTAATAAAATACCTCTTCGCCGATTCGAGCGATCCTGCCACGCGGTTATTCAAACGATTTTCACTCGCCGGACCTAAAGCACACGATATTTTTTTCATTATTTTGTCGTTGCGTTAGAGGCTAACAGTGCCTCGTAATATACGAGCTTGGCTATTCTATGCGGTGTTTAAGATGCAATTGAAAAATGTCGAAGCTTAGATAACTGAAATAACCCTGTCCCAGCGTGTATATCTCTTTACCGACACCTTTTATTTTCTCCAATGAGTCACCGAGTTTGCGAGGTTTCATATCCATAATTCACGAACGCCCTTTACGTAATTCCACATTGTTAGCCACGTTCTTCGCGTTGGACCGGCGGTCGTAATTCCGCGCGGGAATGCGCGTAAGAGGAAAAAAGTCGCGGGCGCTGAATTACGCGAAAGCTGGCAACGGAAAGCCGCGGTCGCGTTCTTGCGCGTTGCAAAACAAGAAAGCCTGCGCGGTTCTGAATCAGCGGCGATTTGTAAATGTCGCAGACACGTCCCATGGGCTCGTAAATATTTTATCGCGCGGCGAATGATTATTTACGCGTTGGCCGACACCTTCCAATCGTGGCCCCTTCTCTCGCGAACGGCGCCGTGTCGTTTTCTTTACGGGCCGCCATGCAATAATTGACATAATCGTTCTTAAACGCTCATCGTTCACCGATCTCACGGAACAGGCAACACAGACGCAACGTTTCAACGATATCGTGCAGCCTGCACGAGGGTAAAACGAACGGAGGTTCGCGAACCTGGTCATTATCGCCTCTGAAATTGATTTTTCCCCCGTAAATCAGGCAAATTATTCCCAGGCGTCAACGGAGAACGCGGCCGTCCCATGACGAAGCCGCATCGTTTACACGCGAACATTTATAATGCTCGTAATATCACGGACGATCTGTTGGCAGAAGGAGCGGAAGGGGTTTTAGCGCAATCTTTGATGTAGTTTGACTTTTATGGAAGTAACAGCATAAAGCTGAGGCGAAGCTGTTGAGTGAGTCGTCCGATGATTAGGGACTTACGCTTGAGATATTTATTTCGACTGGAAATTGTGGTAATAACTTATTACTGAGAAATAGTGGGAATATTATCGTGACGCGCTTGACACACGAGCATAGCGAATATGGTACATTTATCTTCCCCGTTTGATAGTCAGATTGTCGTACGAGACGATTCTACGTTTCCATATTCTTATATCATACGTAACAAATTATTTGCCAAATGAAAAGCGAGACACGCTAAGAAGAATAATAGATTTAAACTCGTCGTCAAACTTTCTCTATTATTATTATTTCTCCACCGCTCGTAATAAGCGACTGCTAGATATCTGCTTCGATTCGCAAATTTCATTTTCCACGGCAAGCGCTTATTATTTAAATCCAGCGGATATATCCATCGGACGTAGACGTCGGAACACGGTGAACCTTCTTCTATTTGAAGATCACCTGCCTGCGAAGTGACAGCAGCAGGTAATCGTTGGATCGCGCGACATCGAACTGGGAAATTAAATTTCACCTAAGACGGTGTATCGAAGAAGGAGGGAAGGGAAACTGGTCGCCCGTAATATTTTCACCAGTCGTCGAGAGTTGCCACCTTATCGGCCGAATGAATGCCGCCCTAATGAAAACCGGCCCCCCGACTAAAGCGAGCTGATGCTTTAATTAAGCACACTTAAGATCGCGAAGATTCCAGGTTGTTCTGGTTCTGGAAGCCGGTCGGGAACCAGCCTGTGGCTTGTCCTCTTGTTTCGTCCCGCGAGTTATCCGTCTTCCTTCAGCGTCTTCCTCGATCCCGCTCACTCCCTGGCTCTCTCCTCGTCTCTCGCCAACATCCTCCGCTCGAAGCAATTACTCAGGAACGAAGGTTCTTGCATTCTCGGATCCCGTGGCACCCCGTTCTTATTGCAGCTTGATAAAGTGGCCATGGCATTAACTTCTCTTCCGAGTCGCGCTATCGGGACACCGCAAATAACGTACGAGCCGATCGTATTTTCCCGCCTGTGACAGAGAGATCGAATCGGGAACCGCGGCCGATGATCGATGATCTGGTCTCCGGATGCCGACGTGGAATAATCGCAGGAAAGTGGAACCGACCAGAGATCCCGCCACGAGCCTCGACCGTGTCGAAGATTAAACGCAAAACGACCAGCTGCTCGCTCGCCATTGTTTGCCTTAAATTTGCTTTATTTTTTCTGGAAATATTCGGCTGATTGGAAAGCCGCGTAAACTTTGCCGACGCTGTATTTAATCAATTTCCTCGTCACGGTATTGCTGTTCTATTTGTACAAAATGTCGAGGCTATATCGCTTTTATCGAACTGGGATTTTCGTTAAATGATCTATGCAGCTTGTTTCCCTTGTGGCGACCTGCCGTTACGTACTGGGTAGATTGACGAGTTTCTACAGAATTTTTCGTCTCTTTTAGCGGCTGTTTGCTTCAATTGGTCTTTGCAGAATTGCGTGTTATTCCGTTTCTTTTTATTAAGATTTATAATATTTCCGCTGCGATCTGACCTTTTTCAACAGGCTCGTCGTTAACACCCACACGATTTCCAAAGTTGTTTCGTTGAAAAGCATCTTTTCTATTAATCGATGAAAGATAAAGCGTTTATTAATGTAGGAACGAATCTGTTTCATAGAGTTGGCTTTTCAAAAACTTTTACGAAATTTCCAGCATTTTAAAAAATATAACGATACGATGATATATTACACTTCAAACTCGCCACTATTTTCGACAAAGATCATCTTTATTGTCTTCGATATATTTTCGTTCTGTTAGACCTATGGTTCATTACGGGGGTGAATTCACTGACTCACAGTGTCTTTCAATCCTTTCTTATTATTATTTTCTCCCGTGTTACAGGAGCTTTCGACATAAAATGCTTAAACACTCTGTTTAACGATTGCTTTAACGTTTTCTTGATATTCGCATAGCGTTCGTATTTCGAGAACAAGACCTCAGAATATCAAATTCCTTACGCACTAGTTAAACAGAAATGTAACAGGCAATAAATCAGTTACGATCAACGTAGACGTCTTCCATAGAATTTTTATTGGAAAAATCTATATGGCATTCCTTTCTAACAACGATAAAGATATAACAACATGATAATAGGATACGTTGCGGCCGAAACTTATCACCGATCTTAACAACACAAAACCGTATCTTGGCAAACCTAATCGAATGAAAAGATCTTTGGTATCGATGACGCGACTAACGTCGGAGGAAAATACAATCACTGAAAGGACAAATGGCAAGAAGTTGCAGAGGCATTAAATCACGAACGAATAATATTTCGCCAGAAGCAGGAAGAGACTATCTTCGGTTTAATATCGAAGTTGGCCAACGATGATGGACGATCAAGACGAGCTTCGATGACACTGCTAGATCGGACGAAAGCCACGCTCGCGGAAGAGTTTCTTACCGAGAGATAAGAGAGAAGAAAAGTCGTTGACCATTTTAGATAAAAAGAATGGCCGAAGGAGAATCGTATGTCGCCATAGATGATCGATGTCCCGTCGGCTAATTCATAATGCAAAATTATTGCCGCACGATACGTACGACAAGTTTGTTCTGAAACGGGCAGTGTCGCTTTTTGCCGGCACTCTTCGCTAGTGGATCAGAATTCAGATGGTGGTAGGATGATGGACAGCCATGACCGGTACGGATGGCACCTACAACGTCTCCAGGTTCGCATTTGGAAGATTTTATCGTAATCTGATTGGAAAAAGAACAGCATTACCCTGGAAGGTTACCGATGTAGACGAAGAAAGATGAATCTTCCAGAAGAGGATGAATATGAAAGGATTACAGTTGGTAAGTAGTGTTTCAAGTTTTATCGTGCAGCAGCGACTTACGTGCCGGAAGTAAAAAGTTTGAAGATGGCGACATTAATGCTTTTGCAATTCTGTGTAACTTGTTATATTAAAATAAATAATTGATACGTCGCGGCCAGTAATAATGATAAATAGGAAGTATAATAATGGTTGAAAATCGTACCGGCTGTGTCGCTGCTATTTTTCATGAAACGCTGTTTCCTTTTTGCCCTCGTGAGAAGATACAACGCGCATTTCTTGAAAATAAAGAGAAACGCGTCGCAACGCAGAATAAAATTACGATTTGGCTTAATTAAACGAGCGATCCTTTGGAGAGTTGTGAAATAGGGATAATTCATATTCGAAGAAAGTTGATTTACGACACAGTGATTTTTCTGGCCAGCGCGTAAATAACAAACTTATTTCGTTATATCGTATGAAAATTTATTGTCGTTCTCTGGTACGTTAACCGTAATTGGTGAAACTTTTCGCATCTTTCGAAACGATTTCTTCGAATCAATTCTTCGGTCTCTCGTTTCCGACGTAGGAATTAAGCCCAAAATTTCAGAGCAACGGTAAAGATAATTAAAACGAGAAACACGTTATTTTTGTTAGCGTACGCTTAACAAAGAGTGGAAGAATCTTTAGAAATATCGATCAATGGGTTGTGTTGACTTCAACTGGACAGACAACTAGATTTTAAAGATGGCTCCATCGTTAAAGACGGACGAGCGTGCAGAATATCGTTTCTGAGCTGCTCGTCGTGGCTGTAACCTCATTTACACTTAAAGGAGCCTGCAGCAGAGCAAAAGGAGTATCCTGCATATTTAAAGTACAGTTTAAAGGACGAACAATGCCACTGCCACCGTATGATGGCACCGTATTGTGTGGGGGCTTCTTTTTCTTACTCGTTTTTAGGGGCGTTGCTATTATGGATGCATGAACTTGTTTTACTAGGGACAGTTAACAAACGTCTCCCCGGCCATCTTTCTCGGTCTAATACTTTGGAGGATTCGCAGCGTACCTAGGGTGAATGAATTTTGCAGGGCATTAAGCAACATTTTTGTCTGTTTCAAATATTTATCGTGGGAAATAATAATAAGAACTGGTTTCTCGGAATACCACCCTTTGTAAGATTCGTTCTTTAAGTTCCATCGACTTGAAATCGAGCTGATATTATCATTTAGCTGCCTTTTTCTTTCTCCCTTCGAGTTAGACGGGGAAAGAGAGAATATCGCAAGAAATTTCTATAGAACCTGTCCTTCGTCGTTATTTCAGAAATTCTATGCTCATTGTCAGATGAGACTTCTTCTCCCGTTCACGTTTGAATTTGCAAGTTGTTGCGGTTCAAAATTCAATATTTCTCGTTGTCGGCAACTTTTTTTGCGTATTCTGTACCGTACGTTCGGTGTATGGAAATATCAGAAGATAATAGGACGATCCTAAATTAAAACACGGCCTTCGCTTTCCTCCAGCAAAGAAAATTCAACGTGAAAATTTCTTTAATATGCAAATATTCGTATAATTTACTGTCTGCAGCGATACGTAGAAAATTTCCAAAAGATCTTCAAAGAACGAATTTAGACCCTCACCACCACCCTGCGTCTGCCATGGCGGCCATTAGGCGACAGCCATTTTTACCTACCTACCACTGCACCAGTACCATCAACCCCCATAATACCTATCTCTCGATCGTCCATCTAATAACTAATCCAGCGAACAGCGATTAATTTACTCGCTTAAACAAGATCTCTTCTTGTGCTCTGCAAACTCGTTAACCACGTCGTCTGCTACCACCGCGTTCGCGTTGTACTTATCGATTTTTTCGGTTGCACCTTCTCTTATTTTCCCCTCTTTATGAACAGAGTCCGGCAGCGTAATGAACACGTTGCCGGGCCACCCGCACAGAGGGACGCGAGGGCGCTACAGCGGCTATTCTGTAAACTGGAGGACTGCACCTCAGCGAAAAGGGTTGGTTCGGAGGAGGGTGGAGGGTCTCTCGAAGGAAGGAATAATCCCATTGTCTCCGACGTGCCTTACCGTACGAGTATTTTTCTGCCGGCGCGAGTCGAGAGCACCAAAAACGACCATATCGCCCGCGTAGCTATTGTTTAGGGAGTATATCGACCGATATGATTTAAAGACCTTGACGGAGGAAGCGGAGACGCTACCTGGACCCTTACGGAGGCCTCTTGCTCGACAGTGGTTCTCAGGATAGCAAGTGCAGATTCTTTGCTTTTTCGAACCTAACCACTTGAGATTGGGTGAAATCTTGCAATGTATTCATTTGGGATCAGCCGGAATTTTGGAACGTAACGCGTAATTACAGGTAGCCAGCATTTTGTAACTTGTGCTTATGGGACCAAGTATGTTAGACGAATAAAGTAAAATCATTTCATCCGTGTGAAATGTGAGATTGAAGAGACAAGGTAGTGAAAGTCGTGGCTTTGTCAGAAAAATTGGACACTCTTTGGAAAGATCGTTTGCCATTAACCGACGAAGATGAAACACGCGTTGGAGAAACTTTGCATATCGAAATAAAATGCTATCCCGGATTCTTCGTATATCTTTATTTTTCCATCTCGTTGTTTACAATTCGACGGAGTGAGACGAGAATCGATTTCCTTAGATCAGAGATGTACAGATACCTAGGAATATTTACGATGTCCTTCTCACGAGTCATTAAATTACCATCGGATCTTTACCGATGTAAGTCTTTCAGAGGATAATCAAAGAGTTTCGGTAGATAAAAATCATATATCGGATTTTATTAGAAGTTGCTTCTGTTTCTATATTTATTAACAAACAAAAATCTGGCCGAATACATATTTTACATAATCACGTATATTATTAAGTTAATTGTTCGCAATGAAACAAAGCGGTTCTTCCATTTTAACCTATATATATATATATATATATATATATATATATATATATACACGTATTATCTTTTCTCCGACCAAAACAGCAAAAACACCAACAAGAACCGCGAAAAAGTTCCGTACAACTCGCGCGCTGAAATACCGTCTAAGGCGAGAATTGCTGCTCGTTCGCTACAGCGTAATCGCAATCAGACGGTGAAAACTGCAAATCGAAGGAACGTAGGAGCACACCACTGGAATTGGGTATTAGGCGGAAGCATCGTTTATGAATGCGCACCTGGTCGTTCCGATCGTCGACTCCGCGACTCACGTATGCCGGGACTGCGACGAAATATTCGGTTCACCGTTTCGTTAAGATTCCTGCCGCACTTGAGACGCGATCGGTTTTTGTCGGGAGCTACGCGGAATTCCGGCAGATAACCGTGGCTGCGGTCGGCGGGACGGTATCGTTCGAATAGGTCGTCTTTTATGGTAAGACCGCGGCGCGCTCGATATTAGTCGATCGCATCGATAAAGCGCGGATTGCAACGCGAGGAACGAGTGGAAGCGATGCGAGGCTCGTAGCTGCGGATATATCTGACTGGAGACGGGAGATAGGCGAGTCGGTATGCGCGAGTGGTCGCGCCAGAGACGCGGCAAAACGAACAATATCCGTGGCCGTACGAGGGCTGATTTGTGTCACGAAGAACCGTGTTCTCGGAACCGTGACGAGATAAATTGGCCGCGCACGGACCGCTTACGAAGACGCGTGTTTCGCTATATAGGTGAAGCGAACCAGTAGAACAGCCCGAAGCAGGAATTTTTGAGAACGTTATAATATAACCAACCAGCTTTTCTTTCCTTTCTCGACACTTTTCTATACCAGTTGCGCAGACTACCCGCGAACGCGTATTTATTAGTTCTTCGTTCTACCAAGCTCGCGTTAACGTTCCATCCTGTCTTTTTCTGTATACAACGAAATGTCGTCTAGTTGCTGTTATACGGTTTACGGCAGAGATCAGGGAATTCGAAATCGAGATGTTAGTATATTGCGAATAAAAAATGTTGAATAACATAAAATATTCGTCATCGCGATATCGCAATATCGGTAAGATGCTCTCTCGCAGCGTTCTATTTTTCTCAAACTTTGAGTACTTTTAGAGATTAAATAAAACCAACCTTTTATACGTTACAACGAAACGTATGCACGATGGCAAATTTCGTATATTGTGGTGAAATTTGTAAACTTCAAACAGAGACGCAAAAGTACGCGTTGAAGGGAACAAGCAAACATTTCCAACATTTTCTTTAATTATCGACGTCTTTTTATCTATTATAACGCGTGGATCCACACCCTGTCGGGGTGCAAGTATCGACATGCATTTGCGAATCATCCTGTGTAAGACACTCGATACTAGCTACAGACTCTATAACTCTAACTTGACTTTTCGATTGAACCGAATTGTCCGCGCACCGTCCCCGTATCAGGACCGTCCTTATCCTTATCCTTAACGAATCTCGCTGTATCGATATGTCGGCGTATTCCAATTTCATAAGCGAACGGTCGAAAGAGTTGTAAAAGACGATTGAAAGAAGAAGCGTTTAGCATGGTATTCCGAGGGGACACGGTCGATGAAGCGGCGGACCGGATTCGAGGCAGCGAGCAAATCGGAAAAGAAATCTCGCCGTGGAAACGAAGCATCGAGATCTCTCTCCCGATCTGGTGACGCTGGTTATGCCGCTGCACGTTATACCGCGGGGTAGACCGGCCGCGTAAAAACTTGCTTGATAGAAGAAAAAATCGGCACTCATCTAATGATGCCGTGCGCCTGCCGTGGCTCCGTCATACACCGTACGTAACGAACTGGCCGGTCCCGCAAAAAGCCCTCGCCTTCGCGTCCTAACGCGAATTTAAATCGCAACGCTTCACGATTGTCCGCCGGGGATCGCCGCCCGTTCGACCGGCGAATGCAACGTTGCAATAAATCGCCGTTTCTGTGAAAGATTGTCAGACATGTCCCCGGAGCACGGCCAATTACCTTCTGAAACTAGGAGCACAGGCAATAACTCAAAGCTGAGATGCGTTTCATACCTTTGATAATCCTGCTCTCGGATCTTTCAACGGTGGATCTGATCTTTAAACCGGCGAGTTTCGTCTTTACGTTTGGAAGTCTGAGCATAGCTGAAGAGGAACAGCGTTTTCGAGACGTTGAACAGGCACTGGGTTACTCCGATTCCACGGAATCGATTCGATGCAATTTCGTGGACACCCTGTGAGCGCCGCTTAACACGTATGGTTTAAGGTATCGCATTAGGTGGTGAAACTTGGGTTACCGATACTGTCATCGATTTGCATTATTTTCAGAGTGAACTTACCCACTGCTCGGGGGCGTTGAAACATTAAAGCTTCAAGTACGCACAAACGTAATTGCGGTTTTTTAATCAACTTAATTGTTTGTACGTAAAGTACGGGTATTTACTGAATATTTATGGTTATATTACTGCTCCGTATCATATTACAAATGCTTTGCGAAGCAACCAAGATCCAATAATTCTTTGTTTAATTAATAATCTCTGCAAAAATCCATTACTTATTGAAAAAAAAGTGCTTTCGTCAGATCGTAGTTTTACGAAAAGGTAACCGACGCCGCTAAAAATGGTCCATTTCTCGTTAATCTCCGAGCTAGATCAGGACCTTCGAGGAATTTGTAAATTTTTCGAACGTAAAGCTATCGTTTAAATATCAATTTTCTTGGAAGTAAATCGACAACATTATCCCAAAGTCGCGGTGACAAAAGCAAAAGAAGTGTTAGAATAATGAAAGTAACAGATTCCTAGTTTCATTGAAATTTTATAAATTTACAAGAGTGCATTTTTTAGGATTTCGATGATTCTTCGTCAAACATATTTTACCGCGTATCTTTCGCTTTGATTTCTCTGGCTACAATTTCTATACTTTGACAGTCCCTGGATCTAGCGTTAAACGATGATTCGAATTACGAAAGAGCAACTACGCAGCGGCTGCGAGAAGTATTTGCACACCATAGTATTATTCATCGCGTTTATTAACTAATCAGCTTCAAAAGCGTATCAAACCTTATATCGTTCGGTAGAATCTTCTTACGGCTACGAAACTTTCGCATTACGAATATAACATTGCATAAAGTAATCCGATAAGAGAATGCTTCGTTAAGAAAGAGAGACACTGTGCGAATACTTTTTACGTCCGTCGTATCCCGACCTGAATTTTTCCATCCACTTGAAAGTTTCGAGCATTGTGAGCGAGGCTTAACGGCAGAGAACAACGCCAGGACACCGGACACGCGACTCGCATACGAATCCCCGGCAGCGTGAGAGTCCAGGCGTCCCAGTCCCTTTTGCCTGCTGGATTCCTTCTAATTGGGCGCATACGCCGCAGTTGCTTTCTCGTCGAATAGACGGGGCTGGCTGCTGCCGTTGCTGCATCCCGACGCTTCTTGCGGCACAGCTACAGTCCTCTGTGCTCCGGACGCATCCGTATCTCGAGCAGCGCACACGCTCGCTCCCACGTTTTTTTTAATCAATCACATTGTCTATTGTGCGTTGCAGCTGTTGCAGCGGACCCGGGCTGATTTGAATTTAATGGGCTGACGTGCATAAGCGGCAACAAGGAATCATTAATTACACCGCCCTGAGATTTCTGCGTGTCCGCCGGCAAAGATGTGACATGCGCGCGGAAGAGCTGCTGCTGTTGATGTTGCTTCGCTCTTAAATTAAGCCGCGTTACCCGTCGTCGTGTGGAGCATCGATCGATCCGCCGATCGGACGGATGCGTTTCATTCGGAGTAATGCCGTTTCATTGTCGAACGACGGATCGAAATGGCCGCAGAGTGCAAGACGAAGAACGAGGATGCGGGATTTTTGAGATTTTTCGTCCTTCCAAGGGCTCGAAGCTTTATCTTCCGTGATGTTGGCATTGTTCTTTGCAACGTTGGAATAGTAGCAGGATTAGCGTGTCGATGTTCTGTAGAACGATACTGGAGTATCTGTTGTTTTGATCCTTCTTCGTGTTGCACGATAGGCTATATTTTTCTCGAGTTTCTTTAACGTTAATGGTATTCTGACGTTGCGGTGTAATATTAGTTTTATTCTTCTTACTCTGTTTGTTTTTCTATAGCAGAATTTTAACAAGCAGATTTTTGTAGATAACGTGGCAAACTAAATGTCCTCAAGTTTTGCATGGCACACATTCTGAGAACCAAGTATAAAATTAAAAACCGTTGTAACATATAAAACATCGTATTTAATCGTTCCCGCTAGATTTTGCCGTAAATTACGGAACGCCATTTTACGTGTCATTAAACTTTCTACAAATTCAGAATTAAATGTCGTACGCGAGATCTCCGAATACGATTCAGATCTCTACGCTGTAAATTCCATAGATACGATCAAATGCTGCAACTCTATTTGTTTCCCTGAACGAATCGTTTAACTCGCGGATTTTAGTTGTTCATGAAATTATTCGCAACGACGATTCCTCGTTGATTTGTTTCGATTCAAAATACAACGTCGCCTACTTCCGACGCGTATGCGACGGACTCGGAGCGAGTTACACGCGCGTCTAATCTCGCGCGAAAATTAATTAGCGGCAATCGCGATCGACGCGTGAAAAAAAAAAACTGTCAGTTGAACCGAGGCCGAAGCGAAATCGCGAAGAACCGTGTAATAGGATTTTTTTGCCGATATAAGCCGCTGTGGGCAACTATGGAAAACAACTTGCCGATTACCCCCGGTCTACGGTATATGGTATCGTTGGAATCTCGCGTGTCGTATCTGGCACGTGGACGCTCCTCGAACGATCGTCTCCTCGCATGACCATTTCAGGAAATTACCTTGTTCCGCACGTTTTCATTTTTTACGCTGTGTATCCTGGAATCCCCCACGAGATTGCAAAAAACCGGAGCATTCCGCGTGTTCGTTTAGAAGGAGACTTTTCATTCGTCGCACGACCGATTCCGCGATATTCGTGATTTTCTTAATTCCGATCGATGGCCAAGCTGCAGTGAATATTTATTTTTTCTACAATTTTCGTTACTCGTTTCTTTTCTTTTTTCTTTTTCTTTTTGGATATCTTCAATCGATATCTTTTATCGCATTTTGCGAGATGGTGACGAAATGATATGATAGATTTTTAATCTAGACTTTGATTCTAATGGAAACCTAATTGAAATTTAGATTGGGTATTTCTGAGAATTTCGGATCGAGCTTCGTTTTTCTAATTCTTCCATCTCGGTCTCAAACTCGCTTCAGTGAACAAAAGGACTCACGCGGAAAATTGCTACGCGAAATTATACGCGCGAGTAACGATTTTTCAATCTTATCTTTCAACTCAAGGAAACGTTTAACGACGACTGAATACGATCGGGCAGAAAACGATCCGAAGCGCGCAGCAGGATTAAAATCTAACGTCACCATTGTATCCAGTATTCTGAGACTTATTGGATTTTTCTGAGAGCGCAGTTTCTTCTTCCAAGATTTCTATAGAAAGTTGCGAACGATATGAAGACACGTAGAATGTCGCGGGGAATTTCCTTATGTTCTTGAAATTCTTCAATTTTTCTCAAACGTTTTGAAATTCTTCGAGTTCAGTTTCTCGAAAGCTATGCTGCATACTATAGGCATTTTTAATTCGTGAAACTCTACCATGTTGCTGCATGTCCGATGATATTCACAGAATGCAGCTTTTGAATATACAGCCAAGATAAGAGTGGAAGTTTGCAACATATTGAAACAAAGCGGCGGCTTACGCCTAACGAGAATAATTTTAATCCATACATCTCGCGGATAGCATCATATAATCATCGTGCAACGGAAAACTTTCCAATCTTTCGCAAACCGAACAATCGCTCGATGATAAATCATAAAATTCCTCAAAATCTCTCTTACTCCAATATATCATTGATTACCGTAGCGAATTTACTCACAGTGAACTCCTCCAGTGAACGCAACCGTGAAACGTTCACCTCCATACCTCGTAACATTTAACAAGGTCGATAAAAGGATCACCATTCGTCCGATTAAACATGCGACCACCCACTGATACCAGTTCGCCATGATGGTGCTTCTTATCAACCGACGAAAACGTGAACTCACTGATGGTTAATTTATCGCCGGGTAGCTTCGTTGTTCGCGTTATCCGTCGAATCGATCAGAGGTTACACAGCCGTGTCGCGTATCACAAAGACTGAAAAAGATGTATCGCGTATTACGCGAACGGTTCCAGACCGGTAGAACCGGACTATGCGTATTTATACAGGGGGTTTCAGCGGGGCTGCGCCGTTTCATGATTGTAGGACAGTCGGTGGATGATCGAAACGCAGCCCTGGGGTGTTTCTGCGCAGGAACGCCTGACAAGATGGCGGCTCGACATAGCCATAGTTCTGCACGACGTCGGTGTGTGCCTCTTCTTCTCCCCCCGAAGGTAACGAGCAACGTGCAATCTCGCTAAACTATGTGGCCGGATTGATTCCTGGCATTGGCCGCTCGTAAATTCAACCATCCTCTCTCTGTGCTTATCGCGTCACACGAGCGTCTTCTCGTGCCACGACTACGGGAAAATGCTTCGTCCGTACCAATCTTCTCTTGATAGAGCCAGACAAGAGAGAGAGGGAGAGAGGGAGAGAGGGAGAGTGGGAGAGAGAGAGAGCGTTCGTATCGGTAGTTGATGCGTCTCGCAAAAAGGTGTACTTGCCATTCACGTCTCGTTTGGGGACTGTTCAGGCGGAGTTTGTCATCCACCGTCGCTGCAATTGCCCGATAAAGCGTAGAAATGAAGGTTCGATGGGCGACAGGCGTCAGTTTAGCTTTAGCGCTTTTTAGCGCGATAGAGACAGAGGCATGTTTCCGGAGCAACGCGTAAAATGGCAAGGGATAAGGGGACGAGCGAGGCTTTTTCAAACGAAGTTAGGATTATCGTTGGAGTGGTTCTCTGTCGCGTTGAATTTCAGATGGGAATTTATGTTTCAGAGACTCTTGTATTACAGGTTTGAATCCTTTATCGAGAGAGTGTTTTTATAGAGACTGAGGAAAAAAGAATATTTTCCGCTCCATGGTCGATTACTTTGGTCGATTTATGTACGTTGATGGGGATTATCGCGTTGTGAAAGCAATTTTGAAGTTTCGCACGGTATGATCGAATTATTGAATCGCTCAATACGTGTCTAAATACATGCAAATAACGTGTCCATCGTTTATAGTGGAAATATAACGGATCGTGGAACTGCTTTCGAAGCTACTATCGTTTCTTACCTGTAATTTTGTAATTACCACACCTACGGTTTTTAGATCTAAGGGCTAAGAATACCAAAAACGTAGGGAAGATTGGCAAGATATTCGAAAAATATTAACGCGTCAGATTAATTTCTATTATGAATTTTTATTGCGAAATAAGCAACTTAATCTGTGGATCGAAATTACAAACGTTTCAGATATTTCACAGAATATTTGTGTGATATTATCAAAGTAAAATAGAGAAGAACGTTCTTATTTCTGCTGTATATCGATTAGAATAATTATGGGAAAGAGGCTGCGTACGTTATAAGAATTACACCGTTCTAAAAATTTTATAGCAGACAATTTTTACAAGCGTATATTTCCATTCAAATAAATTAGATTCAATATATATACGATAGAATAGACGAGATCTTTGTTGAAGAACCAGAGATCAAGTTTGCCCTGAAAGAATTTACTCTACCCATAGCGTTACTCGACACTTGCCAAATATATCAGTATTTATCTTCACCGACGATCTTCTTCTCTCTTCTTAATATCGCAGAAAATACCACACGTTTCTCGTAAAACAGAATTTAGATATTTGCAAGCGCGTTTTCATTCTCACGTGCCCGCATGAAAAAACGCGCAAACCACGCAGCCACTAGCTGCTCGTGGCTGAAGTCTCTTGCGTTAATTTACGCGAACAGCAGTCACCGTCCTCGGCTGAATCGTCGTTAATCAGCGCGCATTTTTGCATGTCCTCGAATTTATTCGCGGACCTAGCCGCCTCGCTTAGAACGCCGCAAGAATTCGCAGGCGATGAAGCGAGCGGCTCGCTGACATTGTGGCCAATAATTATGACAAACTCCGTCCCGCTTATCAGCCCAAGATACTGTCTGTCAGCTGTACCGGCGCGGCGTGCCACGGTTAAACGGATTAAGGTTCACCATACGTACGGCTTGGCTGCTTGACTTTTTTAAGGCTCGCGACCTTTGCTTCTCGCGTTCGGCCCGGTTGCCCGTGTCCCGTCGCTGATTCTGAAATATGGCGATCCTTCCTTCTTCCGAGCTTTTCCCACCGCTAGGCGAGGCCGAGGAACGCGCGGACACCACGATCTTTCGCTGGAAACTGAGTAATATCGTTACACGAACTGGGCTTGTAGTTGTTCGATCAAATGGATGCTTCGGTTGTTTGGGAATTAACAGAAATTAAGAAGCACGTTGAGATGGAATTTTAATGCGTTTGAACGACGGTTGCGAGAGAATATTAGTTAGAATTCAGATTTCTTGGCAAATGGACTGCAATTAGAGATTAACATTCCTACGATCCTTCGGTTATTTTTGACTCAATTTGGTTTCACTATCGATACGCAATTTTCACGAAGATACAAGACGGTTGCTTAAATATGTAGGGACTTTGTTTTTCGATTTCACGGGGAAGATTCGTTATTTCCGAAATGCCTGAAACGAGATGTTGTAGGAGAAATTGGAAGACTTCGGAAGGGATGAAGCAAATATTTTAAGGTAATATAAGGGAAGATAAATAAAAATGTTTGCTTGCAAGAGATCATAGCAGTTAAATCGTTCGATTAAGTTTCGACAATCTCGACGTTACAAAACATTCAGGCTTCGTTTCTGCAGAATTTCTCTCTACACAGGAATCAGTGTCTTTTCTCAAAGAAATATTTAGTCAACGAAAAACTGTGGACGTTGTAGGAATACACGAGGTTTCGGATTACTGCGCATCGACCATTTTTATACCAATAAATATTCAATCGAATATCAAGTTTCTTTTGTAACTTTGCGCCGCTCTTCTTATTAATAAACCATTGCGTCTCTCCCATGGAAATAGGATCTCCGTTGATTACAATCGTCATGGAGTCAGTCATTAACGAGTGCACTGTCTGCTACACCTATTACAGAAGATGAAAGCACAAGGTATCAAGTTTAAACGAGCCTTCGATAATTAAATTTTCAGCGAGAAAAACAGAAAGAGCAGTGAAGACCGATAGAATTCGTAGAATCGACGAAACATCGATTTGTCTCTGATCCAATTAAGGAAAGAAATCCGATGCATTATGGATGATTTGCAGTTACGTCGAGGTCAATTCTCGCTGACGACTGTCTACGAATCGTTAAAGTTTTATTGCATTCTTATTGCTGGCTAATTGAAGCTTCCCTTGGAATGTGTATGATCGCGAGATGGCAATCTGGTCGTTTATGAGCAGCACGTACTTGTCCATGTGCTAAGTCGAGAATTAATGTCGGCATTATCGTGGAAATGAAGACTTTGTACGAAGCTGCGCTTTAAAACTTTCATACATTCTATTCTTATCTTCTCCGCGGCGACTGTGTTTATGCCCTTTGCCATGAGTAATATTGCATTAGGCGATGGCATAACCGCGTTGTAAAAACTTGAACATAGTTCTTTGGCGTAATTCATCGCGGAAAGATCGTACTTAAGTCTGTGCTATCGTGAAGATTAATAAGGTGAATTATCAGGCTAAATATGAATGAAAAACTTTAAGATCTTCTTCTCGTTATTTTCTTTATTACTTGCTCGTTATCTTGCCTCATTTTTACGCGAATAATCGCATAAAGTTGTTTCCTGGCGTAATAAGAAAAAGAGTTATTTCAAAATGGAAAGTTAGTTTCCTCGAAAATCTTTAATTCAAGTATTTTTTATCACACAACTCACAGATTATTTCCACATTCTGCGACCGCTTACGATTCCAACCGTGTTTCCCAAACGCGTAACGAAATTCGAGGAAGATTCAGAAAAGGAAATGTTACGAACCTTTATAGCGATCGAGCGAGAACGCGTTATTAATTCCTCGCTCGTAACACGTTTCCAATTCCTCGTATAAAACGCAATTGAAATAGGGATACTACTATTTCGTTAATTTTCGACCATTGCAGATTCCTCTCCGAATGAATCACGAACTCGATCGAAGAGTATCTGTTTCTGCAATCGACGCTTTTCACAAAAAAAAAAAAAACCGAACTTTCGTAGAAATGTAAAATCGAAGCAGAAAGTCTGCAAATAGAATAGAATTCCATTGGAAATCGTAGACGCGAGAGGAAGGAAGAAGCGTGTGATACGGTTTCGACAAATCTCTACAAATCCTACGCTGGACGATGCAAACGGAGGTCGTACAGGTGTTGGGGCCCAGTTACGACAGGTATTCTGTTCCGTCGTGCCCCGTATCGGACATAAATCGCCGGAGCTTGACGTCGTCTTTGAAAGGGCGCCTTAAAATTTATCGCCCGATAAAGAAGATCGCGGTATTCTACGATGCAACGAGACCAGCCTCTGAAACGCCATTCCACACGCGTATTTCACACTGTTACATAAAATCCGTAGCAGGTAGGCGCGAGCATGCAACTGGATCGATACCACGACCGAAGGATCTCTTTACGACTCGCTCGCGATCCATCACTTTTCACCGTGAAGCGGAAATGAACGGGACGCGCGATTGATCTTTCGCCAACGAGTTCGCTTTACGATTGTTCGTTCAGGTTTCAGGCAAACGACGATATTTGTCTTTCTGCAAGGAATGGAAGTTGCGCTCGATTCTTCTTTCTGCGTGTTTCTGTGGCGTTAAAAGCACGCTTTGCTTCTTGCAGCTTTGAACAAACAGAAACAAATTGCGCAGGAATAGAATAAACACATTTCAGACGATCATACGAACGATCGATTCAACAGCCACGATGGTTACAAAGTTGTTGATAGATCGTCTTGGCGCAGGTTGGTTCTTTCTTTAACACCGTGCAAGGTGATTATTAACTTACCTATCTAAGAATAAATTAGGGATAGAGATATATAAGTAAATCTAGAGCAGAATACTCGAAGAAGATTGAAAGCTTCGTTGGTCGTTGATATCTGCGAGCAATCGATAAAGAAATTGTAGTACTTTTTGAACTTGGACGAGCTTGTGCTTTCTTCCGTTAGATCTTGTATCAATTTTCTATTACATTTTTTATGAATCGGGGATACACGATGGATCCTTGTCGTAATTCTTTGATTAAAGCAAAACGAGGTAATGTCTTAGTAATAACAGTTATTTGTTTTATATTGAATCCTCGAACAGGACTGAAACGTAAAACCACGTGTGTTGTACCATGAATCAACCCTTAAACTCAACTAAATATAATATACCAACATATAATATATAATATAATAGCGCATCGACTAAAAAATACCTGCCACGCTCGAATTGAACAGTTACCTACGTCATTAACGACTTCAACAAAACGACTGCGAACATATCCATTGAACCTCATCGCCAGTCAGAAACAATTCACACGTACATCAAAACGCAATCAAACATGATCAAAAACACGGGTAGCTAAACGAAGACTCGAAAACTGTAATTCTTCAACCCGTCTCTACCTTCAAACGTATCGATCACCCTGTGGTATTAATATCTGCGGCGAAACATTTCCTTTTCACCGCAAAAAAAAAAAAAAAAAGAAATCACGGTAGAAAATGAGGAGAGGAGTTTGATGAAGATGCAAGCAACGCGATTTAAAGACCCTGAAACCAGGAATTTATCGATCATCCTCGCCACCGGAAACGAAAAGAAGAGCAACGTGTCGATATTTGCCAGTCTACGAGCAGGCCGATATACGGGGTGTCTCCTACTTTTTCGGTCAAACATAATGCACAAGCGAAAATAAGGGGAAAATTTTACATGGAATTTTGTTGCAAACGCTTTGTTACATAAGGATAAACTCACTGTTACAGAATATAGAAAATCGTAGTAGATAGAATACAAAAGTAACTACTCGGGAAGAATTAACACAACGAATTGATAAGCTAGTTGCCGACATTTAATCAAATTCTCAAGAAATTCGGAACGTAACAAAATCCATGCTACATCGACGTCGACGTTGTGTTTAACCATCCAAGCAGTTGCGGCAGTAATGAAAACGAAATAAAGTAACTATAGCGTAGTTAGGTTGCTTGTATATAGAAATAACGTAGAATCTGCTGCTACACGCATATCAATGCTGAATTCGATTTTTTTTTTTTTTTTTCATTTTCACTCGCAGATTACGTTCCTATCGTTTAGCCGAAAAAAAGGGGAAACATCCTGTATATTATTTTGTTGCAACAGAATGTAAGCGCATCATGTCGGACTACGCGCAGAGATTTGTGGGGGCCGACAACGAGTCGAAGACAAATGCATCGAGCAAACGAATAAAACGTTGCACGAACAAACGTGGCCAGGTGCATCGGTGGGTACGTGACGTAATTGGGCGAGCGAATAGATGAAAATCCTGATCATCGGTACGGAACCGAGCCAATGGCATGGGCCAGTAAACGGTAATAGGTGAGATAGTGGAGGCTTAATGATAGCTTCCTTAATAAGGCGACCTTAGAGAGGAGAAACGATGTTCGTGGCTGTTGCAGGCCTCTCCTCTCGAGAGTCCCTCTCGAGATAATTATTATGAAATGCTACCTACTACGGGGCTACAATCAGACGAACGTGCTTCTGCTTATACACCTGGTTATTTATTTGTTTCTCTATTTAACCGGCACCGGAGGAACGGGAATTCGATTCAATTCACGAGGAAGTCGCTGCTGATGCTTAATACCGGCATCGTTTCCTGGCTAATGCTTTGCCCTTTGCTAATATCGTGGCGATTATGCGTGCTTAATCGATGCTTGCCGGCGAAGGAACGGAATTTTACTTGTCGTGTTCAATTTGGAAAAAATTTCTCGCAAAATCCCGTTTCCCAACAATATGTTATGAAATTTCAGTGATATCGCACTTTGATGGAGCGGACAAAATCGTAAGAAATGGAGCAATGACGATATTCATTTTTTAATTGTATTATCGTAATGTGTATTACTTTCTCATTATTTAAATTGGACATAGATCGATGACTTCCTGTTGATTTAATTATATTTAGAGATATTTATTGTTTGATTAACTTTCAAGCTTCGAATGACAGAATATCGAAACATTTTTAAAGTTGTGGTCTGTTTGCGGTGCATATACTTATTCGAGGTATTTAAACGGCTGAAATTAAATACTTTGCGATCCATGAAAAGTTTGATATAATTGAGAAAACGAAAGAAATAACGATGTTTGTACATCCTCGAACATGTGCAAACTACGTTCAACTACGAGGAGGTAAACGACCAATAATCTTATTATAAATTATTTCCAATAACATACGTCTCCATGTTGAAATAAGTAATTGTGACAAGTTATCATCGATTGGAGAATTATGCTAGTGCAACGTTGATTCGTAATGAAGCTTAATTATTATCTGAAAAGGAAGTTGGCCGCGTTTAATTGCTATATCGCATATAGCTCCGCATATGTCATAAAGGAACATCGGCACAGTAATTGCATTCTTCGATAATGATAATAATTTCCGATTCCTTGCATTTACGAGTGGATACGGATAGAAAATATGCACTTTCAATGCGGGCGGAAGTCACTGGCAGAAATTATTGAAAAAATTTCCACGTCTTTCACCGCTATCAAATTGCTATAAACTCGCATGTACAAGTTTTCTCCGCGCCAGATAATAAAATAATTTCCAACTTTCAAATCATTTTAAACCATACTAGGTTATACAATATCCGAATTATAGGATTTAGTATAATTAGATTACGGATGTTTATGCATTTATGAAAAACGCGACTATATAGAGATCGTCGATAATTGGTGCAAATACAAGAATACAGAAAATAAATGAAACGTCAAGAGTAAGTAAAACGTCTTACGATATTCAAAAGATGAAATTCGCAGTCTAGTTACAGTGGCTGCAAAAAGTAAACCAATGGCACGTACTCTTATCAGCCAACGAAGTCTTCTTCGCTGGATTCGGCACTTCACCTTTACATTTTCTCTGTAGTCGTACGAGAGTACCGGATAATATGAAATTTAACATACTTGAACTTAATTAATCAGTATGTAAATGCTGCGACAAATATACTGCCGTACTTTTATAGCCACTCTGTAATATTTAATAGATGAAAGAAACCTCTGCTCGGGCTCTGTTTCTTCGCTTCTGTGTTCGTAAACAGATGAGTTTGCACAAACGTGCACGATCTTACGATGACTTCGGTTAGAAAACTGAGTGAGAAGAAGCTTAACGTCCTTAACGTGGAACGATCCATGTACCATAAACACCATTAACTCTCAGATTGTTGGTTCGCTCTTAAACCCAGCAGATAACTCAGCAGACAACGCAGTCGCGTTACCAAGACTCTCGCTAAGACGTGTATCATCGTTTAGAATTTCAATTCGCGTTTACGTGGGCTGCCGTGTGTTGAAGCTTTCCGCGGGGAATTCGATTCGGCGTGGTCTCCAGTCGGAGTTATGCGTTTCATTATCATAGCGCGGCGTAATGCGTGTAAAAGAGGCGAGCACCGAGCGGATACTTAGTCGAGGCCGTGGCGCCAGTGGCACGCGTGAATTCCACAGGAACCGTACGGACTGATAAGCCGTAGCTTTATCGGAATTACGCAGGGAAACGTACACAAGAAGTAAATTGCCGGCGACTGGTTTATTGCGTCCGACCTTTTCAATGCGGACCTACACGAGGCAGTTGCACGAAGGAATAAAGATCGTCGGACTATGAATAGGCGAGCGTTTCGAGCGCAGTTTACGAGTCAACTTCTTCCTTTGTCAACCTGCGCTCGCTTTCGTATCGTGCTCGCGACGAAATCGACCTATCTTCGATTTATTCTAGCAACTGGGCTTTAATAAACACGGATGCGCTATAAGGAGATAAAATTTCTTCAGTTTTATAGTCCCCTTATACGCTGTTAACGTTACGCGTGATACGAGCTTGTTAGCAGAGTGAAGAAAATTCTTCACATTGTTAAAAGAGAAGCTTCAGGCCGTTGTGCTGTGACATAAACACAGCGGGTTATGGAAGCCATATAACGAAGAATGTGGAAATTGTTTTATTGTTGGTATTCGTAGCCTGCGAACATTCAGCAGTTTACTGCTACGTGTAACGTCACGTTATCAATCTCAGTCAGTATAGTCGATAGAATCGATATATCGTGGTAAGGTTGTAAATTGAAGCTTTAAGCAGAGTTATTTATCGATGTGGGTCTATCGACAGCTGTATAGAGTCCTTTGAATTCCACGCTGTAAAAATCTTTCGTTAAAAGTGTTATTGAATGTGTTTTATTAAATATGTTTGGTATACTTGTCGCTTCTTTGTTAAACGTTTGGATTAATAAAAATTAGTCTGCAGTTGTTAAAAACTCTAACTCCAGGTCGTCTAAAATGTTTCAAATAACTTGCGCTAATATTCAAAATATGCCTCCTCCACCCGCTATATATCTTCTATCAATTATCCGCCGATAAACTAGTGTTTTCCATTAGCACGTACATCTGATTTACATACGATTTAAACCCATCAAACATTGTATTCAACACTTAACATATCTCGTTAGACAATACTCTCTTACAAACAAATAAATTATCGACAAATCGCATTAGCAAACAGATAGAAATTCTACCGCCTTCGCGCTCCTTTGTAGATAACGATAAAATATCTGTTGCTGGTATCGTTTGAGAAAAAAATCAGAGCTCTCCCTCGTATTTTTTTTTTTTTTTTTTTTTTTTTGTTTTACGTACGGTATTGGTCCCACAAGAAAGAGCACGTTGAATAAAAGCGGCGTTCGAAGAGGTACAAAGGCAAGAGTCTCGATAGCAATAGCAGAAACTAAAATAAACATGGCGTTTTAGCCGCACCGATCTCGGTTACTTGACGCGAAATCGAAATCCTTTTAATGATACTCGCTACCGGACGCTGGAGTTGTAATTCGAACGAAGTGGCTCGATAGATAACAGCCTTATCGAGCTCGTTGCATTTAGAAATAGCGAGAAATAATCGCGATCTCGATGCGGTGCCGCCACCGCCGCAACTTCCATTGTCCATATAGAATCTGTGCGTGGAATTCTTGAAGAAAGCAAAGAAAAATGCTGCTCTTAGTAGGACGCGAGATACCACACGGAGCGGTGGCTTATCTGCCACGTCGATCGTCGTTATCCGCACAAAAGGAAGCTGTGCGCGATCGGAAACGTACGACTCGCCATGGTTCGCGAGTGCTGGCTATCGCCAGAGAGCTTCGAACTAACCACGAGAACTATGGCCGGAGAGGCATACTACCACTGACCATTGCGGCTGGCCGGAAGAGGAAAAAACGCCGGCTCGTAGCCCGGCGTCGCATAATGCGATGGCACACGTGTACAGAGTGCTTAGGTGCACGCGCGTGCTACGTACGTGTGGGTTCACGCGTACGGAAGCACGCCTCTAGCCGTGCTAAATGAGAGCGAAGCTAATTAGATGGTCCCGCCGGTCGATCCCTTTTCCGTCCCACAATGCGATATAATAATTCGTTGCTCTTTAATTGGCACGGGCCAGCATCGGCATTCCGGCCGAAGAAATCGTAAAGAAAAGCAATGTGCATCGCCGCGGGAACGGCAGCGGATTTACATGCGAGGAAACCAGCGGGGCGCTCAGGATAAACCACGGTTTTATTGTTCCGTGATTGGAATTAGCGCTGTTAAAGTAAGCTGGGAGTTTGTGTTTTTAAAGCTGTAGTCGTGGTTCAGAGCTTCGCGCTCTAAGGATTAGAGTTATTAAGGCTCGAGCGTTTAACGTGTTATTTGTTGCTACTGATGCATACGGCGCGTCCATTCAATTATCGTACACGCTTTCTAAATAGTAGCGCTGGATACCGTGTGTTGAGTTTTTGAGTTTGCGTGTTTCGATAGACTGATATACGGACACGAATGAAATAGTAAATGGCTTGTTAAAATAGACATTATTAATTGGAATAAATATCTTTCCGATGAAAGAAAGTGTAACTAACGGGTAGCCATATTTTTAGTAGAATGCGTTAAGTTGGAAGATTCGAGATGTACATATTTTTATTCGCGCACGCGGTAGTCGCAAGTGAGAAACGATTTGAACGCGGCGATTTAATCGCACGTAAGGAGGAATTATTATTATAACAATCGAAGAGATAAACGCGCTCGCCGAGTGAACGATCAACTTTGAAACCTAAATTAGTAAATCGGCAAATTGCAAAGAAAGAAAGAAGAGACTAATCGAATTTACGTATCGCAACCATGTTGTTATCCTTCGTAGAATTCGCAGGATTGTTGTTAATTTTCCCAGAGAAATCTGCAGAATTTTCTTTAACGTAACCCTCGTACTCGAGCTCCATCAGTCAGCCATTTTCATTCGTGCGTACGCTCTTCGAATCCCGTAGACGATCTTCTTCCCCATTACCTTACCCTCCGATCAGCCTAACCGTAATCTTAAACGAAGAAACTGGATCTCGAAAGCAAAGCCGCTATCCTCTATACCGAAACAGGTTGGTCGTTTCTCAGCGACGTAAAAGTTCAAGCTGCAGCTCGACAAAATGGCCTCTGTGTACGAAATTGTACTATAAGCTAATTAAATGGATCGATATATTGTCCATCCATCTAGGATATCGTGTACGCGTGCGCGTTGGTCCCGAGGCGGAAGAAAAATGGCTGGAAATGGTCGCTATGTTAACCGACTCGCTGTTTACGAGACTAGGCACGGAGGGTTTATTTAATCGACGATTCTCGAAGATTTTGCAGGAATAAATTGGGGGAGCGTCCATTTAATTGAACTCGATAGTCTTAATGCGCGACGGAACCGGTACGGAACGTGTAAGCGTCTCTCGATGGCATCGAGCTCGCTCGATGTTCCGTACGCACGGTCGCCTGGATTTATTGCAATCGTTACGTGGGAATAATATACCCTAGAAAAATCTGTAAGCGGCAATACAGGATGAGCGATAACGATAACGGCCGGGTTATTATATCGGTCGAAAGTTGCGCGGCAAACTGGTCTTCCAGCGAACGTAGTATTATGGGCCGGAGCATTGAAACATGCCGCGGAATGAATATTTATCGGTAAATTGTAGGTACACTCGTAGAGGGAGAGGAGCATGTTTGGCTACAAAGGAGACACGGGCAAGGAACAAAGTGCGTTGTTAGTCGCTGGACGAGGTTGTCTTTTGAAGAATTCCGCGAAGAATGCGAGCGTTCCATCCCTTGGGGTGTAGATTTAAAATTATGCATTTAGTTGGGACAGTTTATCGTGCTGCTGTAGGCTGTATGATAATTTTATTTCACTCCAGGCTTCCGCAGGGTGTATAAATTAATGCTTTCCGTTACGACCAGTCGTTTATGGGACATTTCGTAATTGATAAAGGATACTTCGATTCTGTCGTACGTACGTTTATGCAAAGTAAAGATACGCGCGGTCTCGTGGCAAGAAATAACTCTGTTAGTAGAGCCACGCTTAGAAAAATGTATAACACGATCTAAAAAGCGATTCGCCAATTTTCGCCACTTTTATTTTTCTGCATATATAATGATATGCAGGAATGTTGTATGGTTGTAACTTGTAATATGCACTTGAGTTTTCCACTTTTTCGTAATCGTAAGCAACGTGTGAACGTATTCTCGACGCCATGGAAAAAGTACAAGTTGCTGTTTCATCGAGAAACTTCGAAATTTTCACAATCGCCGTTACCGGTAATACTCTCAGAAATATTTCGTATACGTCGCGAAATAAAATGTTCATCGAAGATACAAAATTCTACTCTTCGAATTAAATTAAAAGACTTCCACCTACACGCACCGCGTCTTTTTTTAACAAAAATACCACAGTCGAAAATCGTGGACGTCTGAAAAGGAATAAAACTCGCCCAAAAAGCAATCTCTTTACCTTGGTGTTAACGACATAGCGTAAATCTTTCTCGCAAAGTGCATTCTAAATAGAGACGAGCAAATCTTAATCTATCTTAGAGCATGTTCGACAAAAAGCTATCTACGATGCTGAAGAAGTTCGGTTAATCTCAATCTTTTACTACCTGAACAAAAATGAGAATGCAAGTGCGAGAAGCATCGTGGCGCAGAAAGATCGCAATCTTGATAAGAAGCGACGCATAGACTCGTTCGGAGAAGAAAGAGAACGCGAACACACGAGAACACGAGGCGGGATAATTAAATTAAACTTCACCGAAGCGAGCAGGTTATCTTCTTATTGGCGTTCCGAACTTCCTTTGCAGTAAGGAAGATCCAGACTGGAAAGCCATCAGCGTTATAATCCGACCTGATGCGAAGCAAATAAATCACTTGGAGCACGAAAATCCCTCGAGATTATAATCCCCATTACGATTTTTAATAAAACGCGGGATTTGCGCGTCTTTGCCGGCCATTTAACAAAAAAAAGGAAGAAAGGAAAAAGAAAAAGAAAAAGAAAAGGAAAAATTCCGACGCGATGCGAATCAAATAAATTTCGAAATGGAAAATCGTCCAAGATTATAATTTCCTCTCCGCCTTCTGCTAAAACGCAAGATTTATCGTTCTCATCTCATTTAATAGCAAAGGAAGAAAAAACGAAAAATCGTAAATGAAAAAGCAAGTAGAAGAAATAAGGAAGGTAGGAACGATGCGAGCAATTCGAACGAGGAGCATCACGCAATGGTAGAAACAGAAAAAGACAAGATTTTCACGACAGCCGTTTTACCACACGCACATAGCTTACGCGAACGGGATTCTGGATTCGAGTAAATCGCGGGATGCTCCCGGTTTAATAGGAACCGATGGTCGTAATACCTGTGGGTACCGGCGCTGAGTACTAGACAGGTACCGCGGGCCACGCGGCCCATTAAGTACGCGTTCGTGTAGTCGCACGTGCACTCGACAAGGAGCGGGGCCACTTAAGCCGCCTGTGAGTAAGTACGTAAAAGTGCAGGAAACGCTGGCTCGTGATGTTGTACCGAGACTCGAAGAATCTTGGCCCTGCTCGGAGAACCAGCTGGCCAAGTTCTCGAATCTTTCAGCATCAAAATACGATACGGAGAAAGCATCGTCGTTGACCGACAGAAATCGAATGCCTTTCGATGGTCGATCAAAATTGTCGAGTTTTCAATCATCTGAAAATACTGATGGCCCGACATTGCCGGAAGACCATTCAGGTTGCGTGTTAGGATTAGTTGGGAATATTTGCTCGTTATCGGCCTTCGAATTTTTCTCTTTCGTAGAATTCGAAATAGCGAAAGAGAGGTTCCTGGGCAATAATGTAATAGTCGAATATCGCGAGAAGTTGATTCGGGTTGTGTGTCAGGGCTAGCCAGGGATATTCGCTCGTTATTAGCCTTTGCAACTTTCTCTTTCGTGGGATTCGAAACGATAGAAGGAACTATACGTGTATGAATATGTTTTAATCGTCGATGGAAATTAGCGAATTATTAACCCGCAAACACGAGGAAGGTCCGTTGAGAACGTAATAGTCGAACACTGCCAGAAGTGCGGTCAGCTTGCGTGTTAGGGTTAGGTAGAAATATTTGCTTGTTATTGGGCTTCATAGTTTTCTCTTTCGTGGAATTCGAAATGGTAGAAGAGACTGGAAGTGGCTGGCGAGCGAGACGAGGCGTGTTGCAGGTCGTTCGTGCCTTGGAGCTTACTGGTTGCTGGAAATCGGCCGGGAATCGCGTGTTCGTGGCTAGGCAACCTCGCCAGGTGACGTGCAGTTATCGTAGATCGCGGAAAGATTTCCAGTAGTCGCGATATAATTACGACTGCATACTGGGCGCGAACGATTCGCGTGCACTCATTAACATCGCGTAACCGTCGTGTAGGAATAGGCGCGGTCAGCCATTACAACGATGATTTAAAGTAATTCGCGCGGAAGAAACGCGGAGAATGTACCGGCATTTCGTGTCAAGTCGCGGTTAGTCGCGAGAGAAAGAGGCGTTCTCTTCGGTGGAACGCCAGATCGACTGGCTGGTTTCGATCGGTCGCTGGGAATATCGGTCACTGATTTCTGATTTACATTTAACATTTATTTGTAAAACTTTCACGTTTAATAGTTTAGTACTTTGGCGATAAACGTCATGTATGACGCATGTATGATCGAGTATATGTACTTAGGTATCATGGATTGATTGGGAATATAGAGCACATTCTCTGTATATAATAATTCTACTTATTGAATTTACGTTTCAAATAATTCCAATCGTTAAATAGGAAATATTTAAATGCGGAATTATTACTTATTCATACAATTTATTCTTAAGCAGTTCTAAGGTTCTAGGAAAAATTGTTGAGTTATAGATATAATTCGTATTCTTGTGTGATCTTCTGAATAATTTGACTATTTGGTAGTAACGCGAAGTAACTAGATTGAAAAATATCGTTGCGTTTACCAGCAGCGTATTTATGAATATTTCTTTCAACAAGAACGTAGAAACGCAATATATCAAAAGGACAGAAATAGCTTTTCGCAAACTTGTTCCTAAGATAGCGACGGTCATGTTCAGAATATTTTCCAGGTATTTAAAAATTTTCGTGACACGCTTAATATTATTGACACACGCGTGTTACAGATTCTATTTTAAATTGTCTCACGATAATATCTCCCGAAATCTATCTTGCGAATGCGTACACGCACGCCGCATGATTGATGTATTACTAAAAGGCGACATCATCATTAGCATTCGACTCGATAACGTTTCTTATAATTGCCATTACTATCGGACCGTTTTAAATTATTATCCGACCGGATCACCGAGGAGAGATACATGAAATTATGGCAAACCTCGTTGATCCAGCTGTTTCAGGATTGAACAACTTCCAAGCTAAAGTTGATCAATTAAGCGCTTAGTTGACGATCGTCAACGGTACTTTCCTGAATCGAAGTTTTGCAATAGTTTTATCAGCAATCATCTAATTTTATCTATCGCGATTATGATTGTCCATTATTTATCGATATGATGGAATATATGAATCATGTTGATTCGCATACCATAAATTCTTCTGCAAACTTATATTGGAGAATACGAGTTAAATTATCTTTATTTCCGGACATAAATATATCTCAATTACATTTGCACTTTAATTTTTAGTCTGCAATTAAACGATATTTACCTACAAAAGAATGCAATCTCTCTGTTTTTCATCGAAAGATTAATACGTGGTACACGAAACACAAATCATCAAGATGTACGTATCTCGAATGATTCGCCACTGAATTATTTACACAGACACAAATATAACCACCGACACGCTACGCGTATTCTCCGCGTTTTCAAGCACACTGTTCAGATATTCTCACATATTCTCCTAATATCTCTACCAACTCAAACATCCTCCCAACGTTGAGTTATCGAGCAAAATACATACATGGAACATAAAATAAACATTTTCAGAAGTTTCCCCCATAATTGACACGAAACTCAATCACTTTTCTACCTTCGGTCAGTCTCGCCAGTAAAATAAGAAACAACAAGATGAAACACCTGTGATTAATCGTTACCAAAATCGAACAGACGTTTCAACGAACTCCAACAACAATATGACTAACTTAACTAAGTAGCGTTGCGACTTGAACAAGTCAAACCGTCGGTGACGATAAATCTCAATCGCTACCTTGCGGACTTTTGCGTGTTCGCAGAAAATTTAAAAGTGCAAAGTATCGCAGAACGCGCGTGATACAAAAAAAAAAATGTATAAAATATCCTAGAATATAGTGCTCTCTATAACAACCGAGGTTCTACTCGTTTAATCACATTCTGAAAAATATGAATTCGCGTAAAAGCCGGCAGTCCGGCAATTACCACCTATCAGGATCGCTATATCTGTATCAAGCGAATATTCTCTTCAATTTGAGACGCGAATGCTCGCCAGGAAAGCAATGGAGCGCACGCACGTATTTCACCTGCCATCTTTACGCCGCACGATCCTACCACGGACACGCGTACCATTTGGAAGACGCGCAGCCGCGGGAAGACGGCGAGACAGTCGAGCTGACAGGTAGGCAGATTTAAGGTTCTTCTTGGTTGGACGAGAAGCTCGCGTGTCACGACGCGAAGTCGTCTCGTAGGAGTCTGGACGGAACTCGAGAATACAGTCGCTCGCCACGGAACGAAACAGGCCAAAGAGGAGATACTGGTAATTAGGAGGTAATTAATCGCGTAATTAATGGACCGTTACACGCATGGCGACACTCGGCAATCGCGTACCCTACGCTTAGGTATCGAGTGTCGATTCCACCGGCGAATGCTCGATGCGGATACGCCGTGGAATAGCACGCGTGCATGCGGATCCTGAGAAAAAGTGGACAACATACGGGGGCGGAGGAGTTATTCGTTGCTGAAGACCCTGGATCGAATGTCTGATTTCTTAGCAGAGAGAATTGTTGTTTTCGAAGCCTGCGTTGAAGTACGTTGTCTTTGAAGGCTGAATTATGCGGAAGTAATGCGCGTTGGGAGTCTCGAATGTCGTAATGATTGAGCGCGAAGTAGGCGAAATGGTTGCTGAAACATCAAATAGCCGGAAGGTTCGCGCATTTTGAAATTTCACAGTTCTGAACGTATGCATTGAACGATGATACCGATCGACGAATTAATTCGTCGATGCAATGCGATTTACATACCCGTGTCAGATTAAAATAACTCAGGTGATCGAGTCTGCGAGAGATTATATTCATTTTTAGTGATTCCACGAGTGGTGTGGAAATGTTAAAATTTCTAAAATAAATAAATACACGAATGCATGGAAGATTATTAGAAATACTTAATAAAGCGAAGAGAAATATAAAATACGTATAAGTAGGATATAAGCCTGAAACGAATAAGGAGAACGTATGCAGAAAGAGGACTAACGGTTACTGAATAATTTTTCACATGAATTAATCTACAAGGCTCAATGATATTTGTCACAATTTTCTATATAATTGTTGCTATTAACTCGTCGCATCGACGTTCTCTTGTCCAATCGATCTTTGTCGATAAATTATCGATCTGCCGTTCAGCTCCGAGAAATCCAAAATTTTAACAAATACGTAAAACGTACATATTGAGCGCGACTTTCCATAAAGTTTCCCTATTAGCTTCTATAATCTCATCGCGTTGCATTTTTCTCGGTCTTTCTCGATAAATTAGCGAAAA
The DNA here is from genome assembly GCA_014737475.1 of Bombus confusus. Classification (NCBI taxonomy): domain Eukaryota; kingdom Metazoa; phylum Arthropoda; class Insecta; order Hymenoptera; family Apidae; genus Bombus; species Bombus confusus. The sequence goes on along the minus strand of JACXIV010000002.1, from coordinate 5,882,793 downwards.
GTTTCCTTAAATAAGAGCTATCGACTTTCTCCATCGTGTCATGTACAAATTCTCCTAATTAACCAATTTTCCCATATTTTCTCTCGCAGCTATATATCATCGAATAATTATATATTCCATGTTATTCGCACTGCCAGCTTTCACTATCTTATTGGATGAAAAATTCCCTAACGAACCAATTTTTTCTCCATATGTTATCAGCCTCGCGTCCAATTACGCAAAACTGTGCATTTCCTCGAGGATCGTGCGCTAGGTGAAAATCTGTCGTTTCGATAACAAGTAGAATAAGAGATCGGACAAGCGGAAAAAGGAAGAAGGGCGATATCTGCTAGCGACGACAGTCTCGTTCCCAGGTACCGATCGAGTGGAAGATTTACGCGCGTACCTTCCCCGGATCGTCGCGGCTGATCGATAGATCGTGACGGCGTTCTTGCGTCCTCCGCTTCGCTTAGTTGCCAGGCTGCGTGGGCCTCGACTTGCACACCATCACGCATAAACACGTGCGCCTCTTTTCCTAACTTATGTTTTATCGTGCTGGCTGGCTGTTGGCTATCAGGATACGTATCACTGTACGTACACGCGTATTTTATACGCGATCGTGTGTTTTCCCAGCTTGCGCGCACGCCTGCTTACAGATAACCGAAAGGTACACGAACGTGTGTTAATTTCACTGGACACAGATTTGTCTTGCGTTTTCGATAACGCCAGATTATCTGTTGCGGTGGACGAAGTCTTGTATCGCGAGTTGCATATGCAGAGTTTACGGTAATGAATTTTTAACGAACGAATAGCGGATTGCGAGCTCTGAAAGTCGAAGTTCCTTCTTCTCTTGTTTTCAAAACGAGGAAAGGTAATTGTTTTGTTGTAACTTTACGTTTCACCCGTCATGAAATGGAAACTTCACTTGGCGTGGCTTGAAATCTAAGTGTCAAAATATTTCCCCAATATAAAAATTCATATCGTTTCAGCCATTCTTCGAATATTTATACAACCGCGCATAACGTACGAAGGGTTTCCTTAATTTTGACATGCGCGCGCTACGCTGCAATGTAACGTAATATATTATCTTCATCGCGTGTTGCGCATTTATTCAAAATACAGCATTCGAAAGCTGAGCCGAAATTTAACTAAAATACAGATACCTCCGCCGGTAACTTGGAAATATCTTATTCAGTCCAGTTACGCAAAGTGAATCAGAGAAATGTAAACGCGCCACGTAACTACTGAATAGCGTATTTGTGGCAAGGAACCAGCATAATCTCGAACCAGAACGACTAGAACCACGAGCAGGGAGAATCGAATTATTCCAGCGAGTAAAGAAACGAGATTTTTCCCTACTTAGCCCGAGCACGATGCATTATCTGAGCTTCATACCCGGTTCTGTCCAATCGTTTGCATTACTATCCCTCTCGTCCTCTACTGTCGTTCCGCCTTCTTCCGTCATAAACAGACGTTGCTTTGTATTATCATAAATTTCTCCCTAACGAGGAGCTCGATCGTGGCCTGAAACGCTCGGAAACGACGATCCTACAGTCTCCTCGAAACTAAACGCCGATTCGATGAACGACGATCCGCCTTCTCGTTTAAATATCGCGATCGCCCAAGAGAAAGGTATTTACAAGTGTTTCGTATAACGTTCTAATGGAATCGTTTTTGGTTTATTGATAGTAATTGACGGGCTGAATTGTTAGATTGATTTATAGGCGGACTCGGGCTATTTCGTTTCGACGTAGATTTATTTAATTGCGTTACACATCGGCATGAAAGATGGCTAATGTTGTCGAGATAAGTTAACGCGCGTAAACTCGTCCAAGCTAAAAATCTCGTGGAAGATTAATCGCTCGTATAAATTTTCGTGGTAATACGATCAAAATTTTCATTTCCTATATTTATCGCGTGAGTTTTAATCCATGAGAGCCTAGGTTTCGTATAACGTGTACGCCTAGAGATTTTTAGTAAGATATATTTTTCACATCGAGAAAGTCAATATCGTTCTTCACAGTTTTGTAAAAACGATTGGCCAAATATTCCCCGAAGCGCGAGCGATTCGTGAAACGAATGTTCCTCGGCAGGTTGCAACTTCTGTAATACAAACTCCGCAACGTTTGATAACCAAACACGATTAGTTAAGTTACGCGTGTAATTCTAAGAAAATGTTTGAGGAGCTACGGACGATCCTTCAACGGCCAACGCAAACAACTTCAGCGAACAAGTTTCTCGATTCACTCGGCAATTAAACGCCAAGTCACGCATCATCACTCATCAAAATGGTTCGCGAAAGAATCCTCGAACGATCCGTCGTAAAATCGTTTTCCGATCGAATGTGTTATTAATTATCCGTTGAAACGAGCGAACCTGGTGGCCGGATAATGGTAGAAAAAGGGAAAAGGCAAGAGAGATAGGATGATGGAAGGAACGCGGCTCGATTTTTGGTACGACAGCCGCTTAAATAATTTCCGGCTAGCATGTTGGTACTAGAGGTGGATACAGCGCTCGTGGAGCAGCAGCTAATGATGATCGATGATGTTCTCACTAGAACATAGCCGCGCTCCGCCTAGACGAGACGCGAACGAGGCTGAGAGCTCGCCGGAACACGGCACTACTCGGAAGAAATGCTTTATTGAATTGTAGAAGACAAGCACCGATGCCAGACATCTGCTCGTTCGAGCCGACAGAAGACGTATGTGTGTCGTCAAAGCGGTAAAGTCATCGATCCGTGATTTCTTCGGGTTCCTCCTTTTGTTATCCGGCTGATTAATCGAAGATGTATTTAAATGAGAGGCATCGGTGCCGCTTAGCCCGTGCACGTTGCGTTACTCGTCCCGTTCTCTCCTTTTTCTTCTGCCTTCGCCTGCGTGCTGTTTCTTCGGATTTCGCTGATGATGTTTGAATAGGCCTGGAATGCGTCCGTCGACTATTTCCTTTCGTCTGATGAAAAAAACGGAAGAAATCTTGGTCGTAAATTGATCTGCTAGATCGAACGCTTTCCTTTAAGAGCGAAGTCGCGATTGAAACTTCGCGATGAAGACAGCTAGACTCGCTAACGTTAAATGAGTACTCAGGGACGTGGTTTTCTTTAAACTGGTTGCCATAACTTCGAGCGTAAAAAGTTCGCCGCACTTGAAACATATGGTGTCTATTAAGCTCGTTCGCTTTTTCCATCGGCAAAGAATTATTATCGATGTCGGTGTTTTTCGTGCCTGTAATGTCCGCTGTTTTGTAGATTAGCCAGTTGGAAAAACATACAGATATGGTCATAGTTCGTTTGAGATTTGTAATTATATTTTCGTATAGACTCGAAGTCATCGTTCGAACTTTTAAGAACGTTTTATTAGAATTCGGACAGGTTTATATTTGGAAGAATTTCCCGTTTCTCCAACGAGGATCAAATTTCCAACGTCAGAACGAATAGATTTTCATGGATTTTTTACTTTGGTGCTTCGTAGGATCGTTCACGTTGAAATGGAATCTGAGGTGTTACAAGACGATGTTAACATTCGAAAACAATGTAACTACATAGAAATAAAGTTTCATCGTATATATATATATATATATATATATATATATATGATGGCAGTTTCTTCTCGCCCTCTTAGACCAATTCCTATCGTTGCGCTTGCGAAGACGTTCGTAAGCCGTGTTTTATACGTTCGAGTGAATCGATGACGGTTATACGACGCTTATGGTTATACATCGGTACCGTTATGCGCATTTATATTTTAGCGATTGCGACAGATATTATACTTAATATATTTGTACGTACTATTTGGTCGGTTTTCAAGTACTCGGAATAAGAATTGCAATAGAAAGGCCGCGATAACGCGATTCAGGACGTGAAAAATGAAGTACCGATGCTATCGTAAAACGTTTGATTAATCGATCCTCGACATCCCACGGAGTGTTCGCGATACGCTTGGGATTTTACGGTCGAGACGGGACGAAATGGCAATATTCACGGCGCGGCTAAATAAATAACGCTTGTGTACATTACGGAGCATTTGGTCTTATTACGGGCTGGATGCATTTTAATATACGCCGCTATGTCGGATCCAGTGAACTTCCGCGGTGCCGATATTGCGAGATACTCCTCGATGGTTCTACATACCGGCTTTCTGAAATTAATTGCAAACAGTTCCGTGCTGTTTGCGCCGCGTAGATTAGCATGTACTTCTGTGTATCGATTTCAAATACAGGGTGTGCAAGAAAGCAGCCATTAATTCTGCCGCGATAACACGGCGGGTTAAATTTTAAATTGCCGGTTCGCGTATGAACGGCGCACGAATGAATCACTAGCCTGGCGATTAAAACCGAAGCGGGACCGTTTAGGCCGAGCATCCGTGTCAGTCCGTGGATTACCGACTTCCTTAGAAAGTAGAAGAAAACGTTGATAACACCGTGCAATACGAATCTTGATCCGCCATATCCACCGGGTGATCTTTGTAGAAATTCTCGGCCCGATCGCCAGAATTGCTTCGTTGTTCTGGGTTTTTGGAGAACACCGTTCTTTTGTACGAACGAGCTGCTACGTGAAAACCAGAAATGTTAGCAAGTCGTATGCGGCGTTAACGCTTAATTAATACCACGAATGAAGTTTCGTCGCTCAAATACTGTATTTTATGGTTCAGTTTCATTTCTACGATACGCTGCAGCTAGTTCTGCTGTATTTTACGTTCTTCCGTTAATGGATCTGTGTTTTGAAGAAAACGTAGCTTCCATTTTAATTTTAATCTGACAAATTTTCAATATGAAGCATCGTACCGATTAAACGTTAAAAGATAGACGACGTAGTTTCTTTCTCCAATTCTATTATCGGCTCAAAATGGATGATGCACGACGTATCGTTACTTATTTGCTTCGTTTCGTTAAACTGTTGACGATGGAGTTTCTGAAGATAGCAGAAGTCTAAACCGCTATTTTTTCCCTGACTCGTATACTTTACGAAACACAGAGACATCCAGATGTTTGTTCAATAACGTGTACAATTATTAAATTTCATAATTCTGAATAGTTATAGGACGCTGTTGCACGTAAAAATTATAATACGCGAAAAAGTATAGGATTATGTGCATCTTCTTCTGAGAAGTCTCTGAGCTCTGACTTACACTCTTTTGGATCACCCTGTATAGAATATGCACGCTTCAGGTAGCCAATGGCTTCGAACATTTAACTATAATTCCTATGATAATCTCGGCTATTATCGGGGCTCGTTTGAGTACTTTTTGCTCGACACGAGCTAGCCATACTCGCGTTAGCCATGCGATGGCCTATCTCCGCCTCTGAGTCTCGCGAAAAAAGACAAGGACAAATCGCAGAAAAAATTCCATAATCGCTCCATAATTTTTCACCGACGACAGCGGTTTAAGGCCTGCACCGTCCACTGACTCACCTCGATTATGCCCGCCGATTCTGCTGCCCGCCAGGCCAATTTCACGTATCTGAAACAAAAACAGAACGAATGTCAACGACTGCCGACTACTGTCATCGGTGCAAGGATAACGCGTCACTTGAGACTACGTATGGACCAGCGTAAGGTGCAATTAGCCCCGATCGTTGACATTTAAATACGCGAAGAAGTCTCAAGGAATCGTTCGAATGCTATTTTATTTTGATTTCTACGCTACACAGTTTAGCTACGCGATATCGCTGATATTTTTATTGCCGTTGTATATTCAGCTCCTAATTTATCCTGTTCTTATTCCTATTTTTCGTTATCTTTCCAATTTCCTGCAAAGTTGAGTATACGTGATCAAGCAATCTTCCACTGTATCGACCATTAATCATTACCTGTTAGCTGATTACATTCTTCATTCTTATTTCAGTTTCATTATTTAACTACTCCGTTGCTTCTACGTTCGTCTCTTTATAAAATTTCCCAAACCAACAGTTTCCTTGTTGCTTCTAATTATTTAATGCAATTCTTTATGGTATTTCTCTAATTATCTAAACTACTGTCTAATATGGAATACAAAACGCAGGAGTGGCAGACGAACAATATGTACATCGGCTTGTCAGAAGAGTAACGCAAATACGAGAATTAAATTTTTCGATAAATCGACTCGACGTAGAAAATTGCTAGTGACTCGTTCTTTGAATAACCCGAAGTAGAGAAGTCATGCATAAATCAGACAATGTAGCGTCTAATTGGTACTAAAATCCGCTTCCCATCGTCCTAACGTCCTACAAATCGGCTTACGAACGAAACTAATTTCAAGTACCTCGGCCGTCGGATAATCAACTTCCTTCGAATAGCCGTACGCGCATAAACATATAAATACGTATAAATACATCGTTAAACGCTTTACTACAGCCATGTTACGAGACGAAACTGCGACATTGTGCAACATCGCTCAAGCCGCTAACGTCGTAGAATAACCATTTTGAAAACAGCATCTCCTAAACGAGCCCGGCCAAGCATCCACACGCTTTATTCTCGCCAGCTTCTTCGAAGCGTTCAACGGCGGCAGAATCCTAATAATGGCGTCGTCCGATCTGAAAAATCGTTCTCTCGGATACGTAGTACGCAACAGCGACGTATCACGCACGAGGCGCAGCGTTCAAAGTGTAGGAGCATAAACTCATAGCAATCATACGTGGACGCCCACGCTCGGCCACGGAGAGCTGACCGCTAGAGCAGCCGATGTCCATAATGCGTTCTCCCCTGTGTCCAGCCTCGGCTCCACCGTCTCTCCGTGCAGCACATGCGTTCTTTTCTTCCATCCGCCTTCCTTGCCCGTATTTTATTACGCTCGCAAGAGAGCCTGTGTATCGGCGATTTTAATCGGCCGGCTTCGCGGTATTACAATCAAGAACCGACGACGCAGATACGGCTCGCCACGGTAGATGCATGAATTTTAATGCTATTCCCCTTATTAACTCCCGATTGCACCTATCTGCGCGGTCTAAGTTGCTACGAAGAAAGCAGATTTCTATTTGATAGGTAGCGTTTTGCATATTTTCGATAGTTTTCTGTTTGACGATGGGTGAAAACGTCGTGAAAATTTTCTACGTTTTTCATCCCTTTGGCGAAACTGAGAGACGCGAAGGAACTTTAGTAAGAAGGTTTATTAATCGTTCATATGGTGTACATATAAATGTCGATTTGTATTTTCTTCCTTCGTCTTCGTCTTGCAGCTCGTATTTATCTCAGCTTATTCCGCCTGCGTTGTTTTCATGTTCTCGTCGCTTTGGTAGAGAATCTGAATCTTTGCTTTCGCATGGAACGAACGAATTGAACAACTCGTGTAACTGCTGCGTATGCTTGATGGTATACGTATTTATTAATCATTTGGAGAACCGAGGATAATTTACCTATTTCTCTGACATAATACGCGCGTACACGACATGTTCTACTCGTTGATACAGAAGTAGAAGACACGTGGTGTATCGCAAGAGATTCGAACGTCCCTCAAAATATAAGAAGCTTCACAACTTTCGAAAACGCGGAGCCTTCGAATAATTTTAATCGGTTCGTTCAGAACATTCGACTCCGAATTCTCGCCCGATCTCGAGGAAACAAACTCGAACGTCTGCTGAGTCGATCTATTCAGATGCTGCGCGCGTAAAATCGAACGAGACGAGATCGACGGGCAAGTGGAAGGGTTAACAAAGGTTAATCATCGGTCGAGAGTGTTACACCGTTAGGTAGAAATGCTATATTCAATTTTTCCGTCGCGGTCATTGAAACGAAATCTCGTTCAGAATTTGTCTCGTGGCTGGACGCTGTTTCGCGGACAGATATTTATGATCGGGTTGAGCGAAGCGAGACGCTCGAGAGGCTGTTGAATCGAATCAGAAAATTCAAATTGCATCCATTGCGACGGAGCAGATACGCGTGGAAGGGCACGAACGATTTCTGCATTTTCATATCGCGTCTCTCGGTCCTGCTTTCTCGCCCGGCGCTCGTAGATTCTTAGCGCTTGACGATCGACAGTGGTATGCCGATGATGAGCGATATTGCTCGCTCGAGCGAGAAATCGTTCGGGTTTCCAGCGCACGACGGCTTAGTGACTTTACGATATCAGCGTACAGAACGATGAAACTTACGAGATGGAGAAAATCCGGCTGTTCGAGCGCACTTGCGGAACAATCGCGTGCACGCAAGGTGACTTCAATGCGCTCGAGGAGATGCACGTTGCTTCTTGGAGTAATTGGAGCTTTCATGGCGATTTTGCGTGTTTATGGTTTTAGCTGGTAGATCGATTTAGACGTTCGCGATACGATGCGAATGTTTCCAGGAATTCGATAAATTTGAATTTTATCTTATAGAATGATCTTATAAGATGATTCTTTTAAATAATTTAGGGGGATGCAGAGATAGTTCTGTNTTTTCTTTTTTGAGAAGATATTCATCTGCAAATTAGTTTCATTATGTAAATTGGCAAGAGTTAATACGTGTAGTAAATAAGTTTCGTTTGAGTTTAGTACTTGGAAATTTAGCAACGACTGATGGATTGAATTCTTCGCGAATTATCACGTATTTCGTAGAATCTCGCGTATGCGATAAGAAATAGCTGTTTTGTGAAAGTGCCTGTATTACACACTAACGGAAAATGCATTAGACAACTGTATTCTCATACATAGATATCGCATACACACGTATACGCGTGTAAATTCAAACCGTGTGTACATTTGTTAAATAACAGAAATATTTGAACGTGATTTTCATACTTGTTACGCAGCTTGTACTTGGCATATATGCTAATTGAAATATCTTCGTTTCATATAGTTTGATCAGAGAATGTTTAACGCTACTATTATAGACTCACGTCAAATACTTTATAGCTCTTATTCTGCATTTATCCTGTGCCATTATTTGATGTTAACCCCAAGATCTTTATTTTTTCGAATAATAAGCGTATTTGAACTCGTCTTCAAAGTTCTTCGGATTACACTCTACGTTATACTAGATGAAATACCCAGGCTTCGTAAAATTTTATTAGAAAATTGTTTAATACCGTCATTATACATGGTTAAAAGTACTCAGTTCTCCTACCAAACAGTTTCTATCCCTTAAGTTACGTTTACTCTGTATCATTATTTGATTACAATCTCAAGCTACGGACATTGTACAATTTTATTAAACTACTTACTGATTAATCCCTTTAAGGTAACAATTTGCTAATATAAATTCCTTCCAATCGGAAAATAAAGATATATCAGATATATGAAATTAATATCGACATTTCTTGATAATATTTACTCCATAAATTCTTATCAAATAATGTTAATCTTCGATTGAGATACATATTCTTCAGCTTTTCGTCAAAGTAAATTTACTAATCGAAGCACATATTGTATCGTTGTAATCAAGGTTACCGATACTGCTACTTTCTCAAACGTTGGATTATTCGTTAGTAGCGCTTTCCTCGCAAACAATGTTCGCTTCCTAATAACTAAATTCAAACTCGCGAATATCGCTCATATTTCTATTTCTGTTCGTATTTATCGTGCAGCTGTACAGAGAATGTATGGAAAATCTTCCAGTACTGTTATATTTCAAACCAAGTATACACCAAACAAAGAAATATAAATCGACGTTGAATTTTATGCTCCGTTATATAATCTTACTATATTATATCATATAATTAGATCCTCTTGCAGGCGATTGATACATCAATATACAATCTGCGCGAAGAAACTGAAACATTCGACTGGATATTTCATACCTTACAACCTGATACATTCTACGATCCCTCGAACGTTCTTGCAATAATAACTATCTCTCTTCCCTGGAAAACGCATTTGCATTTAGAATTACTCCAACAGGAACCATTAATTCATTTCCCCTTTCTCTCGACGCATGCATCGATATCTCAATCCCCGGTGTCTACAAACGAGCCGTACGGATTAAACCGAAGCCGAGCATAATTGAGACATCGGTATCCGCATAGTCCGTAAATTTTCGCGGTTCCGTTGACCAATGCATTATGCATAACGCCAATTCGATTGGCCGTATTCGCGTTCAGAGAAAGTGCCGGCGTCCGCCCTGTTACTTATTCACCACGTGTAAAGTAGTAAATTAGACGCAACACTTGTTTCGAATTATCCGGCTTGTAACACGCCTTCTACAATAAGGATCGCCGATCGTTCCGCGTCGACTCACGTTGAAATATCGTTCTCATGGTGCGCTTGTTTTAATTTTAGCCAGTGATTCTGAGTCGTTCTGATCGCGGGGAAATGCAAGGACAGAGAGAAAGAAGGGAAGTAGCGGACGCGTAAAATATCGACACGCCTGTTCGAACGCGGGGTAATCGGGAAACGTGTCGAGGGCGATTGAAAATTTGTGTCCAGTGAAAAGTCGCGCTATACTGGACATGACGTAGCGCAGACACCGTACAATAGGTTTTACGCGGGACACTTTGTGTCGGATGTTGCGACAATTTAACTGCGCTCGCTTCGCTCGAAAAAGATTTGTGTAAACGCGCTGTACGAAATAATTTTCCACTAGGAAGTTTCATGGCGATCTTTCATTGGAGAACGACGCGGGTGAAAGCTTGAAAAACCGTACTGACGATAATCGAAATACGATTGACGATAACGTCAGCAAGTATCAAAGTGTTGGTATATTGCTGGTGGATACGAAACGTTTCCTTGCAGTTTGAATTTGGCGCGTCGATATCTATATCTATTCAATTTCGTTCTATCGTCGATTCACGATCATATTAAGTACGAGAGATTTATTGTAAATCGCGTATATTTAACGGTAAGAAGATTTGTGACAAAAATATGAAACTTTACAGAATATTTGTGCGATGTTTTATGGGAATTTAAATTTCGGAAAAGCGCTATGAAGGCTTCTGGAAGCGTGAATTTGGCATTTGAAGAGGATTAAAGATATTTCTTATTTTAAACGATCTTTTGATATATCGATTAGTTTAGTGTCGATGCTACTCGATTATAGAAGCGTCGGATGTTGTCTCAATCTGTTTGAACGTTAACGAATTTTCATATCGCTTCTTGCGTCTTAGTTCGATCGTTCACTTCTTGAAAAGTGAAAGGAACGGATATTGCAACAGTTCGAAATTATTATATTATGACAAAAGAAAGAATTTTACTTTGCTATCTCGCGAATATTTTTTGTCACGTTCGTTTTAAAGCCTCTTTTACTTGTTTCGTTCTCTCTTTTTTTTCATAACTAATTGTAAGATTTAAAGAATGTTGATAAGTAGGTACTACTACTTCCTTTAAAGATTTCACATGGTGAATGCACAAGAGATCATTATAGTAATTACTAGGTTTAAGGATAATAATATATATTAAACTTGTACGCTGGAATAGAGTTTACATAAGTATTTCATAAGTTTGTGTTAATAGCCTCTATCCTCTTAGTCCTATTTTCTCTTGGTAAAAGTTAAGTTATCCGTAAAAATTCATTTTATGTTTATTTTTATCCTTCGAATAAAGCGAAATACATTTTCCTAAACTTTATTTCCACGTCGAATCAAATTTAAATGACTCAAATATATCAGCCTATTAATCTCTTTAATTTAATCACTTACTATTGTATGTTTGCATATTTACGAAAAATTTAATAATACAAAAATGCATCCAAAAGCACGTAAAATATTCAAAGTGTAATACTTGTTACGATATTTACAATGGCTGAGATCAATTTCTCCGTGGTATCCATATCTTTAATCCTGTTCGTAAAAGCACGAATTTGCAGAAATATTCGCGATTCGTTGCTAATTTTCACGTTATTGTCGCAAAGCTAAATTATTATTTCAACAACATCCCATGTACGAACGCGTGCTGCAAATAACTTTCCTGTAACTCGAGCAATTTTCACGAAATCGTATTCCGAAATCGAATTGTTTCTTCCATTTCTACTCTATCCTATGGTATTTCACGAAATAATAACGTTCGGCTGTACAAAACCGTACACGTTCATTCTGCGTACTAACACACTAATCAAACGAGCAGAAACAAGCAAGTTCAATAAGTTTGACAGATAGAAACTCTTCATGTTCACGATATCGTATATAACAAAGATTAACTGTAAAACGATTATCACGAAATCGATTGGCAAAAAAGATTCCTGTCGTTCTTCTTTTTTTCAACAGTTTATTTACTATAGAAATATAACTATATTTATTTTTATAACTATCTATATTTACTATAGATAACTATAGAAATATTGTTAGCATCAGCAAGTCATGCATATCGCATAAAGAATATACGAGTCTATCACGTAACGCTAGAAAGGGTAAAGACAGGCTACCATTATCCGTAGAATCGTGTAAATTAAACCCGCCACCAGCATCAGCACCTTCGACTCTAACATCCTGTCCCGGTTTTCTCAGCCGACACCTCGGCGTTCACAAGGAAGTCCCGCAGGGGATCGCACCGACGCGGAAACAATAAATGCAGGTTTATTTATTAACGTGTGCAAGCTCTCGGATCCATGGAATTTTTAATGCGCGATTCGCCAGGCGTAGCACGACCACTTCGCTTTCGTTTTCATCGAGATAGATGTTTATCGGCAGTCGGATTAGATTACCGCCTATAAAGTAAGTGTCGGGATCAGCGTGGAAGTAAGGCGGAACGAGTTGCAACAATTGGAGCAAAATGAGGGATCGTTGCGCGAGAAAATGTATGCCGGATTCACGAGAGAAAGACGGGAAAACAAACGGTCGCTATAGCTCTTAACTATCCTACCTGCGTTAGTTTGCAAACTGAGAAAACTCGGTTTAATATCGTAGTAGTACGTTAGCCGGAAAGAACGTGTGAGACGATCGAAAGTTTCTGCTTTAACGTGTCAGACAAAGCAGTATAACGCTATTAAATATGGAAATAAATGGACAATTTTCTTGATCTTCGTTCTAGATTTAATGCTAGAGGACAGGTGGATGGAAAAGAAGATTATTCTTCTCTCTGTTAGCTCGGATACGAGAGGTTCTACCGTAATATTTTTCTAGCGAATTCCCAACTTATTGTCCCTTTCTATTATTTCCCATTGCTTGGCGTGGCTATCGTCAGCCTTTAGAAGGGAAATCTGATATAAAATATATCAAAGTATCTTCCTGCGATTACGCGTATATAAAAATTTTTCCGAAGCTCCTCTCGCATTCGTTTAAGAAATGAAGTTGGAGCGGTGAAGAGCTAGGGCGACGAAGCGCAGAACAGAGAGTTTTCCCATTGCTTGGCGTGGTTATCGTCAGCCTTTAGAAGGGAAATCTGATATAAAATATATCAAAGTATCTTCCTGCGATTACGCGTATATAAAAATTTTTCCGAAGCTCCTCTCGCATTCGTTTAAGAAATGAAGTTGGAGCGGTGAAGAGCTAGGGCGCCGAAGCGCAGAGCAGAGAGTTGATTGTAAAATGGCGAGAGATAGAAAAGCAAGAGGAATAGGAATAACAACGAAGCAAGGCTCGAGTACATATGCCGGGATCGATCGATCTACGAGGCCTTTTAACGAGAAGAAACGTAAGTCAACGACAGAGCACAGCATGCATATTGCACTGTGCGCCTTAGTTGGACTTTATGGGAACGCTCGCAGGCCGGAAGAAAATCCCCGGTTCGGTTTTTCATGCGTTGATAAAACGAGAAGCAAAGAGGGATCGCTAGTGTGGTAATAGAAACGATCGAGACCGTAAATCCTCGTTTGAGGGAGACAGGGAGGCAAGGGATGATTGACTGACCGACGGTACTCTTGGTGCAATCACGCCGGACGGCCCCATGGAACGAGAAGCTACCGTTAAAGGGAAATTTTTCACGTCGATCGTATGATTGTTCCTGTTGCTCCTGGCTTTGTGGAGTATGGAATGCGCGAAAGAGATTGCCGCCTGAATCCGCAGTTTCGTTCTCGATCGCATCGTATTTGACGAGTTTTGTGGCTTGTGATTGTTATTGGGTTGAAGGAAACGGTTTAAAGGAGCAAGAGCACGGTTACGTAAAAGTAATTAAAATGCGAACGCCGGGTTTTATAAAATTAACTCGTTTTTTTTTTGCGATTGAACGAAACGTTGCATCTAACGAGGATATTGTAAAATTGTACCGCGCGTAGCGTGGATTAACGAATCGATGAATTTTATGCAAAGACGTCGCGCGAAGATATCGTGAATTATATCTTTCCGTTTTCTTAAATAACAATTTCTAATCGTATCTAGAATATAGAAATTATCTTCTATTTCCGGCAGTTTTATTATCACAGAAGAAAGACAACTCGCGAATAATTATCCCAGTCTTCCGCTCGTTTTAGATATCGTTTAATTCTCATTCAAGGAATTCTTCACGAACCAAGAAAATGATAATTAACCGTCTCGCTGAAAGCGCGCTGCCTTGTACGGAGCTAATTCTCATAACGATTAACCTGCAGTTCGAACGATGTCATACCACGATATGCAAAGAAATCTGTTCACAAAGTGGTCGGAGGAAAATCGAACGTTAAATCGAATTTCCAAGCGTTTCAATCGAACGATCAATTCGCAGAATCCTGTACGCGTTAACGAAAATCGAGCGATCTCTGGTCCGACTTTGATTTCAGGCCGATCGACCGAGACAATTAATACCCGAATCACGTTACAAGCCCCGCAATTAAATTTGGTCCCGCGATAAATGACAGGAATCGGCGGAACCGGTCGGCGACTCGTCTCTCACCATCGCGTCGCGTCCAGCTCGCGGTCCAAGGATTCCACCCTGGATTGAGTCGGTGATGTAGACGATTTCAGTTTGTTAAAGAGACCCTGCAGGTGAAAAAACGACGAGTCTCGAGAGTCCCGCGGTAGGCGTCCGCGTCGCGTATTTGGCGCGCGGCCGACGCGTAAAAACGGAAGTGGTCCGGTTTCGTGATTCCAGACGGCAGCACACGGCAGAAAAAGGACTCGAGCCGCGGCAGCCAGGTGTCACATTCCATTGGTCGGTCTACCTGGTCTGAAATCCATTTTGGTCGGCCGTCAGCGTCCCTCACGATTATTGGCCAGAATAAATTAAGTCGCTTCTCCTTCCCCCTATCTATATCCTGCTCCCTTCTCCCTCCTTCCTCTTGCCACCACGTTCCCTCCTCGTGACGACTCGAAATCGTGGAATGCCACACCGTGTAATTACCAATTGAAGTTTTTCTGCCTGCTGTCCCGAGACTCGCGAATCGCTTTCGAATATATGCATAGGTATCGTTCGTTTGAATTATATATATATATATATATATATTATTAAACCGTTTCGTCTGTGCAGAGCGGCGTCAAAATCCCTGGCGGAATCGCTCGTGACGAAGGTGAAACGAGCGGTCGTTTTGTGCACTGCAACTTCCTTTTATGGAAGAACGAGTCTGGTTTGTAGAGCATATTAGCGAGCTAGTATCCGTGAGAATGTCTTAGTTGGCTGGAGAATGAAGATGTTGTTTATGAGTGGTCGGAGAATTAATAGATTAGTTTTCGCTGTTAGAAAAAAAGAAAAAAGAAAGGATTTCTTACAGATACATATATATATATATATATATATATATATATTGTGCGTGTTTTTAATTGTAACGTTTAATTGATTGTGATTTATTATGTAGACGAGAGTTTCATTTGTATATATTAGAAAGCGAATACATTCTATTTACGTTTTTATAATAAGAGTGGACGGTCCTGCAATTTTCCATTAGTTGGCCTTTTCGTAGTAACGGGAATTTTTTTCCCTCCGCTAAACGAACCATGTAGGTATGTTTCGTCTCATCGACACGGTATCGTTACAAATATCATTGAATCGAAAAATATTATTGCAGAAAACATTTATGCATAGCGTATTCTACAGCGTATTATACATATATTCCTGTTTAGTTTGACAAACTACAGGTTTTTTTTATTTTTAATTCAACCACGCGTAAAAAACAAAACGATTTTCCATCTGTCGTAACTCTGCACGAGGTAACAGATTTCCATTTTGATATTTCTGTATTTCCTCGTTTTCGCTGTGTAAATTTGAAGCAGTGAAAAATATTGATCTTTTTAATCTGTTTTACACGACTCGCGTGCATAGAATATATAAACCTTTCATTTGCCGACGATAGACTCACTTTTTGCGAAAATAATCTGTTGAATTTAAATAATTGATATTTTTACACACTAGTTCGATGCAAATTTAAAGAAAGACACCAGGTACGTAGCTGCTGCCTATCGAATTATTTTTCATTCACAATCTTCGAAAGCTGCTCTTTGTGAAAGTGATGAAACTTTCGCGTCAATGTTGCTGGTGAATCCGTTAGAAATGACGTGACTTCGTTAGTGTTCTTGCAACCTCAGCGAGATTACGTAAATTGATCCCATTAAGGGTTATTTCGTAGTTCGAAAGTGGAAACTAGCAGTCCGAGGACTTACAGATGCATTATATAAAGAAGTATAAAGATGAAATTGGAATATTTGGCACTCAAGTATCGGTTAGCCTTCGTTAAACGTAAAGTAAGAATTGTAAACTGTTGCAAGGTTGTTAGTTTCCTCTTTGTTCCAGTCGGATGTAGGACTTGCAAAGTAATTAGATTCAAAACATTACGTTGGAAGAGAACGAAGATATAAAATATCAAAATTAGAAATACAAATTAAATTAAGTAGGAGCATGTGTGCGGAAGGATGAAAGTTACCTTGAATTCAAATCATTCGATGGTATCTTAGATTATGAAACCATTAAATATTTTAGATTTGTTCCACGATAACTGTTGGATAGCGTACTTATTTATGCAATATTCGCGTGACATCACCTGCAACGTACTATCAAAACCGCAATCGAAGCCTGAAAAGCCATAAATACGTACTCGTCTATTAAATATTATTACATGGCAATGCAACTAATCTACGCTATCAATAACGCTACAGTAACATTCTAAAATTTACCTTCGGAGTGTATGCTACATCAAACATCACGAAACCTGAAACTCTCGTTTTAAAATTTCCATTCGAACATTTTGGTTTCGAACATCGCTCATCGTCATACTTTATCAAACCACAGTAGACAAATCATTTTCCCGTGTTATTGCAACTGTTTCACTGAAAATTACATGGAAGAATTTCCAGTACCTATATGTTTCATCAGCATATCGAAGCAAGGCTGGAAAGAGGCTAAGCAGCTCTTTCTTCACGGGTAATTTGCGCGTTAATAAAATCGAGGCATGGAACACGGATAAATTGTACAGTTGCCAACACCTGGTTCGAAGTTAGTTCTATCGAGTTCCTCGTCGCTTAGTAGCAAATAAACATCCACCTGGTGAACGTCGTACAAAGTTGAAACCGCGTTCCTTCAGACCTTTTCCGATGCAGGCCAACGTGCAAATTCGTCCAGGACGTTTCCCTAAGTCACGCGCTGACGTATCTAACCGTCGGCGTCGCGCGCTTTTTACGAGACCCGTTTCGCGACAACAGAGAAGGCAGATTTACCGATTCTTGTAGAATGAAACTGTGAAACGGCCGATTAATTATTAGATTAACCATTTCTGCGATATTCATATTTTGAGGGAATTTATTGAATATAGATATTGTTGAAATTAAGGATAATTTCGTTGTTCGTATTGGTAGTTGAAGCATATGTGTGATCGATACGTCGTCGATATCGTTGGTTTTGTAATTATCGAAAATACACGAATGCAGTTTGTCGATTTGCCAGTAGAATGTGCTCGTAATCGTTTCAGTATCATATTTGCCCAACTTTTTTGCTCGCGCGTGTTAATCCTGCGCTTCTTATAGCTGATTAGCAATCATTATTGTCCGCAAGTGGCTGCAGTAGAGAATGTGTCTTTGAAATTCCTATCTGCAGCGCCTCTGGACACGTGTCCATCGAGGTGTGTCCACTTTTATTGTCGCAGAGTGCGTAGGCTCGACCGCGGTCCGCTGATTTCTCTGTCTAATAATTCTTCGAGGTTGTTCTCGGGTCACCCTGTAGACTCTAGATGACACAGATAGCGCGAGTGAAACACAGAACGCTGTCGCCTCTTGTACACCTGTAGATCGAGCCAGATAAACGCGTTTGGCAACAGACAAGTTTACCGAAAATCCGATCGCTACGTGACGGCACTTTCTTCTAATATCGTAGAACGTGTGCCGACAATGAGATCTTTTTATTTTTGTAATTATGTCATTTGTTATTTATTTTATTTCCATTTGTTCGTTCATTATATTTGTTATTCAATGGTACCGGCGCAATTGAAAGAATTGGTAAAAGGTTATTGCACCCTGTTGTATCAATAATTTATTTTAAATGCTTCATAGAGATGCAATCTACCGATGATTTTAAAAATATTTCTTAAGCAATGGAACATTCTTATTGCACCGTTGGATCTAATTTGAGATCAAAGGGGAGTTAAATTAATTTCCTATAAGTAAAGTCACTTTCCACGTAATTTATTTCAAATCACGTTAGCCATTTCCGTCGAAAGTTGATTATATCTACATACATGGATTGCTGTTAATAGCCATCTTCGTAATTCATCTCGTACAAAATTACTACTAACAATTTGCAACTCGCTTCTAATGATGCCAACGAACAGGTTACCCTTATCTTGTCAGGGATATCTTAACAGGGAATACTACATTTCTTTCTTCCTGCACACTTTGCAATCCACGTACTAAAAATCTACCCAGACAAGACAGATCCAACTTGAAAATTAATTTTCAAAATACGCAACTTCTCTTCTAGAATATTTTTAAACATTCCCTCCTACTAACATAGCGAATGATCATACTTTCTGACAATGCTCTGCTGACCTTTGCGAAATCTATACTCGCAATAAATATCTCGCAATCTCTATGTGCATCTTCAGATTGTTCAAATTTTACCAGCACGGTCATCGCGCGACGGAATAATGAAAATTCTCGAAACGTCTCGCGCAACACGCCCGATATACGCGTCAAAGTTTCCTGTGGCAGATCTCCGCCTATTCTCGTAGCCGCTTCAAACCTATTAAAATCAACAATCTATCAATTGGCTCACGTTATCAAACAGATACAAAAGGAGAAACACCTTTGGGTGCATGAGAATCCACAGATCATCGAACCGTGAGTAATTCACTAGCAGTCTCTTCTCTTCTGGCTGCAATGTCCGCGATCAAGATGATTAATAGAGAATCCTTAACGCGTTGGCGGCAGGGCGCGAGTCGAACGTCTTTATCGCTGGGATATCTGTGGCCCGTTCACGGCAAAAAGTCCACAGCCGCCGGTTGACAAATTAAAACAGTGTGGCGTCTTGCTGCCGGTTCCTGCGCCCCGCTGTGAACTCCCTTTCGCTGGCTTCTTTCCTTCGTGGCCGTACGCTTCCTTGTTCTTGTTCCGCCCGCGGTTTTTTCGCAGACGCCAGAAAAAGGACAGGCGCGAGCAGATCGGTTGCCGGCACAATGGGACCAGTGACAGGGCCATGAATCAATGGCGGCTGGTCGAGCAGCGGGAATCGAAGAGGAGCGGCAGGTTCGTGCGCGCGATTCAAATGACTTAATTGCGCGAGAATTATGCCGTCCCGGTCCGAATCGACGGCCGGCGGATCCGATCCGCTCGCGTGCTCCGCGCGAAACACCGATAATCGCTACGGACGCATCCTTCTTTATGGCCTTTAGGCTACGGTTATCTCTTGCTGATCGAATGCCAACGGCTACAACGCCAGCTATTGACCGTGACCGATCGTGCTTTTTGCCACTCGCTCGTTTATGCACAACGATCCCGCGATACTCTGCGAACCATTTCGCCTCGCCAGTACTTCTTTTCCTTCTATCAAGTTGCACAGAGCCTGGCTATTTTGTATCGGAAGTTTTAGCGCAACGATGGTTGCCTTTCTCTGCTTCTTTTGCTCCTTTGTGCGGCTATTAGGAATTATTTTGCGTATTTCGTGGGTGTACTTTCGGATGTTAGACGTTTCTCCGTTAGGTTTGAATATTACAAGAGTGTAATATTTTGGTTACGCGGCAAATTTCCAGAATTACGTTCTCTACTCGGTAAAAGATTCCCATCGTGTATTCTATTTATTGCACAGAGTGTTAAGTAAAGCAGCGTTTCATCATATATTCCAACGGTTACCTAATTTCTTTTTGATTTAAGTCTCTTTTTCGTAGAGGTACGAACGAGTTTTTTTTTTTAAAGTAGATAACAGTATTTTTAATATTCAGCGTTTTCGCGTAGCTTGCTTCAAGATGAACGTATATACTTATTTAGATACCTATGTTGGACGAATTAGCCTGTAACTCGTTGTAAAAATTACAATCGTGTTTCGATCGATTTTTACCAAATGATAAAAGGCTTATTATCGCGTACCGTCCATGCGTAACAGGCGTAGTTATATCTTAACGTTATTTTCTATAAGATGAAACAATGCGATGAAGTTGAAAATGCAGAATTTCGTCGACGAACGAACAAGAAATTTCTCAAGGTAGAAAATGCGTCTCCGGATGAAATATTAACGCATCCTTGTTAGCCAAATGATCGATTAATTCAAGAACATAGAATCGCGGCTGAGATTTAGTTGCATTAACCATCGAAATCATAAACTCCAGCAATCGCCTGCACGAATAATCTATACGAGAATATGTTATAATGGAAAACTTTTGCGAATGATATATTATATCCCGGAATAACGCGTAACATTTATTTCTTGCACTTCGCCGTTCATATATCTACGTATTTGATCGCAACTAATATTCTTCGCGTTTCTTGCAACATGTGAGAACTACCAGGACCTGTCCGTGTATCATCGTTCGTAATTTATTTCTATTTTATTCGAAATAAAATATAATATCAAGACTTGAAGATCGTCTAAAAGAGAATCTTTCCTTCTTGGAGAGCGACTGCTTGGAAGAAGTTGCAGTTGAAACGAGCCTACCTGTTCTCATTTTACGCTACTTTTTGCAATTAACATTATGATCTGCCGCGATCTGACGGGGCTTAGACCGCAGGTTAGTGCCGTTCAACAGCAGGCCTTCAGGGCAGAACTGAGAGCAAAGTAGTCGCGGACTAGCGATGTCACATGCATTAAAGCGCAGCGGGGCAAAGACGCTTGAGGTAGGAGTCTATATTACACGGCTCGTAAACCATAAGAACGTACGTGTTATTCAGTGTTTACTGTTCGGTCGCGAAACTAATTGTTATACAGAAATATTATCGTGCGAGTGAATCGCGAAGATCCGACTTTAAATCTGTAGAAACGTGTAAAAAATCCTATCTCCACGTTACATAATTCTTTTTCGAAGCATAATTCTCGTTTTTAAGAGGGCCGATTGTTACTACGTACATACGTACGTAATACACGCACCGTTGGCCGCCGATTTGCTTACGCCCGGGCAAACCTAACACGCTGGCCGTACGACAGGCAACGACTGAATGGCACTGCTGTAGGTAGTACGCGTTGAACGTTCTGTGGCGGCTAGATCTTGTTACGATGTGGAAAACATCGGCAGTAGGTACGTGCACATTTGCATAAATTAACGAGGGAGCAAAATACGGTCTCGTCGAAATATGATTCTTTTTAGAAATTCCTTCGTTCGAAGAAGCAACCTGTTGAAACCGGTAATCTGCAGCGCGATATCTTGTTGCTTTCGTTCGGACTGATTAATCTTCCTTAGGAAGATGGATGATATATGTATGCTCATTGGATAAAATTCTTGTCGTTCCTTGATAAATTAGATTCGAATAATTTTATTTACGCTGTAAGCTACGTATATTTAAATTTGATTAAGCGTATTGCTACGAAAGAATTTGATATTATCGAAGGATTATTTCAAATACTTACAGACACGAGGATATAACCACGAAAGAGTAATCGCATCTTTTATCACAGTCATCGTAGAACGTTATGATACGATAAAAACTGTATTTCAGAAGGTTAATATGCAACATGGAATTCGCGATCATTGTTTACAAAGAATCGTTATTTTGATAACTTCATGGTGCTGGAAGTAAAACGCGGTGGATCAAAACTACGTACGAATCATCAAATCCTCGGAACGTTTCGACACACGCAAGCCGTAACTCGGTAGATAAATCTTCGTCAGAAGGCTTTCGCGCGAGCGAAGCTTTCAACGATCAACACTTTGCAGACCCGATAGATTTCATAACTTCATTTCGAACTATAAAGTATTAAAAATTACGTCGACGAGCCTGACGCGGTAATCACTTGCACTCGAATAAACTCCTTACTCTATCGCTGCTCGAAGCAAACAGCCAGTCAATTATTACATTCCAGCTAACTCGAACAACCCTGACGAGTGCGAGTTATTCAAATACCTCGAAACAACCGTCACGGAAAACTCAGCCACGCTCGCTCGAATTGATAAATTCTTGAAACGAAAAAAAAAACCTCAACAAACGCGCTGAACTACGCAATTTCGTATTGTACGCAATTTCGTATTGTACGCAATTTCTCGGCGTTCCTTCTGTCCGCTCGATGGGCCGTTTGTTGCGCCCAGCTTTTACTCAATAAGGCGGGTTTTTCAGCGCGATAGAGGTTGCATAACGTATGAGTCAATGGGAGCGAAACCGTCCTGGTCGGCCGTGTATGCACGACGGGCCACCCAGCCGGCACAGGGAACTTGTTCTACAATATCTTCCGTCACGGCGGTCTCCTTTATAAAATCACCTTCGATCGGGACAAACGCCAGCACGGCGAGGGCGATCCGTCGTAAACTCGAGCCAACCATTTTTCCTCCATATCCTTGCCAACAGCCGTGCACTTGTTCGTCGCTTCGCCAACGTGAATTCGTTCCCCTCCGTTATTATTCATCGATCTGGCGATTCCCGTGTATAGACGTTCGCAGCTTGTGCGCAGCTTGTTGAACGAGACGCGACGCGACGTTGCGCTTTCTGAAAGGAACTTGTTCGGGAGGACGTTCGTTAGTCGCTCGTGTCTTCGTACGAGATATGGGGACTCGTGAATGGAAATTTGGAGCATGTAACAAGGCAGGGTTATTTGAGTCGCCTGAGTTTCCACGTGTTAAGCTACAGTTTTGAATTTTGTACGGAATAATTAAACTCGTCGTATATTGTGAAACAGCGTTGGTCTTTCACGTAATAATGAAACAATGAGAAAATATCAGGTGCTTCGGGTCCGGTAAGAGAAAGTACGAAAAACGAGGAAACGATTCGAACAACCTTATGGTACGGTTATTTGAGTCAACCAAGAGTTATTACGTGTGTAGGAACAGTTAGGATAAACGAATTATCGGAATATCGATATTAGTTGAATAAACTGTTCTTTTAACGAGTAAAAGTATTCCTGTGAGAAACTATGGCCGTTATGGCCATCGAAGACTTGCAAGACGAAATGAAACAAGATGTTTGGTTAATTGTTCGCGCAATCTGTCTGTCGAATCTTGAGTACAAATAGTTCACGCTCTGCTCTCCGAACATTTACAGCGCAGCAAGACCTACTCCTACCCCAATGTTAAAAATCTATATATTTCAATGAAACGAAACGACGAGAATTCTTTAACTGGAAATGTTCAAGTTCGAGCGTCTTTCCATAACCAAATTGAATTTCCATCGAGGTGTTCGGCGTGCAACCTTGGCGGTAATTGAATTATTCTGAACGCCTATGGCGACCGCGAAACGAGCGGGTCGAAGAGAGCATTGAAAGTGGCGGCGGCAAAAGGAGCAGCAATTAAAGCTGCTCTCTACTCGATAATTCCTCGAACAAACATGAGCCACTCGTAAAAGTCAACGCGCCCTGTTCTTGTTTTATGCTTTACGGCTCTATGAAAGCGCCACAAGCGTTCGTGCGAGCTGGAAGATGTAAAATACGCTTGCTAGATTATTTTATTTCCGCACAATGCTGTATCGTGGTCTCGTTTCACGACACCTAGCTTCCACATTATGCTCGCGATTCGCGTTTCACGAGAATATCCACAGCAGTGGTTTTACGACTACTGGCGAATTTTATGCCGAAGCTCATTGCAAAGCGTCGATTTCAAACTCTATAACCGTTTACTCGATTCGAGTTAAACCACTGAATGGCGAGTAGCGCTTCTGGAATGATATCGAGAGTTGTTTCGGTCGTTCGTGTCTCAGCATGTTGAGTTCAGCTTGATTGTTCCGAGTTGATTTGTGTTCGTTTAGTTTGGTGCTCTCCTGAGTTAGTAATTCATTCGCTGCTTTCAATTTGTTCGCGTTTCTTCTGCTTCTTCATGGTAGATTGTTAATTTAGATTTATATTGCTACGAGATCGGATGATTGGGTTATTAACAGAAAATTAAAAAAATATGCAAGTATATAATGGACGGTTAGTCGATGCTAAATGTAAATATCAAACGTTTGGTCATTTAAAAGTATTTTAACGAGGTCATAAATAGTTTATAACGAGAAAGTAAAACGGACGATTCAATCGAAGGAACGTTCCACGAGAACGTATCGATATATAGATATACTTATGTTTCTATTATCTGCAATAAATAATTTAATATAACGCAGGAAGCAATTACACGAGTATATTGATAATGTGTAAAGATGTAAATTGGTAAATTTATAAATATGGATTTTCGATGTCGAAGCGAGCAAGTATAGTGAAAAAAGTGTTATTATAAGTTATTATAATATATAGCTCTTTGATAGTTATTATAATGATAAAAAATAATGCTTAATATATATGTATGTCCTGAGATAATCGTCTAGTAATGTCAATTTTATGGTAGCAAATTTTTTCATCTTATTGAAGTTGTTATGCACACAATTGGCGCTTTTTGCAAGCAAACTTGAACACGAATCGGATAATAAAAAATATTAAATCACAGATATTAATGGTGCGTCGACGTTTATTGTCGACGAATTTATTGAACCATAATTGCTAGTTAGCTGTTGGAACTGGCATCTTTTATTACTATCGGAGCAATTATCTGCAATTAGACAATTTACTGGTGAAGATCATCTTCACGTCGTCGAAGTCATACATGAATTATTCAAGATAATAATTTTCTCACTCGAAATTATTAATATTTCATTCTACCAATCTGTTTACGAAGGAGCATAAAATCGTCCTTCCAGTTTCTTGTCACGACAATTTTACTCTTCCCTGTTCCTAGAATATTCGGTGTCAGTCCGCGTAAAATTCTACTCGTTAGATTCGAAAACACGAGTACACGAGGAAGTCTGGTTTAAACATTCCAGTTCCCTTCTTTCTAAATATAATGCAATAAGAAATCGACCATATACTACTTCAATATAACCATAATATTTTGACAACGTAGCAATAGCCATAATTATCCATGTCCCCCAAAATAACGATTAAACGATACTAAATATTTAATGTAAGAAAATTCATATAAATAAGTGAAATTAACCATCAGGTTCCCTTACTTCTTAAAACCTCCACCGAAAAATATTATTTATTTCGCATAAAAATGAAAATAACCGTAAAAGCTTCCTCGTGACAATTCGTCCTCTTACAAATCGGTAAATGACAATATCCAAAAATTCAAATTCCGTTCTACTATTAGAATCGAACGTAGCTCTCTTCCCGGATGTGCTACCCGAATATGAGAAACTACGAAACGTGCGCGATGTATCGCCGCCAAAATATAATTTCGTAGTTGCATGGTTGGACATGTGCATTTCGACCACCCAGTATAGGTTGTCGATGACGTCAGTGGAGTAGTGGAGAAGAAGGCATCGGTCAACGTCGTGGCACGAACATGCAAACTGACAGACACGACTCTATCAGTGATCGTAGACAGGATTCAACATCGTAAACCTCGGGCCCTCTCCATTCCCTGTCCCGCTTCCTCTTTCACTCGTCCTATTCGTGTTGCCCGTTTCGCTTTCGTACGATTCAACATCGTAAAACTTGGTTCCTCCTTTCATGGGTTTGCGGATACCCGTATACAGAGAAGAGTGATACGCCAGTGTTGGACGTGATCGTTTTGCCAGCCGGTATTTTTGTACCTCGTTTGCTCCAGTATTTCGATATTCACGTGGCTTCCTCGTTTCTGCCCTCTTTCGTTTCTATTCTCCTTCGTTCCTTTCGTTCATCTCCTTTGTCCGCAGATTGGACTGTCGTCAGAGATATCCAGAATGTCTCCATCGAATCCTGTCGCCACATGGTAGTTCGTCGAAGATATTTAGGAAATATTCGTTGCAATATAATTCTTTGGAGGGTATAATTCTGCTTCAGGTTAGCCTCAGATCGTTCTGAAGTTGTCTTGCGGGTTTAGAGCCCTTATTTTGTGCCTGAGTCTTTTATAGGCTTCAGGTGAGAGGGGATAAGGGTTCGAGTAAAAGTTTCATTTGCCACTTTGTGTAGTTTTTATGTTTGCATTTTGTTTATGAATTATTGCTTTATAGACATCTGCGTTGAAGATAGATGCATTTAGATAAATATGCGAAACTCGTCTGATGTAAGAGATACGTGTTTCGCTGTACAAATTCAAATAGGTACCTCCGTAAATTTAGTTAGTTTGAAAATGATTTATTCGATGCTGCAAAACAGGAAAACACATAGAGGCACGCAGGTACAAATACTAATTTATACCAAGTTTGGAAGATATATAGGAATTACTAAATAGAATTTATTTATGTTTATTATTAAATCACGATTTTGCGCAGATATCGCGTTACCCAAACATTGGCTGCCATTAAAAATATTCATACGTTATAAGTAACATAGTGGCAGGAAAATGAAACATCTCGTTGACTGCAATCTCCCGCGAAATTTATTTACACTGCTCTCGTATCGTGAGCATCCTCTGCGATCATTACATGAAATTTCTGGTTGTCAAGTTTCCGGGAATTCTTTTCATTACCTTGTTCGTCAAACTATTTTTTTAATTACAACGTATCGAGACGAAGCCAGTCATTTTTGAAACCTTTCGCACGAAATAACGCGAGGATCTCAGAATCGATCGCTCGTGCAGCCGGCTATGTAAATATTCTCGTAAGAATACACTCGGTATCCTGGCACTTGATTATAAATTGCCGTCTAGAAAGTTACAGCGTGGTTTCCACGTTGCCTTTGAAAGATTATCAAGCACGGCAGAATTTTATCGTCGCACGTTCTTCGATGCATTTACATATATGCGGGTTAAAGAACTGGTTTTCCCAGGAAACTGGCGATTCGTCGCGTAACAAATTTCGCACTGGATTCTTTAAACACCTACGATTATCCTGCATGGGGTTAATGTCAATTTATAGTAGAAGATAATAAATCTGATTGACTCGTTGCTAAGTTGAAGTAAAAAATGTATCACGTTGCAGCGATAAGAAGATTCGGTCAGCAGGAGTCAGACACATACAATTAGAATCTCGTCCCAATAGAGATCCGAACAAACAGAGCTCCACTGTAACCGAATTAAATTTAGCTTCAACCTGCAACCAATTTGAGATTAATTAATCGATCTTGTATAAATTTCACGATGTAATTCAAAAGTTTCCAAAAAGGTATACAAGCGTAAATATTTCAGAGTTAAGCTATCACAAGATACGTACATCTCAAAAGTTCTAAACGAAACTACGAAATTTCAAGCTCTGAACGTTTAGTTAAAAATAAAAAGAAAGTTTTCAAAAACTTTTGAGAATAATTTACGAAAAAATTACAAAGACAAAAGCTAATTTTGCTTCAAAATTTAGTCGAATAAAAAGTCCAAGAAAAATTCAAAAAGTACAACTCCCTAGCTTCTCTCGGATCGTACGGTTCTTATCGACGAAGTTGCTCGTACATATTTACATTGACAACGTCCCTTTTATTGCTATGCTGCGATCTAAGAATAACGAGGCTGTTGCGCGAGATAGAAAAGATGGACATTGTAACAAGCCTGGTCGTACATGGCCCATCTCGGGTTTCAATTAATAAACGATAAACGCCTAGCGCTCAAATCCCATAAACAAACTTTACGAGGAATCATTCTCAGCCCACACGTTAACTACGGACACGGCAGAAACCTAATTGACGACCGTGGACGTGTCTATATCGGTAACTATACGTTCGAACATTCGATATCTACACGGTGTTCATCAGTTGGAAATTTATCACTGACCGCGGTGATCCCTTTTTATCGAGATTTCACTGTAGGCAAGGAACTTTCGCACGGATTCGTGACCGTCGTTAACGTGTCCCGATGGTATTTTATGAATGACGTTAATTTGTAGAGTGATTGAATAATCGAGGTACATTGACTCGCGTCTGGAAAATTGATGAAGTCTTAAAGGGGGATTCGTGACTTTGTTGCGTGGGAATGATGGATTGCCTCGTTGCTCCGGTGATGGTTCCTACGTTTTCTATGGATGGTAAAAGTGTCGATAAACTGCGCGGCAAGAGATTTTGGAAACTCGAACGAAAAATGAAAGAATTGAAGGGTACTCGTTCGTACTCGTTCGTCAATTTTCGGCTACGTTGCCTTATGTAGACATAAAAGATGTAGCAAGAATTGTATGGAATCTTCGAACTCTCCAGAGACTCTATAGAGTACATTTTGATCAGAGTAGAATTAACGATAAAGTATGGTTCTGTAGTTCCTGTCGATCGTTTTAATGCACAAAGTTACAGATATTTCATCAGGTGGTGACGTAACGACGAACGTAAGAAACGCGTTAGATGTCTAAGACTTCCGGAACAGCGTCGCTTAAAATCCTCTCTTTTCCAAACCGTGGCGTAGACTTAGACCCATCTAGTGGAAACCAAGTAGATTATCATTTTTTCGCCGATATTCGCGCGTTCACCGCAACTACGATATGTGACTGTCCTCGGGCGAGCGTTACATCAGGTTATCCATGGCCGCGATCACGGCGCAGCGCGTCGATCTGAAATTCATTAGCGCAAGCCGGTCGAGATTTAGCGATGGTTTCGCTGCTGTAGTCGTCACGCAACGATTAGTCACGCCTTTCGATTATGATTTTTATTGGGAAACCGGCTCAGCTTTTCAGGATCGTTAAGGCGAGGTTCGAGGTTCCGCTGATAGATGTAGGTGGCTGGCCACGGCTACCCCGTTATCGCTGAATCACCTGGAGCAGATAGTTTCGGAATTCGCTTCGCTGGAATCGCCAGATTGCACGTGGCGCGACCAACGAAAAAGAGAAAAAGAGATATACGCGCAGCAGTCTCTTTATATGGCAATAGCACGGTATCGTGGTTAGAAAAATAAAACTCAGCGTGTAGTATTAATACGATGAAAAAACTTTCGTGTAGACTTCAAACTTCAAACTTTAAACTTCAAACGCGTTGATTTTTAGACTATAAATAAGATTAAGCGGTATCTGCTGAACTGATAGAGATACTTCTACTATTAATAATGGCCACTGATATTCAGATAGATAGTAAATGCGAAATATATTATCGCTATCTCATTTAACGGATAACTTAAACGTATAATCTGCTAATTAGAACGATACGTGCTGATTCATTATTAATTTATAACACTTGTGATATTAAAGTTCGCGTACTGTTACTACAAATCCAGCGAAGTGTCCAGATATCTATAACCGGTAGTACGACTGAAAATGCGGTAAGCATGAAATATTTGCATGAGTCAGGATCGACCCAACCTTCGCCGCTCGAAGGTTAAACGGCGTTAGCTGACCGTAGCTCGCTAATTGCATCGATTAATAATTTGTATGGTTAGACAAGAGCGCGGGCTAATGGGTGTCACCGAGGGCATCCGACTACCTTGGCGCGTATCAGCCAAGAAAATTCATTGCTTGTCCGCGGCTCGTGGATTCGTGCTTCCGTGCATTCAGCTGGTCCATGGGAGCGAGCTGGCTCTCTCGCGATCAATGCGACCGCGTACACGCGAATAATTCACCGTTTCGCAATCGTCCTATGGGTTACGAATCTCGGCTGGGATAGAGACGGCCGGACTTTCCAACATCGCCTGCATCGGACTGTTTATCGTCGACCAGGATTGGTGACTCTTGTCACTGCTGCTGCTATTCTGCGACTCCTTTGTGGGAAAACGTGTTCGCTCGCTCTTTCTGAAGTTTATGTTAATTGAGCGCCGGGTCTCTTGTTGGGTGGCTGACGTGTGATCGATGTGGCTGGCAAGGGTATCAAGGGTTGCGTATCAAATTCGTGGTTTTAGGTTTTTAGCGTTAAGATGATGAAACGCGTTCTTCGTTCTCGGAATATTGTATTTCGAGTTAATTTGTAATCGAAGACTATAGGGGAAGAAGGCGATAAATTGCATCTCCTATCTTTCACGGGGAAACGGTTTTAGGATTCATTACGTTCTCGATCAATCTCGTATTACCAAATTTGTCTGCATATTTCGATTTTGCAGATAATCGCGTGTTTTCATCCCCTCGAAGACCTTCAAAATATTCCTCGTCATAATATTACTGTATTGAACGTAGTAAAGTATTACTTATCTTAATAACCATACCTGTTGTTCCTTTGGATCGAACGCGATCAATTCGAACTCTCCTCATTTTTCTCCTGTAATCTTCATTTATATTTGTATATGTTCTCTCGATGGTTTCCAATAAAATTATTATGGATGATACAGACATATATGGATAAATAGACGTGCGATTACAAATTAAATTGAAGAGAAAACCAATATATTATTTATATATTTTGATATTCGTTGTATTGCACTTTATGTAAAAAATAAGTTTCATTTTCACACCTTCGAACGTCACAACGCAAAATTTAACGTCATCAAAATTTAAAGATGATTGATATTTGTCATCGAAGAAAATCGAAAGAAAATTTTCGTATCTCTCACAAGTGTCGTCCGATATTTTTCCCGATAACATTTCAAGCGCAAGAAATATTCGAACTGCAATTCGTGCGAGTACAATGTCTGCTAATTATAAATTCTACCGACACGCCTGGTTTCACCGCACGGTATACGAAAGACACGCGTACAAATCGTTGCTACCGACAAATAATTACCAGGAATAAAGATAGGATGTCCTATGGTGCGTTCGATCAATCTTGCTCGACGTTGTCGCGACACAAGCCCGTGGCAACTAATTAATTACAAATACCGGACATATCCATCCATCACTCGATACGGTCACGGGCCGAATCTCGAAACATTCTCGAACGTTTTTCTCTTTCGAACATATCCTACGCGTTAATTATTGATTCGACTGTTGTTAAAAGAAGACGATCCTCCGGCAAAGAGAGCGCGTTCAACGATTTTAACCTGAAAGCTTACTTTCGCAATCTATTACACCGTGACCGGCCATCACGTCAGCGGATTTTTTTCAATTTACAAGGTTGCAAGCCGCCGTGATTGCCACATAGTGAGACACGGATTGCCTCTAACCAGCTGAAACGGAGGTTAATCGAGGTAGCTCCGACCTATCCTAGCGCTCCTTGTGCTATCGCCCTGTGGCTTATAGGCTGGCAGACATCCACACGCGATAAATCCGACGTAGCACAAGCTGCTCCGTACCTCTCTCGCTTTATAGCCTGTCATTTCGTCTGATAGAGCTTCGATATAGATGACAGTGGATTACACGGTCGCGATATAATACGAGGGACGCAGTACACGGGGCATCGCCGGACGTTACACGAGCTAGGAATTTCTGATCCCTTGGCCGTCTAACACGTCCCTTGAACACGATAGTTCATCGAAAGGACTGTTCTATGCCTATCGTGGATCTGTAACGCGAACGTCAGTGGCCACCTTTAAAACGCGTTCCCTAAATACGTCCCAAACAAAGTTTTATCGATCGTCAAGAGGATTTGTCCGATCGACGAGGCACTAGAAACACGACTGACGATGCACGCTCATTTTTGTATGTTATACGGTTGGCATTATACGTGTTTTTGGCCGTGGTGTCAGGTTTAGTCGAGCGTACTTGGTAACTATGGCTTTAACGCTTCTAGGCGTTTTTATCGACGATTTATTCAGCATTCTTTCGTACGACGAAGTGGTTCACGCATGGTATTGAATATATTTCTGATTTACGAGCACAATATGTAAGTTGGTTCATAACTGAGATCAACAGATAGGCTATAGCAAGGTTAGTGCTTAAAAGTGTGTATTTTTGAAATCTTGTGACAAACGAGGCATTTAATCGGACTGCGATCTATTATACGCGAGCTAGAACTGTTTCTTACTTAAACTGTCGCGAATAATATTTTCTTCGTATATTCGTCGACGCAATTACACGGAAAATTCCCGAAATTTTAATTTACATGAGAACATCGTCCTCGATCGCGCCATTGTCTGAAACGAACAATATCGTAGATTTTGAGATGTCGAGGGATTTTCACTTTGTAGCAAGAGATATTCTTTGAAGATATCGAAGTTGAAAAATTGAATTTTGGCCACGATAAGCGCATTCTCGGGCCTCTGTGCGTCGCGTCATGAAGAAGTGGAAGAACGACGAGACGGGGTGTTGTGCCCTCGTCGGTGCCGGGTCACAGCAATCCCTTTGCACTTGGTACACCGACCGATTCATCTTGCGAGATAGTATCATGGACAGTAGGCAGACGTTGGAGGATGCTCGGAACGGGCTGCATCAGCGACAGATGAAGGTGTACCTGGGCCGATGTTCGATGCCATCGAGTTGCAAGCACGCATCAAAGCGAGACTCGCGTAAATCCTCTGCTTCCCCGCCACTTTTTTCCTTCTTTCTTCACATTTTTTCGCGGCCCTTTTACGGTTCTTGCGATGGCGCATTGTCAGAGAATTTGCAGCGACAGGTGCTGCTTCCACTTCTTGCTCTCTTATTCACTCGGACGCTTCTTCTCGTTGTTCTCATTTGTGTTTTACTCGCGTATCGTGCGCGCAATAGCAGCGAAGGTCGTTTGTTGAAAGTAGTTTCGTGCGATCGGCAACAGTGTTGCGGTATCGCGTTGCTTGTGGATCTAGTGGTACTCGATTGGAGGACTAGCGTTTTTAGAGGATCAGGCGAAACGAACGACCAGGTTGCTACGCGTGAAATGTCAGATTTTTAATGATTTATACTTCACTGAGTCCTAAGAACGATACGTACACGTACAGCCCTGTTCGTAAATATTAAGAAACTCGCGAAAACTTGAGTAGAACTGAAAAGTCACGAGGAAATTGTTCAAACGTTCGACAATTGTTATCTTCTTCGAAATGTCAAACTGTACACGCATATACCTATTACAATCTCCAAATACAACTGTGTTACGATACGCTGGAAAGTAGCTTTTGTCAATCCAATCATTACATCCTCGATCTTTATGCAAGCGTATTCAGAACGACTTTTTGTTGCCTCGATCGGCACCAATCTGATCGTTACGTATTAATACGATCGTGCAGCCTTGGTACAGCGAAAAATGGCCTCGCCACATGACGCAAATCCCTCGGCGCGTTTAATTATGCACGGCGAACAAAGCGCATCCGCATTGCTGAAGCGTTAGAAGGGTAACGCAAACGATTTGACAACGTCGGATAATCTATCCGGGACGCGGCGGATAGATTTAGTGGACTCTCTGGATGTGTGTATTACAATCAGTAATTACACCGGGGATCGAGCGTACGCGCCGTGAAAAGCAGCGTGGGCGCACTGAACGTGAGCGAGCGGACGAAACGAAAGAGGGAAAGAGAGAGATCGTTCGGGTTCGATCGTAAGTTCAGTCGTCCCGGGGATATCGTGGCATCCTGAGAAAAGAGAGGACCCCGAAGAAATGTCACGCAGCCGGGGAAAGTCCGCGTGTGAAATCAACGTGGATGTTCTCACGCAGCGTGAAAGCGAACGTTTAGCCGCGTAAATTTTTCCCAGATCTGGATGATCGGTAAATTCTAAGATTCGCGACTTTGCTCGCGAGTGTATTTTCCGCATGATGGGATTAGGACATTACCGACGATGGGTTTAATTAGAGACAAAAATAGGTATAAGACTTGATACAAATTAACCTAATTACTGCGTCACGTACTGTATCGTGAATTATATTATAGGTACGGACAATTTGTAAATATCTGACTAAAGTATCGTAAGTCGTAAGCCCTTTTTGCATCGGGAATTTTTTTACATGTAAAAAGTTAGAACATTAAAAAATATATTTCGAACATCAAACATGGTTTTCTATATCGAAAATAACATTTGACGATACAATGTATATATGCACTGTTGATGTGACGATACATATAGAGATACAATTGGCTATAAAAAGTATGATTCTTTCTATAACGCAGTATAAAAAGTTCTAGCTATATCTTGTTTCTTACAACGTCTCTGATACTAGTTTCTATTAAGAAAGATATACTCTTGATACGATAAGAGACGCTTCTCTGTTTGCTGACTGACATTTCACTACGCGAAATTAATTAATGAATGGTAAAGCGAGTAAGGCTTTAATTATATCTTATTTCCGTGGTACCTATTACCAAGTAATAATAGTAGAATGGATGATTCCTTTTAATTATGGCGAGAAAGTATTCGATTGAACATCGACCCACTCGTATCGAAGTATGAATACGAACAGACTATAAACATTGTATCTTTACGACTTCTCAATTTGAATATTAAATGTGGGTGATAAATAATAATTTTAATGTTTCCAGGGCTGTGGCGTTAATTATTTTCCTTCTTGATAGAATCTATTATAAATATCAGGTATCTTCTAGTATCAATCAATATCTTCCTATACCGTTTCATGTAGCTATCCTTTTAGATCATGAAAATAATTACCGTATCAGAAATGTCTGAAATCCTTGTCAAAGATTAATAGAGTCTTATGACTCTGTAATATAAAGTTACAATAGATTATAGCATTTGGTAGATATTTCATTTTATTTTTTCCCTTGAATATTCTTCGCATTTTTTAACGTACTAAAGGTCAACGTTATGTTGCTGCAAAATTTACTTAGCATTTCTTTCAGTCAATTTATACGATCGAACTCTGTTTTTTAAGATTTCGCGGTTACGAGCGAGAATTCCAAGGATTCGCTTAATACAGCATAATAATATTTTCCATCGCTGTTTTTTCCACTTAGATTTTAACATTCTATGAAATTTAAAGAAATTAATGTATTTATGATACTGCGCAAAACCATTGCTCGGTCGTTAACTGATCGATCAAATGCAAGACATAAAAATTCATTATACATATAAAGAAAAATATATATATATATATACACATATATAACTTATATATAAATTTATCAATAATAATATTTCCCAAATTTTACGCCAATCGTTGTTCATAAATATCATTTCTTAAATATATTTTTCTGTAAGAAACACCAAGTAAACGTTGAAAGTATATTTGTAACATCACCTTACTATGTATAAAGCTCTTACTATGTTTTAACGATTCTTCTCTACCTAATAGCCTAACTTTTCGCACGATCATTATCATTTCATTGAATATTAATCTTGCTTAGTCATTGGAGAAGCATCCAAAGAGATTTCCACCAGAAAATAAACGACGAATTAAAACCCACGTCATTGGACGAATGACGGAACGTGCGTAGACAACGCAGAACGCGGAGGTACAGGCGCAAGATCAATTAGCAATTAAGGAGCCGGGTGACATGATCATTAGTCTATCTGTAGAGAGAAGTGGGGTTCCATGCTAATGGGCGCCATTGGCGAACGGACGTCGAGCGTAACACAGCTACTCTACCTCTGGAACGGGTACCGATACATGCATTAAAGCTCAGGATGCTCGGCGCTAATGAACAATCATCGCTACTACGCGCTGTCGAAAGCTCACTCGGTCTTCGATAAAGCATTCTGTCCAAGAACCAGACAATGATACCACATCGACATACGGGGTGGTACTAAAGAGAATATCTATACGTCTCGTTCCTCTCATGCGAATTTCTTTACTGATTAATCGTTTTTGTGGATAATTTTATGGTACGCGTATTCTTGATTTCTATCATATCGTTGGTATTGTATGTATCGGCATTGTAAGTGTTTTGTGGAATATGGAAACAGTGGAGATTCGTTGAAATAGGCTTCCTATTCTTTGATAATTTTTAATTTTGAGATTTAGGATAGGACAGGTATTTTCTGTTTTAGTTGTTACTACTGTGAGTGTTTTAGGCAATATTAAAATCGAGAAGAGGCTCGTTGGAAATTCATAGCGTAAAATTTGGAATAGGCTCTTCGTTGCTTGATAATTTTGACAGAAATTCTATAGAACGCGTATCTTTCATCCGAATTATTTACCATGAGTCTAGAAACATTTTTTTCCCTATATATTTCGACTTCATTCGTTGTGCGCCTAATGTACTGCTTCGGGATGCTCGTAGAATCTCTGCCGTTACTTTCAGGTCGACTAAAGTTGAAATTATCCACAAGTGTTTATCGAAAAGTGACTAGTCTATTCACGTGCCGATAACTTTTATGGAGGGGACATAAATTTTGTTTTTATTATGGAGCTAAGATATGGTTTTCTACCGTGTAGTAACATTTCAAGGGAAACTCATACCGTATGTTGTATAATATTACGTATTTCTCGTGTTTTACGACGATGGTTTTCAGGATCGACTGAAGATACTTCGTTTTCTAAATTTGCATGTAAAAAGGCGTGAAAGTAATTCCAATTCTAATAGGATCTATCTAGGATAAAAACATAACAAACATAGACTGTCATAAATGTTACTGATAGGTCGTTCAACGTAGAATTATGAAGTGTCTGTAGAATTAGTTTAATACAACATTTTCCCAGCCTCTTCGGTATACAGTTGGATTTATGATCATCTAGTTTTGGCAAGAGTAAATGTGAGCACATATTTGTGTGTATATACGAAAATGTATAAAGAAAAGCACTTTACTTTTTCTTCGTTTGAACATTTTATAAACTTGATCTTACCTTGTGATTATATATCTAATCTCAAAGCCTTGCTAGTAGTCAAAATTCTTGAAACACATACTTGAGGCTTTTCTTATGCTCCAAGTATCCATACGTGCACGTATATAAATTAAAATTACGATCGATGGCAGTAAACCTGACAGCTTTAACTTTGATAGCCAATAACGTTCCGTCTCACGTTAAGCTACTTAGTTCCCTCTTACGACGCATGACGAGATCAACAACGATTCTCAAATAATGCAAAGCACCAATTCTCAAACAATTTTATAACACATTCGAAATGAAATACAGCGGGAAAGGGTACAGCACTTCCTTCAAAAACCCACAGAAAGCAACACTTTCACCTCACCGCGTATATCCGAGCACACAGTCCGCTACGATGAAACGTGCAGCGGGTGATCAGTGACAGTGTCGCGATCGCGACCAAAGAAAACATCCCCGTGTAGCGTGTGCACAACTAGCTTGGAACACGAAGTTCGTCGCTTCCACGCGGAAGCAGGTAAAAACACGAGCACCGATAGAACGAGAGAGATAGAGGCAGAAAGAAGAATCGATCGATCGGCACATGAGTATCGTGGAAATCGTTAAACTGGCCGCGAATGATTCGACTGCACGATCACCCTCGATGTTCATTCGCCACTCACTTACTTTACCTTGCCTCATCCTTCCTATCTTTAGCAGCCGCATGCCCCGTTCTTTCTTTCTTTCTACGACGTTATACTTTATCGATCGTTAGGTACGACATCGCTCTGCCGTGCTTCGTTAAGCGCGAAACGTAAACGTCAACCTAACGACCGGTGGCAGCCGCTTTAGCTTTTTCCAGCCGCGGTCCGGCTCGTAGGGTCGCCCACAGTGGAGGTCGCGTGGACTTTCTTACGACGACGTATCGATGCACCACGGCAGACGTCGCCCAACCTTTTTACGATTCCAGCCGGTTTCCTAGTGGGAGTCGATAGCTGTACACGGACAACGAGAGAAAGAAAAAGAGAGACAGGGGTTAACGATAGGCGCGAGAGGGTTGGGCGCGGGGTGAACGTCGCTAAATTGGTTCCCATCACCGGTGGAGATTTGTAGACGGGAAGAAGCTTTACTTTTGGATGTTAATGGCGTTGCGTGGGTCGCTCGCGATCCTCGGCGACTAGCCGCGCGCCTTTAACGTGGCAAAATAATTCTTCCTAGCACAGCAGTAAAACTTCCACGTTAGCTGTAGAGGTGTATAGCGAGGATTCTACTGGAAGGAAAGGGCTGCAGAAAGGAATTACCTGGAATTTGAATAATTGAATTTCTAAAGGATTAGGCGTAGTTAAGGTTAAAGTAGTTGACTATTGACGTAATGGGATAAGAGACAGAGTTGCACGGTAGAAGTGACAGGCATTGTCAGGCGTTTAGAACTTGGAAGATTGTACTTGGAAATTTTTATTTACAAAGTTTGTATTGATGTAGGATTTTATCGCCGAAGTTTAGCATTAGTATTAGATGGGAGATAGAGGCGCAGTAGAAGTGGAGGACATTGTCAGACATTGCGAGTGTAGGAGGTTCTGCTCGTGAATTTTTTTATCAGAAGTTGTTGTAACCTAAGTACTTCCCAAGTGTTGGTTTTATTGTACATAGGTGTTTATAAATAAAATTACCCGCTCTTCAAGATCGATGGGATAGTAAGATCGCAGTTTGCAACACTAAATATGGAAGAATTTTTTATTACGTTTAATACATTCGTTTAACACATACATAAAAACGTAATTTTTTCCAAATATATTAAAACCATTCACGCGATTCGTGTTTTACATAAATATCACAAATTATGTATATAGTTATAAAATAGTAACAATAATATTGTAAAGTATCTTTTTAGATCTCTTTCTCTCTCTATATATATACACATACTTGACAGTGCAACAGAATCATTAAAATAATCAATTCTTAGTTTGTTCTAGTAATGTTATAGATTTACGACATTTCTAAGGATTTTAACGATCTTTTGCAAAGCATACGGATAATTTTTTCTTCTTTTTTATTATATATGATATAATATCCAATTCGATCAAATAGTCAACATCGGTTACCAAGTAAAGAGTATATGGAACAAAAATTTCATAGAAGCCCACGTATCACGATTTCCCGCGATCGACATGTTTCTCATGTATCTTGAAAAGATGCGTGGTAGTTAATTATCCTTAATTACATCAGCACAAGGTAAGCTCGCAAACACCTTGGACAAGCACCATAGCTAACAGAATTTGCAAGGAGTTTTCGTTCGCTCTTTCATGCGTCTATGTCGGCCATCAAGCATCCAAGAGGTAACGTGACGAATGGCTATTAATCATTTTGCTAGTAGAGTTAACATGAGTAATAGCCATTGATAATATGAGCTACCATGTAGAATCGGCCCACTGAAATTTTTCGAGGTTACATATTCATACAGGATACGTGAGTAAACTGAAACCTTGTTCACAGCGTGGTAAAATCGATTAATCTATTCGATACCAGTTTAGCAGGTGGCTGATTGAAAAAGAACTTAAATTTTTCCCACGATTAACGTCATTTTGATCATAGCGAAATTATTTTAATGAGAAAATATTTACGTATGTACTTACACGCCTGCTTATTGACGCAAATATTGGAATAAAATATCTAAGGAAAAAGGTAATGTCAGTGAGTAGTGGTTGACAAGCTATGTTGATTAATTTCGTAAATTAAAAGGCACAAGAAAGTAATAACGATTGAAAGTAATAATTATCTCGTGAAATTTTCCTTGGAATTTACGATTAGAGACGTTTATAATAACGAATCGCTTGACAAGCGATGTTGATCAACTTCATAAATTAAAAAGTAAGAGACAGTAATGGTATTACGGAGTAAAATTGCCTATAGTATTCTTCAAAATCGTCCATGAAATTTACGATTATTTGTGTTACCTTCTTACGATAAGTAAATTTATGGATAAATTTATTAGTCGTTTGTTGCTTGAATAGTCGAACACTAATTACATATCTGGCCAATGAAATTGAGAAATTTACTGAAAGCGAAGTTAATTAGTTTGGCTTTCGGGAGACACGTATATTTTACTTGATAATATTCACATAAATTGCCTTGGTTAAACTAAGTATTGCGCTTGACGTCGTTAAATTTTTAATCGGACATCGCTTTGCCTTTTACCGTAAATTTTTATTTTCCACGTTGTTATCGCTATCGTCAACTAGACTCTATTACATTATGAAAAAGAAATAATAAATGATTATCTTCGGCCGAATAAAAAAACTGATGAAGTTTTCCAGATCAATTTAAACTTAACTATTAACCAATAACTAAATAACTAAATTACTGATCGAAAGCTTTTGTTAATCCAGGCTCATCGTTGACTATGTTTAATATCCTTATTACTGCGGAACAAGAATTTCTTATCAATATCACTCTATTGTATTGTATAAAAGCAAGATATTTTCCAATTAAAATAATACTCTGATTGCCTTAGCATAATGTTCAAAGAACCGATTGAACTACCTACATTATATACATACGTATTCGTATACTACAAGAGTAAAAACTTTAAACTTCCTAAGAAAAAAAAATACAAGACATTCGAGAGTACGCACTTTGTACGCGACAATACAGCGGATTATTAGAAGTCCACCAAACTAGGCTCACTTCCACAATAATTATCTCTGTCGACGTCTCGCACGATTCATTTCGGTCTCGAGCCAACCCGCATAATGCATCCCTATGCTCTCATCGAACAAAACACTTCAACTATTAATCTCTGCGGAACAAGATGAAATTAAATCACACCGGCCGCGGGCGTCGTTCTCGAGCACTTGTTCCTCTAATCATGTGGGCGCAGGCACTGTGCCATGCCACGTACTTCCAATTTCCATCGTCCAGTTTCTACTTCCGTGACCCGTGCCACCGTCGGTCAATTACGGCGCACCGTCTGCACCGTGCTGCTCTTTGCAACGCTATTGATCAATGCCAGGAATCGCGCGTACGTGTTCCGCGTCTGCGCGGGTCAATAAGGATACACGATATTTTCCATAACCCTTGAACTCGGCCCAGAATATGCGGACCAGCTGGTCGACGTGGACGCCGGTAAATCGTGTTCTCATTGGGCTAAGAAACAATTTCCGCGATAGTCGCTGTTCAGGCTCGGTCTACGTTGCTATGGTTACGACTAGATAGTCCTTATAGGTAACCCGCTCGTGTTTTGTTTCCTTGATTTATTTATAAGTAGATCGTGGATGTTTATGCAAATTCGTATGTTTTGTAAATTCAGTTAACTCCTTCACGACCGAGATTTACGTAACATTGCAGTTTAACGCGTTATTAATCCATCGAGTGCCCGCTAACATGCGGTCGAGGATGTTCTCCTTCTTCAAAGCTTCACATTTATTTACAACCTACGTGTCTCGCGTGTATTTTTTAATTTTATCGATTTTTGAATCTTCTTAAAATTTTTAATCATTGGCTTCTATACGATACGGTTCGAAAGAGGAAATGTTTGAAAGTACATTACACTCTAATTAATAGTGTGTTATTTCTTTCGTATAATTTGTTGTACATTTAGCACAATAAACGATGGATTTCTTTTTATTTGAGCTATTATCGGTACTATCGTTTTTATCGAATGTCTTCTCATTGAACACGGAATATAGCAAACTAAAATTCTTTTCCCGATATTTGATGTATCGTACTTGTGGACTAAGCGAAAGTATTATCTGATTAAACGATAGTCGTTTTCCATAGCTCGAAAAAGATTCATTCAGTTGAAAGAGCCGACGAGATGAAACCGAAATGAAGATTTATTTCACCTTCCAAATATTACAATAATTCATTTGGGGTGTTTTATATATTTTTGAATATTACATGCATTTTGTATGCTTTTTCTCGTAAATTAAACTCCCTGTAAATGCAAAAAGGATTCATAGTCTTTTTATAAGCATCGCGAAGCTTCACGTTGAATCTGATTATTTCGCAGCGTGATTATTTTTAAGAAATCTTTCTACAGGTTTTTGGGGTTGTTGATAATTCTGTTTTCGAATCGTGGGAATATTTACGGAGGTCTTTGGTGAGAATGTTAGCTAGATTCTTCGATGGAGGATACTTCAAGTAGGACGTGAGAATGTGGACCTGGTGGATTCATGGTAGAGATCTTCGTGTTATTCCTAGTGGTTGGTGTTGTTCAAGATCGATTTTATTATCCGCAATGTGTGTTAGCATGTTTTGAAAATTAAGAAGTACGTAATTTTTATCGTATTCCTATTAAACATGGAATTCGTAAGATGAAAGGAATCTTGGAGTATTTAAACGCTCGTAAAATGTGTATGCTACGAGCCGTGATATGTTGAAACTATACCTTCGCTATTTAAATATTGAGATTTGAAGTAAAATTCAAATTGTTGAAAATGAATCATATGCATCGATATAACTATAAATAAATATAATTACAAATCGTCAAAGAACTTATACGATTATTTATAAATTATCAGCTAATATTGTTGTAAATGTATTAGGTGTCTCACTTCTTTCCGATCAAACGTTGTTGATGTATTCTACAGATCAAGATAAGGAAAAATAGTCGTATGAACAAATGGTATTGGAAGCATTGTTAAAGAGTCATAACGATAAAACGATATACGAAATGAACGTGCGGTAACGCGCGTTACTACAAAGTATGAATAGATCAGGAATATTTACATCTAGTAATAGTCAGAAGGTATCATAATATTTTTACGACTCCAACTTCGCGAGTAATAAACGAGAACTTCAAAGAGTAATAAATTCAATTTTTTACCGCTGCCAATCTTGTACCGCCAAGAATTCTGAACATTTTGAAATGGAGTTGTAGTTGGAGTTGTAAAAATATTATGATACCTTCTGACTACTAGTAGATGCAAATATTCCTGATCTATTCATACTTTGTACCGTAGTAACGCAAGTTCGTATTATAACGTCACATTTCGTATGTTGTTTTCTCTTTGTTTTAATTTTTTAACAATGATTCCAATGACACGCGTTTATACGGCATCTTTTCCTTACCTTGGCGAGTAGAATACGCTGGCAACGTTT
Source organism: Bombus confusus (assembly GCA_014737475.1). Classification (NCBI taxonomy): domain Eukaryota; kingdom Metazoa; phylum Arthropoda; class Insecta; order Hymenoptera; family Apidae; genus Bombus; species Bombus confusus. Next base: position 5,840,118 of record JACXIV010000002.1, on the reverse strand, counting down.
TGCCAAAAAAAGAGAAATTTTCAGTATTGCGTACATTTTGATAAACATTAGTAGGAAAGAATATACTTAAAAAAGAGTAAATTTTTCCGTACATTTAGGTGAAATTATTTAACCTTTAATTCTAATACGAAACAAATTCAAAAAGTTACGATACAAATAATGTATGCATCAATATAATACAATTTAGTTTATAAATAATATATATAGTACACTTGGTAGATTAGTTATAAAAGTTTCAAACCATAAATGATCCGTTTTACGTTTTTCCACGATAACTCATCCAACTACAAGGTACAGCATAAAACTTCTACGTAACGTGTAACTAACGTAAAACTCTATGACACAAGACTTTCCTACATTCTGTCTAATAATAAATCCGCGTTTCATCGTTCCATCTAATAAACTCGGGAGGCATGTCGTATCGAGATACCATTATAAGCCCGATCGAAACCGTAGAAGCGACCATAAAGCAAATCTCTAATTTCACGTGTCTCGTCGATTTCCTTCGTCGTTTTTCACGATACCGCGATACGTATTTACGCGCACCTGTTCATCGTCGCGACAGATACTGGTTTAGGAAGAGAAACTTAACAGCTACTCTCTTCAGTGTTCGCAACGATACTTGTCGAAGCAAGTATGCGACTTTCATTGTGGCCTACCGTTCGGTAACTTATCTGGCGATCGGCTAAGCAATCGCCTCGCGCGAGTAATGAGTTTCCCCGGTAATGTCTGGAAATTATCGAAACATGGGCGTATCGACTGACGAAATTTTTGCACAACAGGCCACAAGACTGTTCGAACGCTTTCGTAATTCTTCCCAGGCCACGATTACTGTAATTCCCTCCACTATCGGGGTTATTTTTGCAGAGGTTAACGATTTTTTTCCGGGCAGGAGATTTTAGAGGAATTCGTTTCGGTGGATTGTTTTCTTCGACGGATGTTGCATTTTTTTGCGGCGATTATGGAATGGCCTGGAATTATTTAAAAATTTACTGGTTTCCGCTTTCGGCGGAGATATTGTTCTAAGTAATGCTTAAGAAATTCTTTTGCGAATTACGTAATGTTTGATGAAATAGATGATGATTCATGTATATCCTTTGTAATACTAAGATTATCGATGTATAATATGTATTTACATTTGTATTATGCACAGATGATTATAATTAAAGTGATACGATAGAAATGCATAGACATATGCAATCATGTTTCTGTCTCAATAAAGTGAAAATTAATGTTACCAAAAATATCTTGTTAGCAATCTAAAATATGCAATTTTAGAGGATTTGGTAGTTTCAGGGTTAAAAATATCGATTCATTTATATTTATATTTCATATATACATAATGTGTTTCAAATAATGAATTTTTGTTTCCTTTAAATTAGTTTAAATTCCTATCGCGAATGTAACTTAATATTATTAGACAAGAGATTAATAAAATTTGAAGATTTTTTACACTCAGCATCCCTATTGTAATAAGTTGTATATCAATTTCTCACCAATTTCTCACACCGTTAAATTAATAATTCTTTACTATCCTTTACTCTCCTAAACGTTTGAACCTAAATAAGACTAAAAACGGAAAGTACGGTTTCTTCTCTAAAAAAAAAAAAAAAAAAAAAACTGTTCCACAAATGCAAAATAAATAACCTGCTTTAAATCCCATCATATACCCATCAACCATTCTCCAACTCCTCCATTCATCTCACTACTAAATTCCAATAATAAATTATATTTCTTGATTCAACACCTTGCCAAATAAGTATATAAGATTACAACTGGAACGAAGATCAGAACGTAACAAATCGCCGTACGATAAATCACGTTTCAGGGGAAACCGGGAAAGTAACGAACGACGAATCTCTCGTTATCCGGCAGAAGGCTGCAACATTGTCGATCGCGATTACAACAGCTGAGCGTAGACCGGCCAGCGTAATTATAGTGCACGGTTGATTAATGGAGACTGAGATTTCAAAAATATGAGATTTCGAAAGATCATCCCGATCGATCGGGATAAAGAATGGAAAAGGCGTTTTCACGCGAGCAACAGCGCGCGTCTCTAATCGCCATAGATGTCGCGCGCCGTGTACCGGCTCATTTGCCGCGATCACCCGGTATAAACTGCCGTGTTCGCGCGAGTAATGCGAACCTATTTACTCGTCATGCAGATGACCGGTAGCCGTTTCTTCCTTTTTCACCCTCTTCGCGGAGAATCCCCTTCCCCACGGACACCTTCGTCCCGGCAAGTTTCATTACGGCGATAAATTGCGGCCGTAGAGGCTGGAAAGGGGCTTGTGAATGGCCGAACCGATTTGTCGTTTAACGAACGCTTGCCGCGATCGCCTCTCAAGGAGGATCGTTTTACGAGCGTTCGCTTTTATGCGAGTGCTTTCCACTTACCGGACGGATCAGCGAGTTTTTCCGCGCCGCCCGTGAAACCTCCTCGCTTTGGGCAGATTGAGAATCCGATGCGGGGGCGGTTTCTGCCTGGTGGACGCTCGGCCTTCGTCCTGGGAAAAACGAAAAAAAAAAATGTTTGAGAATCAGAGTCTGGATGAAAGGTTGAATCGTATTTGAAGATTATAGGGAAAATAGACGATAAAGCACGTTTCTGGCGAATTATCAGCTTATTGTCTCTACGCTTTTACGTATTAGTTCTGTATTGCTCCGCGAAAAGCTGTCTATCATTTTTTATAGCGATACAGTGTTCAGTTACCATGATGGTCTTAAGTAGACTACGACGTTTTGAATCAATAGGATAAGTCGAAGTGTTTCGTCTTTTATTTTTGGTGATTTTGATAAAGACTCAAGTAGATGAATATATTTTTTCTTTGTTATATGTATATTTGATAATTTTGTGCTCGTAATTGCGACAGTCGAGCTTCAACATTTTGAAGCTCCTATCACAGCTGTTAGATTTTATAAGAGAAAATAATTTTAATCCTTTGAATGCGGCTAATGGACGATTAAATGAAAATTGCGTGAAACACGAGATATTTATTGAGTTTGAGGTGCGAGAATCTTTCATTGGCGTCTCTGTTCTATAATTATTTTACTGTTCAAATAATTACGCTCCTGTGTTCATGCTGTACCTTTTTCTTTAACTGTTTATATTTATGTCCGAGTGTATCATAGAAACCTGCATCTAAAAATTTCCTCTTATTATACGTTCAGCTTCGCCATTTTCTTACGTTCAGAGAGAAATGTAAATTTCTAACAGATCTACGTTCAACTTTTCTAACAATTCGTATTTCGCTCGTTAGAGCCGCTGAACAACATCGTACGCTTCTTCGCTATTTAGTTGGGCGAAGCAGATTTTTATTCGGATTCTATCGCTCTGATTATGTCGATGAAAATAGGAATTCAGTGTGGTGGTTAATTTTTCCCCTCGAACTGAAGCCTCGTTAATCATTTTCTTTCCACACAGGGAAGATCGTATCAGTTGAGAAACGTAGAACGGGAAAGAAAACCGCAAAGAATTTGATCGACTGAAAATGACAAATCGTGTACGAGTCACGCTTTGCGGAATGTTGTGCTGTCTAAAGCAACGCGTGTTTTTCCATTGCTGGAGATTTTTCACGATAATCGAACGAGACAAAGCGAACGAGAAGGATCGATCCAGAAGGGTTGCATCGAGACAGCCTTAACGAGGAGAGTATGACTCACGAAAACGCGGCCAGTTTTGCCTCCGCGTTCCTCTCCCTTCTCTCCTCTACTGCGTCAGGTCCGTTTTTCTTCGTTTCTTCGCCGCTTTATCTCTGTTTCCCGATTGATTTATGCGAACTCGCCGCCGGCAGTAATTAATAGAGATTACGGCCTCGTCCTGAGAAAACTCGTATCCTCGGTCTTCGGCGCCCATATCGAGATTCGATATCGAGCATTCTAGTCACACATGCAAGAATCTTTCCGCTGCATTCACTAACATTCCTCGCGTTATAAGTCTTTTATTTCATCTTCTCTGCTATCTTTTTCGTAGATCACACGCGCCCGCTTCTATCGTAATCGCATACAGTGGCCACCATTCGAATGGGATCGCGAGTTTGACTCGTTCCTGCTTAATGACGCTTAACGAGTAGGATAACGATTTTGCAAACGACTCTCAGTGTTCCCGTTTATCCGTCACGATTCCGTTTCACCGGTGTATTATCTTCTTTCCAAAGCCGAGTCTGGTTCTGTATCCGTTTTGCGTTCGTCGCCAATGGGTTTCTGTTCAGCCGAGGAGAAATTGATATCGGGTTCCTAGAGCGCCAGTACGAGCGCCAGATACGTTAACTTGATTTCACCCGGCCTAACGACGTGTAATCAACGCCGGAGAAATTGCAGTTGACTTTACAAATGGCTTCGCAAACTTATCCCTGTTTCACCTGTTTAATGACGCCTAAACGCCATTACGGAGACGGCAACTGGTTTTACGAAACTCGTAATCAGCATGCAGAAGCTGTTGTTCACCGTAACACGACCATGTTCGTGTCGCACTGTTTCCTCGAAATATCAAAATAGCGTCTCGGTGCTGGTTCTCGTTCATTCAGCAAATTCTGATATTGCGACTGATGTATTTGTGAAAACGTTCGCATAGTTGTTTCGATGGTTTCTTCGTCTTAGCACGTACATCGATGATTCTTAGAGTTTATTGCCTATTATCGTTCTATTTGCTTTTTCGAATGTTGATTTTCTCATTCGAAATTCTAAGAACGAATAATGGACGAAAGGTCGGAACAGTGAAGTCAAGATTGTTATTCGCGTCAATTTTACGTTTCGTTAATAAATTCGTATAATAAAAATACCACGTAAATACGGTCGTATGTATCGTATGTTAGACACTTACATTAAATACGCATAGTAGGTATAAGAATGTGCTATTCTTCGTCTGTTCGACAATTTTTTGACAACTGCGCTAATCACGTAGAATAATTGTTCGACATAATTCCATATCGTCAACTTTCGACTCTTCATTTTCTTATTCCCAATCAATCGTTACGTGATTTCTTCCGTATTATTCGCGATCAAGTTACTCGTATTCCTATCCACCGTAACACACATGCGTTGCATTAACACTTTGCAAACTGAGGGCTTTCAAATTTCTGCACAAATGTTACCATATTTAAACGTTATCATATCGCTTTCTAATCTGTGACTTTTCATAAAATATGCGTACAATGTATTCTTCGGTATCTGTTTCTAGTTTGCTTTTTTTTTTCTAAGAAAAATTTGTAGTCTGTCCTGCCTATCGCGAGCGATCGATAAGAAGTATACAAGAAGTGTCGGTAGGTTTAGTGTTAAACAAAGACTTCTCAGTATACTTGTTTAATAGCGCTGAACCACGCGGCTGCATTCTAAGCGCAGCTGCAGTTGTTGCACCCATAGCGATTTATCTCCGTTATTATTGTTTTTCGTAGATTCTTTTTTGTCGTTTTAATCGCTTGCACGGTATCGCGTTTCACGAGGAAGGCCGAAATATCGCCGCGTTTTCTTCGTCTTTGCTCGCGTAATTCATTTCATTGACAAATCGCACTCGTTTGTTCGTACTCCAGATAAACGTTCGAGCGTAGCAGGTATCAACTGGAGTAATTGGAAATGCGAATGCTGGAACCGTGGAACACGATTCGTTGGATTTTTAACATTCGATTCTCAGGAACACGAATACGCGTTCAGTTTCATTGTTGGCTTGTATGCGATGTTTAATTGAATACGATTAAGTAGATTAATCGTTGGTGTGGAAAGTGGTTTAGTTCGTAACACGATCGTATCTGGATTGTTTGACGAAGGAATGACCCGAAGTATATTTGATTAAAAAATTTCTTACTGACGCTTTTGGGGATACTCGATTGCGACAGCTAAATTATCATTAAAATTAAAAATCGTTTTTCTCTGAGAGCATTTACGCAGTTTCATTATCTTAAAAGAAGCAGCTGCTAATATTTATATTCATTCCTCGGTTTACAGTAAAACCTCGGAGTATAATTTTCTATTTTTGAAATGATAGCATTTGGAGATGTAAAGTTTATTAATTTTCGTATATTAAATATTTTCGTAGAAGATCTGCTGAACCAAAGATTACCCTACATTTGCAATTAAACTAAAACTTATACTCTGAAGACACAAAATGTTAACAAGTAAAAACGAAAGAACTGTTACTTATATTTCATCGTCGTTATCATCGATACCATAAAACAAGCGAACAGATTCTTTATGAATGTTCAACCTTCTTCGTTGATCTGATATCATCAATATCGATCGTCAACTAATACATTAGTTGCAATGTCAATTTTTAGTTATACAGCGAAAAACACAGTGAAAATCTTATTCTGCTAATATAAGATTTACGAATATCGACGAATGCAGGTTCTAAAAACCGAAAGAAGAAAGTCGAACCAATTTCAAGCTTCAGTTTCTTCATAATATGTACATTTTGTAACCATAAAACGCAGCTTATTATTTTCGCATTACGAGCTCGCAGAATGCCGGAAACTACGTCTTATGAGCTCTGAAATTGGGAGCTGACGTACCTCCGAAGTCGTTGGAATTATTATGTTGATGTAATAATGACCACTACCATAATAATCACTACACGCGTACAGTGCACGTGATCGAACCCGTCATTACACAAATTTTTACAGTCTTCTTTGTTAGTTCGAGATCGTATGAATTTTGAATTAATAACACGTGATAATGCGTTTCGTTCTGCTTGATGCGGATCATTGGCATAACAAACAGTTACATTGCACGATAATCTGATAAGAATAGTAAAAATCATAAGAAACCGACTTTCAACAATTTTATATATTGAGCATGAAATTTCGATCTCTATTACCTTGTTAAACACTTTCAGTCACGATACGATCAGATTTTTAAATTTATTATTACCACGTGCTTATTTATATGCACAAAGCGCGGTTCGAATATTTTTAACGTTATCTTAAAATGTAGATATAAAACGCGGCTATTAATTTGGATTTAACGATCTATGACAGAATGCAAGATAGTTACTTTTGCGTGCGCGCGCCTGTGTGCTGTGTGTGCGCGCGCGTGCGTGACATATTTTTTTTATTATTTGTGAAACAACATTGGACGTTTATTAGCTATTTGACACTTGTGTTTCAGTGTCCGTTAGAGTAATTCTGAGCCAGCAAAATAAACGACAGGAGATGAAAATACTTGCAATAGTTTCAAGATACTATTTTTCTCTTCTATATTGTATTTTATATTTGCCAATAAGAAAATCCCATAAAATGCACGTCTAGATCAAATATCGCGATATTTCAAGATTACCCAAACCACGGTATCTCCGTCTGTTTCGAAATCTCCTCGAAGACACGAACAACTCGAGTTATTAACGTTCGTTCTGCAACGAATACTCGCAATTACGCGAACGCTGGTCGCCAGCGATATATTTTATTATAATAATACCCTCGCAGGATGTTTGAATAGCAGCGGACGAGAATCGCATAATACGCATTAGCCCCGAAGACAGGACGTTGATTCGACAGTTTCAACGGAGAAGTCGGCGTTCGGAATGACAGCGATCTTGTTGTTCCCGATATACCAGAAGTCGTAATGATTACCCGTGCAAGAAGTCATAAGCTTCTTCGTGAACTCGATCAGGAGATTCGGACATAAGCCGCTTAAAAGGACGATGTCCTTGCTGCTCTCGTAACAGAACACTGAAACGACGTTAGAATTACGCGTCTTCTGGTAGCTCGCACCACGAAATCTATCCGCAAAATAAGCTGCAAGCTCTGCAACGCGACACTGGTCAGCTCGTGGCCGTCCGACTGAGCCTCTGACCGAGTCCTCTCGCACGATAATTTTACGATTATTTCACGATAATATTAAGAAATTGACGAGTCACGCGTCGTAGATTATAGATTTTCTCATCTTACGTTACAATTCTATATTATACAGGACTCACTTAAGAAACTCACTTTTGTCGCTAAATTTATTATTATTTATTATTATTATGTAGGTGTATTAGTATTGGTAGTATTGGTTATATAGTATTAGTATTGGTTATAACGTAGATCTCTCGTGTCAATTTATTCTGTCATCTCGCATTTTTGTGAATTTGTATGATCCTTTGTAAAATATATGGAAAAGTTCGTTCTTCTCCTTGCGTTAGATGTTTTCTCGTTTCTTTGATACAAATTTTACACTTTAATTCCGGTGGATAGTTTTCATGTTAATCCTTTGGCAGAGCAGCACTGAAGATACGCGTAGAAATCATCAAGAATAGCACTATCGATCTCACATCTTAAATATCACCGTGCATAGCGCAATTATTCAACTTTATTCCCTTCGAATATTGGAAGATGCGTATGTTTTATATCTGATAGCCAAAAATGCAAGAGATCTTGCTGAAAAGGAAGTAATTATTCCCTAAAGGTTTGTCCAGCCGATCGATATTATTGCCAGTATTATCGTATTTTCGATATTTAATGTTCTCAACATCAGCCTACGCAAGGACCCTCTAGTAACTCTGTTACTTTGTTGTACCAAAATTTTGTACTAGACTTTTCTGTACTAAACTTTATCGTCCTAAACATTTTTCTGCACGTTAATATCGATCATCTATATAGTATATATCTACAGTGTAATTGTTTTTTTTCATTATAACTCTTGTCTCTAAAATTATGCTATTTCCTGTATCGCCTTTAAACTTCTTTTCGCTCTTCGTTATACATTGCCAATACAATATCGAGTCAATATAATAACAATATACAATATATATCGACGATCACATCGACAATACCATCGATCGTCTGTGAGCGCTCCTCAAATCATTCATTCCCAACTCTTCCTTACTTTGCCACAGTGTCGAAGAGTTGGTACGAACGATCTCATCGAGCCCGAAATGTGCATGCAATTCTGATCGGAGCTCTGAACGATAAGTTTCGTGGCGTATACCGGGATTCCGTGTGCAATCAGTCGGCCAAGGTTGGCCCGTGGTCAGCTGTTCCAAGGGGCGTACGGGGGCGCGAGACGAAAACCGGTGGACGCCGGGAAAAAACGACGATGAGACGGTCGGTATGGCGGGGGCAGGGAGGAAAAAAAGGACCCACCGGTCGTCGAGGTTGCACCTGCCACATCGTGGCGCGGCCGTACAAGGCCGACGATCCCGAAGAAACTCGAGGCGGAGGAGCGACGAACAACGCTCGAGTCTCGCCTTAAGCGGCGTCTCTCCTCGAAATCACGATCGATCGATCTTGAGATTCCTCTCGAATCGCGGCGCAGGCCCGCGAAGACGATGTCAGCGCGATCGACATTGAATTTCATACAACGAGCTGCCACAGGAACTCTTCTTCTTTCTCTTTTTCTTTTTTCTTTTTTTCTTTCCTAGAGACGCGATTCACGAACGCCGAGCAGATTCTTGGAAGAACACGAAGGCACAAGTGGAGGGTTCGTTTGAGAATATGGAAGTGGAGAAGTTTCTTAGATAATGGATAATCAGGAAGTTTCGATTTAACGGAATCGTCTGTTAACTAGGAACTTTTGTAATCGGGTAAAATAAAGCCAAATTAATTTTAGTTAGGACTGTTTTAGTTCTTGCGAATGCAAATGCGATGTGATTTATATGTCGTTATATTTCTTCGAAGAGAAATGACAAATGGTTTATTTTTAACAATATTAAAGGAATACATAAAGTATTAGGTGATTTTTAGAATGTTATATGTAAGAAATTAATAATTTAACTCGCCTTCTTCGATTAAGGAGTCAAGAAAGACGTTCTTGAATTTCAGGACTGTTTGTATTAGCTCCAATTGCTTTTATCATCGAATTTAATTTTGACCATTAGAATTTTGGATCGTAGAAATTACCTTTAATCGGACTACTAACATTTGCTTAGTGGCAGAATAGAAGGAAATAAACATTTTTTTTAACAAGATTTTTAAGAACTGACGTTTGCCAGTTAAGAATCAGGATATTTATTATGAAAAATAGCTGCTTTTTATTATTGAAACATCATAATTTTATATCATTCTAGTACATTAACTTACTTTCGCGTGTTTTTCTACATCATTAGAAGAATTTTAATAAACGACTAAGAAAAAGAGAAGTTGGACAACGAATCAGACGGAAATCGGCATTACTTAATTTTGGAAAAAAATATCAATTACAGGCTCAGCAGCGTATAATTCAAGTTGCAGATACAATTATTCTTTAGTTAACTAATAAAACTTGCTTTAATATTCGATATGTTGGTAAGTAATTAAATATCCATAAAATATTGCTTTCAATACATAAAATAAAATACTACTGTATTAAACAGTTAGTCTTTCTATCTTCAACCTATTATCACAATAACTTATAATACATGTTTTATTTCATTTTTATGTACCATAAATTAAAATTACACTGTAATAACATGTTAGAATCTGGAGAAGTTTCGCTATTTATATGTCCAGAAAGGGGTTGGAAAGCTATTTGATACAAGATAGGAATCGACATAAAATCATGGTGAGAAAGAAAGAATACGGGGAAAGATCATATTTCTCATCACTGAAATTTCTAATTCCAGCTATTGCACCTTTGTAAAACCTTTCGTGTAAAATACGATTGCTTCGCGCCACTTAATTTCCGTACAGATAACCGATCTCCGTTGGCATTCGCACGGTGTGCGGGAAGAAATCGGCGGCAAGAAATCGGCGGCAAGAAATCGGCGGCAAGAAGTGGAACTACGATCGATCGACCGAATCGCGATTTTACGCGCGTGCGTGCCAGCGTTTATGCTTTACGCGCAATACGCGAATCGCGCTAATTAACGCGTGGTTAATTAGGAACGAGCCGAATAATAAGGCTAAAGATCGCCTCGAAGCTACAAGATTATGCGGAATTATGGCAGAAGGTTTAATTAATCGAAAGATAAAAAATGAGAGACACATAATAAGAGGAACAAAAATTTAACTGTATGAATAATTGCTTTAATTTGCATGCTTTTCATATTTATTCCCGTATATTTCTACGGAATGCTTATTTCGAACTTCCTTTTTAAAGACACAAGCGGTAGTTATATATGTATATGAATTATAAAACTTATAATTAGGGAGGGAAGGATAGTTGATAATTCGGTTACTTCAGTGTTGGTAAAATAGTCATTTATCTTCTTTTTCTCTTACTTCTGATCTTCGTAAGATTGAAAATGGTTGTAATCGCTAAAGTAATATCATTGAATGTTGCGATAAATATTATCATTTTACGTTATACTTCGAATATAGTTATAGGTAAAACTCTTTCGAGTAATACAACAAGTTGAGGAAATAATTTCATACACTTCTGAATCGCTATTTGTGTAATATCTACTGTATGAACCAACACGCTTTTTCATACTGGTTTATAGAAACACTTGATCAAGTAGAAAATGCTTAGAGTCGAAGAAGAATGGTAAAAATTACACGAATATAGAATTACAGCTTCGATCCATTTTAAATAATTCGAAAGTCATTTATTTCTTTTTATAATCAGTTAATTCTACCTTGGCTTTTTTATCCATTTTCATTGGAAAAACGTTGCACAACTTGTGCAATTCATTACCTCTCCATCTGACTGATGAATATTCGCATAAGTATGTAGGAATTAATATTACTCATGATAGGAAATCGCATCTTTTTGCAAATGTCTGGCCTGTATTGAGCAAGATTTGTTCATAGGGGATAAATGAATCATCATTTGCACGTGAATACGGAATAACATGTTTGAAACTCATAGATCATAGTAGAATAAGATATTTAATTAAGATATAACATGACCTGTTATTGATATGAATTGAAAAGATTGCTTTCGCGTAATTACGGAACCTTTAGTTTTTCTAAGTACACCTGTAAAACATTATGGAATGAGAAATATAACACAATATCAATCTTTACATTTTCTCTGTAAATTATCAGAAAACAGAACTGGCAACGTTAGAAACTCAGTATGATCGTTATTTATCCATAATTACATTTTCTAACACAATTTTCAATTTTTTAAATGTTTTGTAGAAAGTCATCATTCTTAGAGAGAAGCATGAAAAATATTCTAAAAAGTATAGTCACGAATGATTGGAACTGACATGCCATCGAACTACATCATATAAAATGAATCCTCATAATTATCAACATAAAAAATTTGAGATCTATTTTATCAAGCCGCAATTTTCCAGAGCCAAATCTCGCTACTTAGCTGCAATTAATAAATTATTCCAACCAAATAAACAGTTTCATTGCTAAGTTTGAAATATTTTACCTACAAACTATAATTTCATATCCCCAATCTACCTACAATTTATCGTAAATCCTTGATTTCACGCACGATGCCTATGAGATGATATTTCTAGACTGATTTTCATGGACTTAGGAAAATTGAAGTTACGAAAATCAACAAAATACTTACAATATGCAGAAACATACAAAGTACCAAAATTACAGTACTTATAAGATTTACGCTTATTATATTTAATATTTATTAAATTTAATCTTATAATATTTAAATTGCATTTGATTAATCAGGTTTACGAAAACACGAATTTGCATAAAAATCCGTGGCTTGGTTTGTTCGACGATATGCTTCTCGCATATCGTACTATAAAAATTCCCGTCAAAAATCGCGTTCATGGAAGATTATCGAAACAACCAGGCGATACGTATGCCGCAAAATAATTCGATCTCCATGATCCGCGCAAAGACACAGCTGAAAGACCTCCGTCGCTGAAAAACGTCAGATTCCATCAGCTATGTAGCTGGTACGGCTCATCAGCAAGGCGGAACGATCGCAAAAGATCGCGATCGAAGCGAGTCACGGCGCGTCGTCGTCGTCATTTTCCCCGTCATTCTCGTCATCGTTGACGACGCGTCGTTTCCAAGCAGAGCGGCCACAGCTCGTGCACGCTTAGCGAGCCGCGACCAGCAAGATCCGAGATCGCAGAGATCGGAGATCGTGTTCGCTTTGCGATGCCGCCGACTCGTTACCAGATCGTTCTTGCATCTCCTTGTGATCTCCGCACGCACGTATTCGCTTACGCGTGTATACCGACGTCCACCGCTTTCATCCTACCTTTGCCCCGAGAGTACCAGATTGTCAGATTTTACCAACGTGTTCATGCTTTCCTGCTTGTCTCCATTCTCCGTGGCAGTACACAGGTGGTCATTTGTTGGAGAATGTGCGTCTATCGATTGTAGATATTCCAATAGTTTATCTGTTTCGTAACTTTTATTTCATATCGTCTTTTGTCAAGTATCGAATCGTTCCAGAAAATTCAACGCAATGTTGGCTATATACCCGGTTTTAGGAATTTTTCGTCTGTTCTTGCGTCTTCGGTATTAGAATAGCAGGCGGAGTAGAAAGTTACGGTACGGTGTTTATACAGTGTTTCTGCATAAGAAATGGATCTTTTAAATACAAATTTAAAACGTATGTTATTTAAAATGATACTTGAAAATAAGTATTGGAGGGGCGTGTTGTATATTTGCATATCGTGTGAACGATCTCTTCTCTTCTTTGTAGCTCTCTACAGATTAATAGGAGATTTAACATTGTCTTCTCGATTGGAATATTAACTGGCTTCCATTTTTATTTCACGTCAAATAAAATTGTTACTCATAATTAGACTGTATATGTTTATACGTTTATGGGGAATCTAAATGTGCAGAAATATACAGGATGTACGTAATATCCAAAATATCGAAAACAGAGTACTCGTTATAACATTTAGAGAGCGAAACAAATCTTTATTTACATCCTATCTTTTTAGTTCTGTTTACAAAAATATAAATTTGTACGAACATCTGCAGTTCGCCACTGGTGCGATATTCAATTTTTCCAAAGATATCGCAAATATGATGGAAATAACAATCGTTATCGCGTCCAATAGCTGAACCAGCTGCAATTAGCATTTTCCAATCGGGTTTTACATTTCGTCTTCGTAGTATTAAATCTTTGTAGTCGTGCGAAAACACTGCCAGATTATACAAAATTTAATATATTTGGATGTAATTAATTAGTACGTAATGATTAAATATCTTAATGAATACAGTGGTGTGCGAGTACCTGTTGTACTCCGCTAAATACAAAAAAAAAAACTCCCACCCAAGGAACAAAGTATTACAACATCCCATAACCACGACAAAATTCTTCGATAAAATATACAACGAAACCAGCCCATCAATCAATAACCACGACTGTCTCTCTCGAATTGCGAAACAGTGCCTCTATCGTTCACATACGCACCCACCAATAAACGTTCCAGTACCTATAAACGCCTCTGTCGACTGAAACAATTCCAATTCCAGCAGCCGGTATAAATCTTACGCGTCGTACGTGTCAATTCCCCCGTGGCGCGTCTAAATTCGAGCGTTTCCGCGTGGAATTGGAAAAAAAGGTACAAGGCGGTCGGGTCAAGCCCGCCATTGTAAATCGGGCCGCGGAAAAATGGTCGCGCGCCGCGGCGAACGTGATTTACCACCTTAATACGTTCGGGCATAATTCGTTCCGCGGACAGTAACTAGGCAGCCGGCTGGACTGTAACGGTTCATGCGAAACGGGCAAAGGGTTCGAGCTATCCCGCGATAATCGTCGGTGGAACGAGCACGCAGAGAGGACGTGATGAAAAATCGTGGAGAGCCGCGCGCGGATCGTTTTATTTTTCGTTGCAATACTGGAGACTCGAATTCGACGAGGTACGCGGCAAGATCGCAACTATGTAGCGAATTCGAAAAAAGTGTCGAACGCGGTGGCAGGTACTAAATGCTTTATCGCGTTCAAAGTCCCGCGGCTCGCCTTAATATTGCTGCGTATCTGGCGTGATCCTAGCAGCCGTGTCGGCAGATCGCGTTACACCGAACCTACCTCGCTAATTTACCGCGGTATTCGTGCGTTTCTCTTTCCTATGGGGTGTTTCGAATGTTGCATTGTGGTGTTTCTCGGGAAACATGTAGCATACATATGTTGTAGGTTACGCATGTGGATTTTATATGGGTTACACGAATCGTTCGGAAGCCGTGTCTACTGATTAACTTGGTACGTTGAAGAACAGAATATAATGAAGCATGTAACGAAGACCCTTAGGTTTGCGATCAGTACTTATAGAACGCGATGAACCCCTCGTATCATGCGCTGGATAAATTCAGCATTTTGGTCTCGACTTTTTCTTTGGGCAAATATTTTTACACGCGTTCGTCGACCGTACAACAGGTTCGTACGAGGCGAAACTGTACACTGTATTTCTTAGTAGGTGCTTAGTCAGAATTACGATTATTCGTGTCTAGATTCATCTTAGGATGCGCAGATTGAATTTAAGAATGCAAAAGTGTCCAGGTTGAACATAGACGAACCGCATGAAGCGTACGTATACTTATTCATTGCCTTCATTATTCTCTCAATCCGAGAGCCAATTCTCGACACACACCCTGTACATTTATCTGGCTGCGTTTGCACACACAGTCACGACGCTTGCGTACGAAGATACATACGGCTTACCTGTCCGGATTCTCGGGCAGGTGTAATGTCTTCGTGGAAGCGGAATAATCGGCGTGGAAAATCAACGTGGACGATTACCAGCGACGTCTCGGGTTTCGCATATAGCAATTAAAAGTCAACGATCGGCGCTCAATGTGCAAGGAGCGCGTCCATCTTTATGAAATACGCGGCGTTCATTGTGTCGGTGATATTTCCCACCTTATCGGCCGCTTATCGCGTTATGACTGATCGCTGGTAAAGGGAGAACCTCCGGTTAATGCGCGAATCATTAAGCGAACGCGTACAAATTATCGCTCGCGCGCGATCCCAAAGAGTTATGGATGGTGTCGGAAATCATCTGTTACCGCGTTTTCCATGAGGCATTTTTAGAGAAATCGAAACCGCGACAGTAATAGCGCCTGTGTGAAACTCACCACTGGCGTTTCTTCTTGTCTTTTAGGGCTGTGCCTGCTGGCATGGCTAACGGACCTGTGCGTGCGTTAATTTTAAAATTATGCAGAGAGTTACTTACACAGGCTCCTGACAGTGCTGGAACACTTGTAGACACCAGTTATGAATATATTACGTGCGTTATACGAAACATTTTGAAATTTCGCTAAAGTTGTTATGAGATTCGATTATCATGATTATATCGGTAAGGCCTGTACGCACTAAATCAATTAGCTGACGGTGAAAGAGATTGAAAACAATTAATTATCTCCGAATAATAGCAGTCGCTTGTAATTTTATTAGGCCATAATTTAGCGAACACGATAGCAACAAATTACGCGTACTTGTCGCAAACGTTCTACGCATTACATAGAATTAAGCAACATTTTCTTTCTCAATTAAAGCGGTCAGTAGTCTTTCTAAAGTCTTATGTAAATTTCTCTGGTTTGGTCCATGTGCGTTTTCTCTAATTAACGCCACTTTTGACGTCTAATTAATCCGTGCGACTAATTAATATCAACTCGATCGATACGTCGGAATTTGATCGAATATCCATGTTCCCTTACGAGGAATCTCGATCGGCATATTATTAGATTTTCATTTTTTACCTTTTCATGGAAATTTCAATGGACGAGATATCCGCAAATTGTAAATTTAGAACTCGTGTCAGACATTTGTAAAATACAGGTCGCTGAATCATGTTATAACTCGAAATTCGTCAATACAAATTATAAAATCATATATACATACATCTGTATTATTTGAAATATTACGGAGTGCACGATAAAGTTGCGAAACACACTTTAGATTTCATACTTCTTATTATACCTCATATTATACAATGTACAAGT
The DNA here is from genome assembly GCA_014737475.1 of Bombus confusus. NCBI lineage: Eukaryota > Metazoa > Arthropoda > Insecta > Hymenoptera > Apidae > Bombus > Bombus confusus. The sequence continues at coordinate 5,823,394 of JACXIV010000002.1, read as the reverse complement.
TGCATAAGAATTTGCCACGAGATGCAAGAACAAATTTACAATTGCATTTGCACATCCATTACCTATATTTGCTATAAATAATATAGTGTACATTTATCATCGTCCCAGGACCGTCCCACAAGTAACGAGGTTTCTCTGAGAACTGAATTTCAGGTTATGGAATTTATTATCATGGAAATTTTATAAAATTGGAGTAAACAATTATTTTGATCTTCCATTATGTGATAATGTAGCATTATGTGCTATATATATATGCACATACACTGTATACATTATATATTAATATAACATATTAATATACTTTTTTGTGTTTTCTTTTGTAATTACATTTCTCTGTCGTGAAAAACTTTCTCAACTTTGAGGAAAATAATAAGCAATCATTATTCATATAGCATCGTTGCCATGCTAAAAACGTTCTTAAGGCGTCGTAAGTCTCTTGCTCGACCAAAACGAAGACGAGATTAAAATGAAGAATTCGAGGATCGCCGCGGGATTAAACTACATAACTATTCAATCATATCTATCATACATCATCGCAGCGTTACAGAGCAAAGCACTATAATGTGGTCCATGGAGTCGCACGACCAACGTCGGTTAGAAACTCGTTAGGACAACGACGGTGTTCTCCTCTACCGCCCGCTACCATTTCCTACGATAGAATCCGCTCGCCGTTTAAAAACCGATGTCTCGTTGGACCGCTGTTAATTACTCGACGGTTAATTACTCGGCCATAACTCCGGGCTGCTTGTCGACCGAACGATTAATTAAGAACGTACGCCTCGCTCTGCCACGGTAATAAGTCCATCGAGTTTCTTTCAAGCATAGGCACACGCACCTAAACACGAAGCTAAGGCAGCAGCGCGTAAAACGAAAGAAAGAGAGAAAGAGATTGAAAATGGGAGATTGGTAGCGACAACGGAGACGAACTCGTCTTTAGGGCCGACAGGTGTGACAGCTACCGTGAGAAATCGACGGGCCTCGAGAAGAGAGTAAGAGCCGATCGCAGGAAATACTGGCGGCGTGATAGAGTCAGCTGCGCTGGATGGAAACACGACGAGGTCCTGGACAAAGTACGATCCGCGAGATATCACGGTCGCTTTAAGTGCTTCCCTTCGCGGAACGTCCGATCGTTTCGTGAGCGAGTGTGGAGTATGAGATTACGGGTGTATGACAACCGTTACGCTCCCTCGGGGGCGCTATAAAATTTTACTCATGGCATTAGTCTTTGGTTGCATCGAATCGCGATTAGCGATGGCCTCGAGACGTTTCCAACTCGTTCTCCGGCATGAAGACGGTTCTCGCACGCCTCTTCGAATAGCCCTTTTTTGCGCTCCACTCGTCTTTGTTCCTCGATCTTGCCGTGCAAAGCGTTTGATTGGTTGATCGATGCGTCACGACTGAACACTATCGGGAAAAATATGACGTATCTATTTTCCTTAGTTTTCATAGTTTTTTTAGTTAGAAATTGTCGCAATGGGAAGAATTAATTCTAAAATTCAAGCTTTACGAAGGAGCGATGATATCTGTAATCTGAATAACATTGTAAACTTAATCTTGTAACGTTCGATATTTTTTAAATGCCCGAGAGACTGACAAAGACGCGTGCTGGATCGTAAAATCAAATACAGGAACAATATTACGATTGGTAAATTTCGCGACAAATTTCCTGTGAAAAATGTAATTGTTATTTATCAGGATTCTCCCCGGCGATCTTGGATTGCAATAGGATGCCTTGAATATAGTAATTTCGAGGGTACGTTGTCGTTTAGTCATCGATCTTTTAACGTCCGTCTTGTTTATTTTTGTCTATTAACATCAACTATTCAAATTGTATCTTACTCCTTGTTTGTCACAGATTACGTTTGATAATATCTTTTAAAAAATTATAGTCGACGACATCCTTCGGCCTTCCTCCTGATTCTCCAATGAAAGATCATCAATCAACGTTGAACTATCGTACCATTCGTATAATTTTCTTCAAATGCTAAACGTGGAATTTCAGTAGCTTCTACGATTTATTTTCCGAGTTTCAATTATCTCGATGATTCATGACGTTAAGTAATAACGTCCGGACAGATTTATTATATAAAAATATTAAAACAAGATATCTACCACCGGAGTTTTGTTACGGATTTACTAGGTCTGAATTATTTTAAATATATTTAGGTTAGATATTTCTTAATTTAGATATCGATCTGATAATTACGTACTACTGCAAATTTTTACCATGTTCGTAGTTTTTTAAATCTGGAAGATTCGATCACTTTGGAACCTCTTTACCGAAATCTTTGATTTCTCATCTGTTTCGTTCATTCGATGTAGTCGAGCAACGTCGTAACTTTTTTCGTTTTTTAAATTATCTCTAGAAAGATTCGAGTTCTAATAACAAAACAAACCGGGAAACGATCATCGAACAGCCATCGTTAACTGAAAATACTCACGAGATATAACATGTAACAGTTCATGGTTACAAAGTTGCAGAACCAGTTGAGATCTTGTCTTCTCGCATATTTATTTCGTCTGGGGATATATTTATTTAAATTAAATTGTGATAGATTAATCTTACAACATATTAGGTGTAACTCCTTTCATCCTCGAATTTATGCAGTGACAAATTTCATGCCTCGCTCTAATCCCCTTCTAATTTTATCTCGCTGATCGTATCGCTGATCGCATTTTAAATTCAAATTGTCCACGTAAACCATATTTCATTAATCTGAAATCATTCGTTATTGTACTTCCCGAAGACGTTTCTAGCGAAACAATAAACCTTCTTATTTTCAACGATTTTACAATTCCACGTCAAATTTACAAGTCTACCAGTTGCATAAAAAATTTAATTTCTATTCCTTAAAAGCACGAATCTTTTCTCATGTCACCACTGCTTTTATAAAGATGCTTTACTACTTTATTTACCGATTTTTCAAAATTACGCGTATAGGATAACTTATCAGCTGGCAGATATCGTCAGAGTTAAATTAAATTATTCCAATAAAATCCGTTATTTCAAATAATTTTCCAAATTTCTCTATTTAATTTACTACGATTGTACTTACTCTTTCTTATAGTATATAGTATATAGTATATAGTATATAGTACTTTCTATAATATTCGAAGAATATGCTCGATTCCTCCAAAAATCCCGATAAAAGGAACGTTTAGTTTGTCTGACCAAAGGAAGCAGGGAAAGCCTCGCAACTGTTTCAAGTTTATACCTGTACTCGTATATACCGTATCGAATTCCTTTTTCACAGCTTTAAAATCGAAAGCAAGATGAATTTCAGTTGGCCGGACGAAAAGTACGTTCTTACTCACGGCGAATTGACCCGAGGCGCGATTTATCGGCCGATCTGAAATTTCTCGTCGGCGCATAAAAACGCGGGCAGCGCGTTAAAGCTTCCGCCCTTGTGGCGCAATTATTCAAGCGAAACGTATCGCGGCTGAACACGCGAGATACGAGTTAACTTCTGTGATACGCGACGCACGGCAACGCGTGTTCTCCGCTTCTCTCGCGTTACATCAATCGTATGTATGTACATATACTTCATATTTATACGATCGTCGAAGTCCGTTTCCTGTTAAAAGCCAGCCAGGCTACGATCGCTTGTCACGAATCTTACAAATATCGAACACATTGGCAAATATCCAACAGACGATATACGACGCGCAGTATACTCGCCTGAATGGCGAGATAATTGTGCGTATTATATGGCAAAGTTGCGCTGTATTATTCCTATAAAGCTGCAACTAATAGATCACGTAACGGTTTTCTAATGAAATATCGTCCCGATGAATGAGATTTCTTTCCTCTTCGTTCGACGAATTAAAGAGTTCCGTTCGGTAGTTCTACGGAGGCCATTACGGTGGCGATTCAACGGGAAATTAATCTTAATAATTGAGAAAGTCGAGCGTATTCAACGGGAAGATTGATCACGAGCGTATTTAACGCCGTTGATACGCGGTAATGATATAGATGTTCGGCTAGGAAAATTAGCGGACAAATAAATTGGATTAGATAGAAAAGCGGGAATGAAGAAATTGATTCTAGGAATGGCAATATAGCGTGTAATCAATTTCGCAATTCACGCGGCCAACGTGTACGCGTAAGCGCGTGCTCGGGAAAGGACTTTTCGAAGATATCGGGTTGCAATTGAAATTTTAACGCCGGGTCATCGAGTTTCCTTCCATTAGTAGTATCTAGGAACACTGATCAGACGTTGCGAACGCGAAAGTTGTTCGTACGTCTTTGATAACGGATCTTGGAAGATTTACGAACCACTGTAGGCGATCCTTCTCTACTCTTCGCCGAGATTATGCAAACTACGTCGTCCGGCAGGAACTCGAAGGGATGATTAAGGAGGGAACGCGACGGAAAAAGAAATTCCGGTACGATAGCTTCAACTCTCGTAAAATGATAATTTTATGTGCTTCTTCGGAAAGCGCGAAAAAAAAGGATTCCGCAACGTCCGATCGTTCTTGTATACGTGTTTATCGTTTATAATAAAAATACGTGGAAAAAGATGGAAATATAAAACTATGTCGGTAACATGAAATCCAAAAGTAAAAACGTTTTAAGTGTCATTTGTTTTATGGTAATACGTGTATTTAATCATTTCTTTGGATGTTAGTTGTTGCGGTTAGTAGCTTGCGATAAAAAGTTTCGCAAAGTTTTTTAATTACCTACTTGTAAACGTTGATAGGAACTTTGATTTCTTTCTTTATTAATTTTTGAATTGTCTATTTATTTTAGTAGACCAATTATACGGATACTTTTGTCTTCACCGTGAGTACTTTCTCCCCTGTCGTGTTCATCTAAAATCGTTCCAGTTTCACATTGAAAAATCCATTTCAATTTGTATTCGAAAGATCGATAAATTTCTTTCTTTTTCCGTCGTGTAGAAAATCCGCGTAACCTTTCCTACGAAGTAGCTCGCTATTTAATCAATTACAATAAATTATACAATGGCATCGTTAGTAATGGATTGCCGTTATATTCTCCTTATGTGCCTCCCGTCGACAAAGTAAATTACATGTTTTTACGATTGCGGAAATGGGCAGGTCAAGCAATTATTGCTGTAATATTTATGCCCCGTACTCGTTTGTGATTTAATGTTCATCCAGCTTAATATTACCACTTGCCTGTCACGTTAATTAACGTTTTTGCTACCGCGCGGAACTTATAAAACGCGTGACCAACGTGCACGCTGGTTGCACGATCGCCGTGAACACGTGGGTTTTGTAAATAACTTTAACTTTCCAAGGGGATGTTTCGGATACCTGCATTTATGGTTTCGTGAAAATTTATCGTAACGTCCGTTTCCCTTCGGCAATGTAGTTTAATTTTCGCTTCGTCGCGTGTAACGTTTCTCACCTGCGAGATTTTATTAACTTCGCCGCAAGAAATATCCGTGAGAAGAATGTAAATTTTATTGTACATTAATTTAACGTGTATTACTGAAAGGAAAGGGTGTTCAAAACCTCATTTATAATAATAATTTTATGGCTTGTGGTACGGATAGGAATCGAAAGAGTTAACTGTTAGAACAGTATTTTATGAATTTTCATTAGCAGCTTTGTTAATCATAGTAGGAATAATATCTATTATTTAATAATTGCCTTATTCATTATTTCTGCAAGAGTATTCAAAGTAGAACTTGTGTTGTAAAAGTTGATCGTGGAGTATTGAAAGGAAACTTAAGATTTGTTTCTGTTTCCGAATAATTCTACGCGTGTATAGTGGCTACAGGAAGTATTTATTAGAAAAAGTAGTTATTACAAGTATATTATTCGATTTATTACAGCATTTACGTAATAGTGAATTAGGCCCAAGCATACTATTTATGGTAATATTTAGTAGCGGTGCCACGTGATTACAAAAATTTTATATGAAAATGAAACGCAAAACCTGTAAGACGCTACTTTGAAAAATTAATAACATTATGTATAAATAATCTTTTTAGTCGTTGTAAACGTAGCGCGCTAAGAGCTTTAGACAATATTCGCGATAATGATGTATGAAATCTTGATCTTTGCATTTTAACTGTAATAATAATTTTGTTCCGATCGAATGACGTGAATAAAGCGTAAGTGGAAACGAGCAGTCAGAGTCAGACATACTACGCAGTTAATGCGATACAAAGTAGGTATATTCTACTAAGTGTTTCTTGGTTTTATTACTTTAGACGCATTTTTGTTCAAATAAAGAACGAATAACGTACAACTTTTTTATGTAATAATTTCATATCATACATGCTAATGTGATTTTCTTACTCCGTTAAAAAAGTGCACTATATAAATTAGACTTATGGCATGGACGTAACTATATTTGCTATTTTTAGAGTTAAAAATATGAATTTCTTTCCTATTTCAACTGTGTATAGATTAGAAATTCTAATTAAATTAAAGGATAGATAGAACCTAACGCTAATTTATACATTATTCGCGATTTATTTTCCCAGCCTTGTATCCATTTGCATGGCTAATTTATTTTAAGAATATCTTACAAATTCTGCATGAAGAGAAAGCTATCTCTAGCTTTGCTTACTTAACTTTCTCAAAATTAAAAAAAAAAGAAGGTTTCAAGACAGATGTCGGTCTACAGAATCTAATCGAATTTGTTATGACTTTCGTAAATTACGAGACGAAAAAACAGTTCTGAATGTTTCTAAAATTAAGAATAAAACGATGCTTCGTCCAAGTAATCTAAAACGAAATTGACATGTTCATAAGAAATTTTAAAAATAATCGCAGACAGTAAGCCTATAGTAAGCGTAACTGGGCGTAACAAAGTAATCAAGAAATGAAATTTATTATTTATTATTCAAAAAATAAATTATGGATCATTATTATTCGAGTGTATCAAATACTGAAATTTAAATTTTGCAACTTGAGCGCTTCGAGCTAACATCAAAACGTATTGGGATTACGCATTCCACGAATCAGACCGGCACTAGGCGTGATATTACAGTTTATACGGTGCACTGGTTGCACCCTGTGAATAAATGTAGCATAAAAGTCGTGGTAGATCGACGAAAAGTCATTGACGTTGTCATTGAACCGGCTTCTGCACAGGTTCGATTGAATTCACGTTAAAAATATAATCAACGTATAAACTGCAATGTTATAAATCGCGCGACCAAATGGGAAGAGAACACCGGAGGGCTGATATTTTAATTTTCACATCACGAGGAAGATAGATTGCTTTTCTTTTAATAATGTAGATTATGACTGTTGCGCAATCAAAGACCTATCGAACTGGTTGCGAATAAAACGTGAAATATGTATTTTACGGTCATGCGATCTGGCAGTATTACGCGTCGATTGGACTATAACTATGATTATATAACCGAAGAAAATATTAGAGATTATGTACTTAGCTTGTGGTACGAATTTAATAATTTCCATTTAAGGACCTTAAAAATTTTGTTTCATTTAACCGCTAGCGGTCATTTCGTTTTTATATTAACAACGATAATTTTTAATAATTCAATAACTTTCGTGTTCAGTTTTATAACCGATTAAGTACTTTCTAACGAGGTATCTATCTTCGCTTTTCATTCGTTTCTATTCGTATTTCTATTCGTAGACACTTGCGTGATAATTTCTGAAAAATCACAGATAAAAGCGGAAAATTTGTGTGCGCAATATTTTAAGAAAAATACGAGAAATCGTCGAGCACCAAAGTCTCAAGACCGAATAAGAAAGAGCAAGAATGGTCACAATAACTGTATCCAAGATTCCAGTATCAATAGAACGAAGCTTATTATTTTTATATCGAGTTGCGCAAGGCCTACACAAGCAATGTTAATTTTAAATCGTATTAAAGTACAAATCCCCATAGCGTTTTTTCCTCAATTTCTAACGAGGCAACGTTACAATTCAATACGGAGAGGATAAAGGGAAGGAACATCCCTTGTGCAACAGGCTCTCACCGAATTCAATTACTCATCAATACGAACGAACCGTTCGTCGCCCATTTACTTCGTTTCAAGCAAACACCATTCATCTCACGGCAACTAGAAGATTAATAGCATTTATTTATCAGGATAATCGATGTTCGCTCGTTTCTTCGCGTGACACTTGACCCGTTCATTCGCCGTGGCAAAGAAAAGCGTCATGTTTCTACTGTAAATGACATTGTAAGACGTTCGCAACGAGAAATCTCTTAACGCCGTAAGCCCGATTGATTAGTAAGCCATATAAATCGATCAGGCAGCGTTTCGATGAGCCGGTAGCTAGTTTTCGCCGGTCCAACGGACATTTATAACCGGCTTAACTTACAACGAGGCAAAAGAAACGCACGCTCGCGTGGACATGCGATCTTTTAATGAAGTAACGCCCAAAACGAGCAAAATGTCGGAGAAGGAATAGTAGGTGCTAGCAGTCAAACAGGCCGTAAAGGATTATCGGTTCTATGCCAAAGAAACTGGACGACGATGGCAGATGCACGATCGTTTCATCCTGTAAAGGCTGATGCTTTTGCTCGCGACACGCAAAAGTCACGTGTACAAACGTCCGTGGTGGACGTTGAGTACTCGTTAAGGACGTTTCCTGCTGGACATCTGCAAAGAATTTGTTGCAACTACGTGAAACTGTTCATCTCGGTTCGATATGGTAATCGTACGTGATGGCAAAACGCGAAGAAACTAGATTTCATATAATTTATTGCAAGAGCAAGGATTTCGCTGGATCGTTTAGGGACAGTGATGCGTGTAACTAGTATGAAATGTACGTGTCAACACGTTATAAAGGGATTTTGAGCGCTGGTGTTGGTTTAATTATGCTGTATGTGCGAAGAATTGCCGGTTCTCGTTGGAAAAATTAGATCTTTTCAGGAATCTAAAGTTACAAAACATATTCATTGTTAAATTTTTTACTGGTGAATAATCTGCGAATGTTTATGCATCTGTGGGTAGGTTGATAAGTATGTGTTTGTGGATTTAGAGATACAAATCTATGCAAAATATATAAAGTAAAGTACATGTATTTATCACTTAATAGGTGAGATAAATTAAAGTTTTTATTAGCTTCCATTTCTTTACTTCTTTTTCAAAAAAGTATAAATTTACATGGATATTTACGATCTATCGATGCGCGAATTACACTCGTTTCATATATTTGTTGCTCCGATTCTAAAGAAATTAAGAATAAGGTAATTTCTTTCAGCATTATTATTAAAGTCTTCTGCTAAATATTATTTATCCTCCTCTTCTGTACAAGAAGATTTTCCTTGATTTCGTTACCATTACTATTATTATTACTATTACGTATTTCATACTGTATATTTTATTACATGCTGCGTAATCATTTACGAACTCTGAAGTAAAGTAGTAATACGAAACATGTTATCGTACGGAAAAATAATTTAGCATGAAAGTTGAAAGCTTCTATGATATTACAGAATGATTCAATGCAGTTTAGCTACAGTTCACTGATAGCTGCCTACGACGAAAACTATAGATACGAACGAGATAATATTACGTTTGAGATATCATTTTCTTCACAGTAAACGTGCTTTAAATCGCTTTTTCAACTGGTGCATTAAAAGCACGTCATAATAAAATTATGATTAAATACGACAGATACAATTTAAACGCATAGGATGAAATGAAACGTATAACTCGAACATAAAGCTTGACAGTTCCTCCTTCTGAAACGCATGGTCTCTACCCTCGTAATCTATTCTTCAACGGCCCCGTGTTATACCGCTTTTTCTGCGATCTAACAAAAAAGAATCAATTTCCCAAGCAGAAGCTGCATAATACCCTTCAAACACGAAACGCAACCCCGTATTACGTTCAACGTAAAGTTCAACGCTGTAAGAAGGCAGCGCGTATACAAGATGTATGTATACATATAAGAAAATATGTAAGAAAATAGCAGACATTACGTCTCATTAAACTTTTTCCTCCTCCAATTCCCTGCATCTGCCTTCGCGAGGAATGAAAAAAATACATAATCCATTCCAGTTTTTCCACGACACCGTGGAACCTCTTGCATTTCAAATGGAAACCGAAGAAAGGAAAAACAAAATGAGAATAAAAAAGGAAGAAGGGGAGAAAAGAATCCCATCGACCGGTAGCATCCAGAGGATTTCTGCCTTTCATCGAAACGAACCAGCCGGTCTCGATATCGTTCAGCGTCGATCCGCGTGAAAAACGAACGCCACGCGGAATATTACGTTACCGGTTTCCATCCTTGACTCCGTAAGAATGAAAAACACACGCGTCGAATTATGTATACACTATGTAACGTTCGTTTTCTTTGTTCCATGCCCCGTCAATTCGTCGGCAATATTTCGTGGCACTGTGATCAAGTCGCGCCATATAAGCTTTCTACTCTTCGTATTACATTACCCGGTGTATACGAGCAGCGACGCGAAACGTTGTCGATACATTACGAGAGGACGCGCCACAGCGCGTCTCGTTTTTGCTGCGTGACACACAGAGCTTGGTGTCGTTCATCACGCCCCGATCCTCCGCGATGGATGCCGCCGATCGCTTGCAAATCGCCTGGACGTGTCCATAGTACCGGGCTCGCTCGAATATCGGCAGGAGATCATCGCCAGATTAACCTGTGAGTAATGGCGGGTTAAACGAACGCGCGAGTGGTCTTCACGGCGAGAATGGATCGAGGAATTAAAGTTGGCAATCGAGTCGGATTATGGGAGATTGTTCTTGACCTGTATCGTTTCGGCGAAAACGAAACGCTACTACGTAGAGGAACGTTTTCAAGGTTTGGGAACAGTTAGGCGAAACGGGATAGTGTTTAATAAACGCGTAAATACCGTTGGTTTGGATTGGTTTGGTTTGGTTTGATGAGAAAGTTTAGAAGCTTTTGGAATATTAACGGGTGTTCTTTTTATATCTCTGTTAGGAAAAGAGTGTTAATCTTCTGGAAAAAGTAGCTGATTTTAAATTAATCTTACCGTTTGAACATATTGAAATATATTTAATTATTTTGTATGGAAAAGTGAATTTCTTTAAAAAAATTACAATATGATAATCTCTTGAGTCACAAATTCTAGTGGTAAATGAAGCTAATCTCTTAGAGGAATAATGTGGGAATGTAATTACATTTTTAATAGATACAATTTAACATCTTTGGTTAATTATGGTGAACTCGAATATAAAAAAGTCACCAACACGTCTATTGCGTGTCACCTGACGATCAGTCACACGTTTATAAGAATTCCTTTAAGAAGCAAATATTCCATTCTTATTCTCGTTCAATCGATTTGCATGCTACGTGCATTCGATGCATTTTTCAACTCTGTTAGAAACACGTAAACCTGCGTCAAGGCACGCTTAGCATATTCTGAGAAAAAAAAAAACGATTTTCAAGTTACGCTGTTCCATAATAAAAATATTTGCAAAGAAAAATCGAACAGCCATTCTTTACTGTTAATTCAACATTTACCAAAACGTACTATCGACCCATACTCGAGGTTCCCATATAAATTATAAATCTGCTTTATCCAAATGTCTCAAACGTGTTTGGAAAGAGACTATGCACAATTTCCATAAAAATAGAATTAGATATGCAGCATAGCCGTACTAGGAGCTGAGGGCAAGGCTCGCCCTTCGGCAAAGGGGTAACCTCTTGAGGTGATCGGATCTGAAAGGCTCTTTGCTCGCGGTTCGCTATCGATCGTATCCCTTTGCGAGTCTAGTGGCGTACGATGCGCAGCCAGTTTCGTATGCAACAGAAGCGGCTTCGTGTGTCAGCTTGTAGGGGGGAACGACATTGTCGACGGAGAGAGACGTTTCAATTTAAAAGCGGTCCATTGAATAAACATCCGATCTAATGGCCCCGGTCGATCTATAAATCCCTCCTTCTGCGGGGCTCGAACGGCGATCCAGCGCGATTATATCGATACGTTCGTGCACCGCGACGTTTATCGCGCGAAAGGCCGTGCTTTCACGTCCAACCGACGTCGGCTCGTCCTTTAATGCGCCCGAAAGTTCCTCTACCACCGATTCTCTCTGGGCCTTCTTCTTCTTATGCTTGCTGATTTCTTTCTCAGAGTAAACCTAACCCCTTCTACAGAATCGTAAAACGCTTTGCGTGCTGCGAAATTTATTTCTCTCATAGATGATACAGGTTAATAATTATATATCGTGGATAGTTAGACATTTCTGGCAAGTTTGAATATATAAAGCGCACGGAATGCGCGTAACGTGTTAAATGTACGAAATATTCGATATGGAGTACCCTTAGTAGTATCTAGGGGTGCAATGAGTCTCTACTTGTGTGGTTTTTATTCGTTCAGTAGCGTTGATAAAAATATAGATCAGTGCAAGTATACGCGTATATCGGTAATTTATTAATAATTTTAATCGTTTATTTATTTATTTATTTTTATTGGTTATGTAGTTTTACGGTGTTTTCTCGAGTCAACATATGGTACATTGAAATTTGTTACGCGTTTTCTTATTATCTTAAAATAGTAAGAATCTTTATGGTTGTAACGACGTAAGAATTATGAAACATATAGCGCTGCATATCGTGTTCGAAAAAGATATCAAGAATATACGATTATACATAGTCCTATCTTAAAAACGATTCTGTAAGGCGAACGTTATTATCAATTATAAAAATAACATTATACGAATCTGCGAATGAAATGCATGGAACTTATGGAAAAAGATATTTTCTTAGGAAATAACATTATAACAGGGATCGGTATACATAAATAACGAACTGCAGCCGTGCTTTCTGTCCATACGATACACCCAACTGAAGAATAAAAAGAAATAAATTCCAGAAAGATCATCTATCTGATTTGAAAGGAACATGCAATCGTCCCCGTAGCAACGTGCACGCTAAAAACCGCTGAATTCCGTCAAATTGAAATCCCGCACACGGAATCTGTCACAGAATCCCGTACGCCAAACTACCAGCTGCAGCAAACAAGCTTTTTCAAACACCTGCGTCGTTCGTCATGCCGGAATCGCTGCTTTCCAAATCTTTCCACTTTTTCGTCGAACGAGCAGACCCTTCGGTACGTCTTCTGCCGATTGAAAATCGAAGTCCGAGCGAGGCTCGCCGTTTCCAATGTTAAAGAGTTCGGGCATTAACACAGCCGATGGCTCGATTCGATCCAACAGCGAGCTGGTCGTATCTAATTTCGCGGTAAAAATCGCGCTCGCATCCGGTCAATCAGAGGGAGCCGCCGGGATAAAAATCGGCCGGCGATTCTGAATCCGCAGCGAGTCCGTTTGTAATCCTGATTGGCAATCTTCCAATCCTCGGTCCGCACGATGTCCGCGGAATGGAAGGAAGGAAAGAAGGGAGAATGGTAGCGAAGAACCGCGTCCACCAGCCGCGGATTGATTTATCTCGATTGCGTTTTCTCTTCGTTCGTTCGCGGCTTCGAGCAGGAGAAGTGGAATCCAATTGAAAAGAGACGGAGACGCCCTTCCATTCAGCTTTTTTTCCACCGTCTCAGCCTTCGCAGAGAAGCACGAACGCGCAAGCACGCGTAAATCCAACATCGTCTTCGTCTGTTTTTTCGAACGCGAGGCGCGCCAAGTACAAACCGGTAATCTAATTATTCTACCCCCTTGCGTCGTTTAGTCTGGCTATCGTCCGGCTGCGGCTAATTATGTTTATCGGTTACTTTATCCATCGACGATTAAAGGGATTACGCGTCATTTCCTTTGCGCGGTTCTGTGCTCGCTGTTGTCTGCATTCGCTTCGTTAACGCTTGGTGAATCGTTTCGTTTGGAGAAAAAAACATCGTTTCCGAATGCTGACAAGGTACGCAGACTTTGGACACGATAGATGCAGCGTGACGCGCGAAAAGCCGCTTAGAATTATTCATTAGGGACACGGAGACGTTCATGGGTGATTCAATTAGCGGAATTCGATTATCGTCCGCTATTAGACTGACTTCTTTACGCATCGTGTAGCCGGGTCTGTCGAGCTTACGATCGAGACGGTGATGGGGCTCGGTTGATTATAAGGTCGTGGAGGTAATTGAACGAAAGGATTAACAAAATGATGGAGTGTAATTGGATCTAGTTTTTACAATGCGTATCGGCAATCAGTGTAGTGTTTTAGATGCGCCGAACATACTTTTATTGATTATATGTGCGCGTATAATGAGTTGTGAAATTTCATCGTCTACCGTGATGGAACAACGATGTGTTAGGTATTTAAACGATACAGCATAGAAGACGAATATCCTGCGAGCGTGAAGACGAAGAATCGAAGTTACGTCTTGCACGGATAGTTCGAAGAATTAATATTTCAGAAATCGTAATTCATGATTTCATTATGACCTATAATTTCTGACTATTCACTTCGCTTATACCGCGAAAGATATTGACTATGACAAATAGCCAAATATAGATAAGGATATTAAGCTTCTCGGAATGATTCATTCTCAGCAGTAGGTATGAACAGACTTTAAACGAATACGTCAGTTTCTTACCGCAATCCAATATTTTCCTACATATTATTTCACCGTCCTAAAAAACGGACAAACTCATTTGTTCGTGCAGCATAGTTCGCCTTAAACGAATTTACAACGCAACCTTTGCTACTCCAACATTTAGTATTCCGACAGGTATTTCTAACGCTTAATTTCCAACCGTCTTTTACCACCATACGGTTTTGTATATCGAAGAAATCGTTATCAAAAAGTACATTTTAACATCTTCGAACGCCGAATTGATACAGCAGACGAAACGATCGGTATTATTTTCAGAAAAAGGAATAACTCGTTGGCTGAAAAATTGTTCGCTGGAATGATGCAACTGAAATGACTCTTGCAGTAGACGAATGTGTCTCTGGAATATGGCAGCCGGTGATCGGACGATAGTCGGTGAAATCGATTTGCGGTCGAACATCGTGGCTTCGCGTTGCCCGATGCCTGTCATTACTCTCTATGTAAACATTCCAGCCTCGTGCTCCACGCTAAATTACCCGCTTGTCCCGTCTCTTTATCGAACGTCGATCTGCATTCGTTTCTTAGAGCCAGCCGAGAATAAGATCGGAATTCGACCTGGCACAGGTGGAGATCAAATCTGCCTGGAGTTATCGTGTTATCCAGTGCTCGACCGTATCGTTCTTTTCTCTGGCATAATGTTACATTTGAAAGTATTTTACAAGTTTTTCGATATCTATAGATGTACGTGTAGATAGAGTAACGAGCAGGTTAGGTTGCTCAAAAGATAGATAATTGAAGACTTCACGGGCTTGATATCCGTTTTAGAAATCATCGTTTGAAAAATTTGCCACTTAGATCCGTAGATCTGGGAGCTAAACGCGGTGGAATAAACGATTCGGAATTTAGATAGAGTTATGGGAGTTTGAGTTAAATATATGTGGCTTTAAGTTATAATTCGTATGTATTAGGTTGTCCGGAAAGTTTCTTTCGTTTTACAAGGAAACAACGGATGCACGACATCTTTTGTTTCGTATTATTTTATCGAATTACGTATGATCGTAATAATAGAAACGGAACAAGATGCATCATACGTGGTTCGATAAAATAATAGAAAACGAAACATGTCGTGCGTCTATTGTTTCCTTATAAAACGAAAACAACTTTCCGGATTACATAATATTTGAAATATACGTAAGTATTGTCAAAGAGATTTCTTAACATTTCACGAGTGTGTTAAATATGTGGTTGAAGAAAAAGAGAAATGAATTTCACGTGATACTTTCTCTATATTGCTGACCTCTTCAGATACGAATCTTTAAAGACCAAAAAGGATTCCTTTTTATATTTCTCAAGAGAAACGATACACGTACATATCGAACGATGAACTATTTATCGAAGAATTTTATATGCTCAGGAAATATCCATTCAGAATAATCTATATCGTATCTTTTGGAAACACATACATACGTATAAATTTGGATTAAAAGAAAGCTGAGTGTACATAGAAATGTACACTGGTATTTCTCCAAAGGTTGACTTACAAAATCTGGATATATCATAATCTGAATACATAATATTCCACAGAGATGCCATATTTCTTCCACTAATTCTTTAGCCTATTAACATTATCTCGATAGCAGTATAGTTAACGCTGCAACGTCTCTCGATTCCTTTTAGGTACTACCAGCAAACTTCATACATGTAACTCGCCTAAAGAACCTTCCCTTGGCAATTTCGAAACAGCGTAAACACATAAAATACGTTTGCCCGGTCCTCAATTGACGTTGATAAACAAGCTATTTCTGCAGGATCGCGTAACGAGAAAAAAAGGCAACTTCGTCTCGTACATAACACCTTAAACGCCTGTTTCTCTTTCTCGCATACCATTAGAAGGCTACGATGCGCCCCTAAAGCAATCGGTTGGGCTACACGGTGCCAATAAATTCTCAGCAAAACGTGGTCGGTTAAAGTGTCATCTTCGTTGGCGAACAGCTTCTTGAACCCGTACAGCGGCGGAGACGTAATTTGCGCGGCTCGATCACCATTACCAGGAATCATCAACGGTGTACGATCTGTTGGACGGTTTCGAGGGCTCGTTCTTGCACGACTCGGTCCGTTATTCAACGAGCAGACACATATCGGCTTATGTGCTCGATAGTCGGAATCATTTACGATCACTTTGTAGGCCAAGAATTCAGTCGTTACGCGGTTGGTAAACGCGCAGCTCACAGCGTGGATACTGTCAACAATTTAGCGACGCTTAACGAGCCGCGGTAATTAGCACTCTGTCTTGACGGTAATGAAGTCGTTCGAATGTGGCGTCCTACGTGCGCCATCGTCCTATCGTTCATGGGGTAAACGCGTGCAAGTGTGCACGAACCAGCTGTACGTCCGTGCCATTCCCAATCGGCTCCCTGCCACGCCACTCCTCTTTTTATTATTATTATTATTTCGTCTTTATGCGTCGCGCCACGGTAGCTCGTCGACGCGAGTAAACGTTACGACACTGGGGAACCTCGTCCAGCCTGGAATTTCTCGTTAACGCACACCGTATTTTCGCCGACTTTCCGTTCGCGTCTCTCACGTCCCCGGCTCTTACAAGCGTATAACGCGAAATATAAAGCAAAAATGCGAACACGCGCTAAACTAGGCAACAATGCGAAAGATGCTGCGAAGACAGAATACGGAGGTCGAGAATTTGCAAAAACTCGTACATGAAAGTGACGACATTCTGTGGAGATTGCACTAGCAATTATCTTACTATTCCTTGCCGTGCTTCAATACGGTCCAGCGTACTCGTGAAATCATTTTGAAAATTTTCTGAAATACTCAGCGTCTCGAGACGCTACATTGTAACTGTCATGGGAATATCGGAATACAGCGATAGGATAATCACGTTCGCATACCGTAGCCATCGAAACGATAACTAAACAGTAACGGCATACCTTTGTGACCGGCACCCGGCGATAACCCCTCCACAGGAACCAAATCCTTAATATAAAAACCCTCTGAAATCAGCGCTCGACATTCTGTTATAATATTCAGTTTTATATAATAAATTTTGCGTCAACCATCATATTCGAAGTACGAATCTCTCACCTTACGTGCGGAACGTGAAATAAACTCAGATCGACGTGACATAACCGTCGTCTTGCGTAGCAACGAGATAACGAAAAACAAACAAGTAGCAGTCAGCCTAACGGTCGACTGATACGTCTTCGAAAAAGGCGTTCGAAAAGGCAATGAGAATCCAGCGAGCATCCATAGCGAACAGTACATAGTGAACCTTATTCGGCGAGCGTCCACAGGAACAACAGTATACAGTGAAGAGCAAGACGTTTGACAGAGACCAGTCTGCAATAGACGTTATCTGCATAGGTTAATCATTCTTGTATCAGCACACCCAAGACCATCTCAAATGGAACGGGATGGTGATACACGGATATGGCTTTTTGAGTCTCAAAGAAGATTTATTTGAAATTTGTTGGTTTATGTTCGTCGAAAGCTGCTACGGTAGCAAAGTTTTACGAGTGGAATGATTTAGGTGTTGATGATGGCGATGAATAGTCGTAAAAGAGTTTGGCGAGTTTAGCGAAAAATGATATTCAAAATCGAGCGAAGGTTTCTTTGAAATTTTTTGCCTTATACTTCAACGTACTGTGGAATTCAAGATTTACGAGTGGAATGATTTAGGTGTCGATGGCGGTGAACAGAGATAAGTTTGACTATGTTGAGAGTTTGATGGCGCGATTTTTTAAAATTCGGAGCTGGAAAATGATGTTCAGAATTGAATGAAGAGCGACATAATTAAGTAGATTTTATGGTCGTGTGATATTTTAACAGTATATCGTTTACAATACGAGTAGAAGTGAACATTTACGACTATTGAATACTGGAAATACCAAAGTTCTTCTCCTCTAGTAATCCTTTTAAGTATAGGTACTCTTTCTACATCTTAAGAACCATCGTTCTTTCTTATCTTCAAAACTTGTAGATAATTACATATTAGAGGAAATAATATCCAACTGTTGCTGATTTTTTTAACGAATCAATGTGACTGATCTTTCTAGCATTAATTATACATCTGGCTCAATTTTTCATGTTGCGTGTAGGTATCTGACGCCAGAATTAAGATTGTAATTAATAATTGTCGCTGGAACAAATTGATAATATCTCATTTATATGTATCTTAGAATCGTCCACGTCGCTGTGCGATGATCAATGCTTCGACTAATCTGTCGTCTATGAGTTGTAAGTTTAGGAATGTAGGTTACCTTTAAATAACATCGGGACCGCATTACCATCGCATATGTTATAGGCACTGTGTCGGATTTATGGATGATTATTAAAAAATTAATATAAAATTGAAAAGTGAAAGCGTGGAACAATGTCAAACGAAGAATTACTAGAGAAAAGGTCAACTCGTCTCGTGAAACTCACACTGATATACAGGGTTACTCTAAAGTAACCTCGTCAAATTTATAAGCGTATGCAACATTTAAAGTTAAATAAAAGGTTCCTTTAAGTGATATAACAAGTCTAGGAATTTTACTATCCCACGACAAAGAGCACAAGTTGAAGGATATTTCTCTGATTCACAGCTCACTCTGATTCTCGATTTTTCTACTCGTAACTTTTTATTTTTACGATCAATTTCTCGTCTTTCTTTTATACTACATTTCGTATTTCATATTTTCTCCACTTGATACTGTACGATATACAATACAATTTATCTCAACTTGTCGTAACATCGTCATCTTAAATTATGACGATTAATAACACGCACCAGCAGATATTCTATGCTTCGTGAGTTGAATTTATTAAACCAATGAAAATGCAAACAACTGAAAATTACCTAACCCTTAACGTAAAAGAATCTATTTTAAACGACATATCAATATATTTTAATATACTATTTAGAAATTTGTTTAAAAACCTCAACAGAAGTGCTATATTTTAATATAAGAGCTTCAAAGGATAAAAGTAACTAAATTGAATTAAAATTAGATAACCGACGGTGTAAGCAGCAATTTTATAACGATACTCGCAGATAAACAGCATGAGCGAAACGCTAGAAATTCGAACGAGACAATGACGCTCGCTCCAAACTCTAAACAATCTCAGCCATCCAAAACCGAGACCAACGTGTTCGTCCACTGAAACCACCCTGTAGATCGCAATTAGGCGTAGTATTCTCGCGGCGCGTCTCGTGAAACCGATAATTATCGATCCTATGGCGGTTCGAGGGGCGGCCTCGTGGCACCGCACGAATCTCGCATAGCTCGTAATTTCCCGTAAGAAGACGTTAATACGACGAGGCGTAAGGTTATTAACTCGACGCCTACACGAGCCTGCGCGCATTTTTCTCGATCTCTGCAGCTCGCGCGCGATCTCGCTCTTATGTTGGATTGCGTTTGATACACGCACGCCCTTGGCACCCCCGCAACGCGCACACGAAATCGCAGAGAAATCGACTGGTGTCTCTGATTGACGTTAAATTTATGTTAAGGAAACGTCGTGTTTCACGTGGTGCGGGGGATTACTCTCGCGATAAAGTACCTGGAACGCGGCGTTTGCAACTGTTGGATCGCTGACAGCCTAGCAGAAGATGTTGTTGATGCCTAGTTTGGTGGAGTCCTGCTCGAGGTTTTGCTCGTTTAAGGGTTTAGCTGGATTTATGTTAGGGACTTGCGTTCTTTGTGTGTTTACACGAAGGAATGCTCCGCTCTGAGATATTGCATCCCGGCGCAATTTGTATTCCGTTGTAACTTCTGCCGAGTTTACCCTCTTTAAATGATGATGCTCCCGTGATGGTAGATTTTTTTCATTTAGTAATGTGTTCGTGCAGTTAAGAGAAAGCAAAAGGTAAATTGAAATGATCTTTTTCTGCGTTAGTCTCATATCCGGGTTTTATTTCTCGTGTAATTAGAACCTTGTTGAAATCGCCGTCCAGTAGGTAAGAGTAATGTATTACGTTTAAACATATAGAAATTTCTGAAAGCAAGTCTCCGTGTAATTACGGAATCTGTTGTGCAGTTGTAATTGTAGACGAAAGATCGAGTAAATAAATACGCGATTTAGCCATTTTTATAGATGTACTTGACTTTATTTTATAATTTCTCAGCACTGCACAGTATTCTTTTAACAACATTGATATCTTTTGAAATGAAAAATGTAATCTTTAATTTAGAGCCCAGGCAAAGGAAGAACACGACGACAAAATTTCGGTATATTACACCAGAGCTGATGAAATATATATTTTTCATTTTTTCCTATAAGCACGTAAGTTTAACATTCTCCAGAAAAGTTTGCACAGAGAAGAATGTATGTTTTTCTTCCCCTTGGAGCTTTCAATCTCACATCCAATCAGATTCCTTTTTACGTCTTCCATCGCATATTATATTTTAATAGACATCTGACAAATTTACAGTCTGTTGTATCTTCGCGATAAACCGTAATTGACACAAACATAATACATCTAATAATTAAAAGATGAATATATTTCTGACCAGCGTGATCTGTGTTCAAATGCCCCATTAATTGTATCGAAGATCTGCACGATCTTCCGATCTACGTGCTGTATCTGATGATATAAATCGTTCTCGCGTGCCATTATATTCTTCTAATACTCTTTTCTACTGCATATTAAGATAATTCATTAACTACTGTGAATATTTATTAACGTCCGTCACAATTTCTTCTTCGACTCTAAGTACTCGCAAATCCCTTCTTATAATGTCATTTATTACGCCATAAACCTTAACGTTATCGCATAAAGTCGAGCTCGTTGGCCAAGATCGACTTTGCCTCTTTCTAATTGAACGTTACAGCCGACTGTTTGTTTTTCGATGGACAAGATAATCGCGTTGAATTCGATGTACTCGTATTCTTATTGTTCGATTCTACATCTCGTTGAAACGTTTCTGCCACTCTCTGCTCGATAAGTTAGCTGTAAGAATCTTAATTACAGGCTCGTTAGTCGAGTATATGGTACACGATAGCACAGAGAAACATACGCGATTCTTAGATCCGGTTAAACTTTTTAATTTCGCGAAAATGTCCACGTAAACAACAAAATTATTCGTCCGCTCGTTAGATAACGCGAAACCGATTTGATTTACTGCGTTAACCACAATGATCGAGCGACGATATTAACGCGATCGAGCGACGATATTAACGCGATCGAGATAAAACCGTTCGACGAATAAATCTCCAATCGAGACTAATGGCCACGTGCATTAGCATTCTGCGTCGTTTACGCTTCATCCGGCCGATATTTCCACGGCATATAACGATTATCCGTAACTGACAGCGAGCTAATCGCAATTAGTTTTACACCTTCGTAACGACGTTTCCGATCGGCTAGCCTTTAATATTAATTTAAATAGAATCGTTCGCTGCTCAACAGAATCTTCCGTCCGCGATTAGCTTCGAAACAGGTTTACAGGCTTTTTAATCGAACGACGTTTCTTCGTGGGTTTGTTTGGAAAAAAATACAGTAATTCATAAAAGTACACGAGGAGTTATAGAAATCTTTTTCTAAATATGTTATGCACGTTATACAAAATTGTTTGTACATTCGTTAGCATCGTAACGAATGACGACTATCGCGATCGTATTTGGACAGTTTTTGATTAGTATTCGCGCAGACCAGTCTCTGGGTTTTAGTTGGGTTTCGTCGACAATGAATGCGGTTCGAATGGAAGTAAGAGCGAGGATTATCAATTATATTTTATATCTGTTGTGCAGCTTTTTAATATATTCATGGATTAAATTTGTAATAAATAATTGTAGTTTAATTAGTTTCTGTACCGTTAATAATGGCAGAAGGTATTTAATGTGTGACGTTAAGTAGCTTCATAAAATGAAAGAAGAGCGAATATTAATTAAATATACCGTTAAATATACCGAAGCAAAAAGTTTTTAATATAAAGCTGTACCTACTTTCATAAAACGATGGAAGGGAGAATGTTAATTACGTCTAACTTGTTTTGTTCCACTAATTACGACCGTAAACTGTATTTGCGTACAGTATATTATACATAATGGATTTGCGTATCTTCCTCGCAGAAGATTTCATTTTTCGTAACAAATTTTTCTAGAGATTATTTATAGCAAAAATAACATATAGAATCCCATATTTCAGTCCAATAAAATTTTCCGATAAAATTACGTCTATTGATATACAAGAATCGATCATATCGAGTCAGAAATTTATTTACAGATGTAAATTCAATCTAATCTTTTTCGAATTATAAAAGTCGCGGAAAATAATCAACGACTCTCGTTAAAGTTACGCGATAAACGTAAGCATGTATTTGCAACAAACTTCATGCCTAGCACAATCGTCTGTAACATTTGCTTTTTTCTAATTCTTCTTCTTCTACTACTACTAACTGACATTATCACCAATTACGATCACCAATTTATTCGAATAGCGTACCTAGATAGAACCACTCTCTTCCCCATTCACCTTCTCTAACAACAAGCAACATCATCCATCTATACTCTATCACATGACTACCTCAATTTAAACGAGCTAGAATTCGCACAACCAGTGTATCGATCGTTCGGTTCCCCCGGAACGCACCACCATTTCTCCAACGATGGATCATCCTCGAGATAGCGTTTCGCATCTACAACCACCTCCTTACCAACTGCGCTATTACCACGCATTTTTTGCGGCGCAGGAATTAATTACTCGCTATAATTACTACTGCGTGGGCGGGCATGAAAAACGAGAAATGGTGGAACTGCTACACGGTTTTCCACGGTGTCGACTCCAACTTGCGTTCCATCGTATCAGACTGTTTGAAAACTTCGTAGTATCTTTTGAGATTATTGTTTTTTCTTCTTCTATATTTCTTCTTCATTGGCCCATCGTCTAATCCGATCTTCACCAGACGAGAAAATAAATAATCCAAGTATTTTGCAAAAGGTACTCGGAATTTTTTCAGGAAACTATCATCGTAACGTGAGGTAACGTTATTTGAGCGACAGGAATATCTCAGCGGAGCTAAGTAATTTACGGTTACAAGAAACTCTTAGACGATCTACGTCTCTAAACAGACTGCTTCTTGTTTCAACATATATATTTTCAGATTTGTTTCTAGCTTCATCAACGATCTAACTAATTCTATTCTATTCTAACTAATCACGATGACCAAGTCTCATAAGAAGGCTAATGAAATTTCAGGACATTTCGGGCGTCTACAAGCATTCGAATATTCTCTCCGCCGGATGTCGTGCGCGAACTTTTCAATCAGCCGAATATTTCCTACTTTTCCCACGCGTGGATCGCCATGGTCGAGGGAAGTTGTCATTTCGACCCGCTGGAAGAGCCTGCTCCCAGGACCGGTTCGATCGCGATCGATAAATCGGATCGCTTATTCGTGTTTGGCCGTGCACGCACCGCCCGATTTACGAATTCGTATCTTTCCGCTAGATTTCTGTCCCTTCCAGCGACACGACCGTCTCTAATCGCGAACGATCTCGCCGATCCATCGTGTCTCACCGCGCGGAACATAATTATTGGCCAGCGGAGATAAGAGCGCGATGAGATTCAAGATCGGCTGATAGACTCGTGAACCGATTAGATGGAATCGGGGAACTGGATCTTCGTCGGAACGAGAAAAATTCCGACGATGCTTCTGCGGTTATATCTTCGGATTTCCTTGGAGGTGGTTCTTGGCCAACGTTTAGCGAGGCGTGGCGATCGATCCGGTCGGACTTCACGGCGTAGGCGCGAATTTGATGACTTTATCGAAGATTGGAGAAACGGATAAAGCGAGTGTATTTTTTGAAGTTGATAACAGTTATTAATAACGTCGATTACGAGCAACGTGGAAAATAACGTTTCCAGTTTGTTTGAGGCTATCTGTGGCAGTGGATATTAAATGCTGGCTTGCTCTATCCTCTGCATTATTTGCTGTATCTTGTAAATCTTCGCATGTGGTTAGAGAGGATCTCGGTATTTGTTCAAGATTTTTAGCTATTTTTGATGTATCGTGTTATTTCCTACCGGTCGAAAGATACGTAAATGTTCATAATGTTACGAACGTTGCTTCTGTAAAACTTTCGTCGGAATTTAGAAACAGGATTGTTTGCGTTGCATTCTTTCTTCCAAAATAAGATTTTAGAAGTGGAGGCAGATCGTTTGTCTTGTTATAAGTTACATATTACCTAATCACACATTCGACTGTTAAAATTGAAAAAATTGTAAGAAGCGAAGTTGATCAGCTCGACAAGGCGCAAACATTTCAGTGTGCTAAAAATGCATTAATTTTGTTTATAGACGAATAAACTGGTGATAATTAATAATTAGCGCAGTGAAGTTCAAACTCTAAGGGTTATTATCTTTTTTTTACCATAATTTATAAAATTTTAAACGTTGCTTGCTGCGAACCGACGCAGTTAATAATTGAAACTCGATATAAAATTGCCCGCAGCGAAAGCTGGTTCGCAAACTTCCTTTCGCATCGGTACTGCAATGATGTACGCGTGCCTTTCTTTTTTCAAGTCGAGGCAGATAAACCGACGATTATCGTTCTTCTCATATGGCAATAAAGTTTGATCAGCGAGCCGTGAGAAAAGGAAATTTCCAAGCCAGTAGTCTGCTACATCTCGACTGGATGCTTTAATCTTTCGAGATAACAATCGAACTTCCATCAGCGGTGTATCGTGGCCCGATTCGCGCGAAAGACGATTCGATCGACGATAGAAATACACGATAGAGAAGAGAGATTGGCAGGGTAAGAGAGATCAGCCAGCTGCAGATAGGAGTAAAAGTGATTACTCCTGTGAGCCAGATGAGGCGAGGGAAAGGGTAAAATAAGAACATGATAAAATATAGTTACGATTGAAGATTTAAGAGAAACGAAGGCCATATAAAATAAGGTCACCGTGTAATTATAATAAAAAAGTGAAATAAGCAATCTGTAGAATACAAACGTTGATAAATATGAGACTTGAAGGTTATTGAAAGTTATTACAAAATTATTATGCAAATACAATAATTATAGTGTAATTATGATATTTATATTACTATACAATTTCGGTAGCAATAAATTACAGTTGAATGGTATAAATAACATAAGAAAAGAGTAAAAATACAAAACAGAATCGTTATTTAATTGAAACTAAAAATTGAAATAAAACAACATGTATAAAATAAGAGTTTGAAAAGAATAGGAAAAGATGATTTAAAATAATTATAAGAACGTAAGAGTGTAAATGGCATTCCTTCGTAATAATGGTGAGATGACATAAGTAGCAAAATAAGAAGATGAAAAATTCAGAGAGTGAAAGAAAAAATTTGTTCTACAAGAAAATAAATAGTACGTAGAGTCTTGCGAATATAATATTAGACAAGTTTTTTGAAACCATTAAGTAAATGGGCTGAAGGGAGAAAAGGAAACAAGAGAGAGCGAAGCAGAAGTAGACTACAAAAAACATATCGTTATTCAAGGGGGCTTAAAGAAAGGGACTAAGTAAAAAAAGTGAGAAGCGAACAAAACAAAAGGGCAAGGTAGAATAAAGTGAGAAGTACGATTGAAGTTAAGATAACGAAAGTTTCAGGGGCAGCGAAGGCGAAACACATCGTGAAGTGCAGAGTGAAATAAAAGGTCCGAAGAAGATGATAGGATAGGAAGGTCAGAAGAGATAAACGTCGTGAACACTGAATTGCCAAGTAAAATTTGAATCTCAAGAACAAATGTCCACTGAAACAAGAAGCAAATAGATACAACGAAAAATATGACGAATAACCAACGAGGTACAAATTCTACAGAAAATTAATTAAATTCCGAGTAACAATTACATATATGTAAATCTACGAAAATTTTAATCGCTCGTATGTAATAAGGTAATTAATAATAATATTCATGCGGATGAAACAAATAAAAATATAACGAACTAGTGGCGTACATGCCTACAATTTAATATACAATCGGAAATAATTATAATGAATGTGAAAACTTCAGAGCAAATGTATAAAAATCAAAGTTAACGGAATTAATTTCTACGACATGTAAAAAGGCGTGTAACTTCGTTGGAAGGGACCTTCGTCCCTATCCCCACCCCAGCAGAAAAACAGCTCTCAAAAGGACCGCCTCTGAGGTTCGCTCGCCCTATGAAACTCGTTCCTCGACAAGCTGTACCGTTAATACCAAGGACACGGGGGATGAAGACCCACGAGCAATTTAGCAAATTGAACGTCGTAAGAGCTATATTATGGAAGCTGCAACGAAGTTGAGAGCGCGAAACGATGAATGGGACGCAGCATGAAGTGGCGTCCCAAAATAAACCGATGGAAAAAAGGGGAAAGGGAGAATCAAGGACAAGAGGGAAGAAAACGATGAAGAAGAAGCGTCGGAAGAAGAGGAAGACGAAAGAGAACACAGGCAGCCAGGCGAATAGAAGCACGAACGAGGAGGAAGACAAGGAAGAAATGTAAGGGAAGAAAAGGACGATGTAGAAGTCAGTGGCGAAGTGATGCGGAGGAGAAGAAAGGGAAGGGAGGATCGCGTAGGCCTGGTCTCTCGGGGTGAACGCACGATTATGTGATCACTCGAGGATGCACTGGTTCTTTTTATCCCTCTCACAAAACTAGTTTACACCGAGGGAACGGAGAACGAAGCAGGAGGGAGCTTGTGGCTGGAAAGAAGAAGGCGAAAGAAGAAAGAGCCGGATTCGAGCGTAGAAGAAGGAAGGAAGAAGCCAAGGATCTCTGTGTCGACAGCCGATCTGATTGGATTTATCAGAGGCAAATGCGTTCGGCCGAGGCTGTGTAACCCTTTTTTCACCTTGGCAAGATTAAATCGAATGCCCTCAGGGCTCTGTGTCGCTGCTCGACACGACCGTGCGTCTCACCGAAAGGATTAGGAGAGCACCGATTATTGACACGGAACACACCGCGTTTCATAATCTTCCTTAAATGTGCAGGAAAAACTTAATTACAATTCCACCGACCGTGACGACGATACCTGGTATCTTAATCGAAGACGAGACACGGTATTCTCTATGCGTTCAATTACTTTTTAAATGGACTCCTTCGACGATCTTGCTACCACGATGCTGCGGGATATTAATTTTCGTTTGTCGACTGTTGCCGTTGTACGTTGTCTCCTTTTTCTTGTTATCGATTGCTGCGGTGTTATCGATTTGTTGTATAGAGAGATGGTAGGATGTTGGCTTTTATTGAGCGAGATAGAATCCGGATGGACGATTTCTGCGAACGAATGAAATATTCGCGAATTCGGTACAACGTTCCATTGCATCGGGAATGTTTGCGTTTCTCACGCTATCGAATAGTTTCCACGAATGAGCAGAGTGGGTATAATTTGGTGTTCGGTTTTCTGAACAAGTTGCGCTGTTCTACGAAGGAACGAGTTTCTGCGAAATAGCATGGGGTAAGGTTAATAAGCATATCGCTACAATATTGTTATTTGTTACTGGTTATTACATTCGTCTTATCATAGAATCATCCAAGTGCTGACAAAAGTTACGGAACATTTAGCTAAATATTGTATTAGAATTATTATATTTCGCATTCCACTACCCTAACGAATCTATCAAATATCCTCTTCTCCTATGATTATTGAAGTTAAAGAAACCAAGCTGTCAATTATATCATCTGCTCTTACTTCGAGATACTGACATTGTATAATAACGAGCTTATCTTGCTCGAAACTACTATTTCCAACTTAAACCAACTGTAATATCGCTAATTTCAAACCGCAAAGCTGCGTTCGAGTTGCTTAATAATTACAAATAATCCTGTGGAAGATCGGTATTCCTGGACCAGGGGCGTATTTTCAAACTGCTGATGCGTTGAAATCACTAGCTTGGAGCGAGCCTGGAACAAAATGGTGTCTTTGGCGGGTATCCGTCATCGCGAGGCTGACGGCCACGCGGACAACACAAGAGCAATTTTTTTCTCGTCGCCGACGTTCCACGGAAACCTGTTCATCATGTCGTGGATCTCGTCGATATATTGCCTCTCTAGGCCTAGCCTCCCCAGACGAGAGGAGAACGGCGCATTTAATTAGCCCGGCGGAGCCACCAACGGCAGGATGTTTGAAATTATGAATCGCGCTTTGATTATACGAGTTGCGAGAGAAAAAGGGCCGACTTGCGTTCAAGCTTATTTTCTGCGCTCGGATAACCGGCGTATGTACTTTTTCCATAACGATAGATGATCGAAGTCTTATAATATCCGCGCTGTTCGTGGATTAGAAGCTAAGAGTCTGAAGGAAGGGCCCTTAGTGTCACGATCTTCCACGTCTTTTTATCGTTTCCTACTTTGTCCGAGATTGCTACTTTTTGTGAAATCGTTGCGATAGAGCGCTCCGATTATTTGGAATTTGTTGCGCTTCTAATCGAAGTTGTGAAATTACAGAGATTGCGTACTACGGATGAGACGGGAAAGACGTTGGATACTGGCCGGCGAGATTTCTTCAACTTCGTCGAATGTATCGAACGTTTCTCAAGTAGCTTTTTCTAGAAGGGATACGCGCCGAATTTTAATCGCTCGTTGGAGGCTGATTAATTTGGTGCATATTTGGATATCAAATTCATAAATGAAGCCTATTTGATGCTCTCTTTTCGCAGATTTTTCTAAGGAGACATTTATTTTGTAGTTTCGTTCGATATGATTTCGATTGCTTCGTTGCGGATGGTTGCAAAGTTTAGCATAAAATTACCAATATCTTAGCAGAAGCTACTTCTGTATCACTGACACAATAACACGAGTCTAATATCTCAAACTGACGACTTTCTCCCAACTATAATTGACGAGTAGGCTGCGGATATTCATTCGCTTGTAATACAAAAGGTGCAAAATCGCACAAAATCTGTATAACATACTCGAATATAAAAAATATCCAGTTTTTAGTAGATGAAACAAATTTCTACATAGATTCCTCTTCTTCGCTGCTGTTTATAAACGTATGAAATTGCATAAAAATCCATAGCACGAATTCGGTGCTGTCTCTGCTGTTCGCAAATTTCCAATCATCCTTCCAGCTAATACTACCTTTCACTCGCTACTTAACGCATCTGCAAACCGCGTACGATCCCGGCCAGAGAGATGCATCCTAGCCAAGTTCTGATCGCGCTGGAACCGGCTCGCGATAAAAGCAAGCGCCGGATCGGTAACGTTTCGTCGGAAGCGGTTCTAGAAAGGCGTCCGCAACGATGAGAAATACATGGGCACAGTACGTGGTAATAGGCAGGTAATTCCATTAGAATACGTTACGGTGTCTAGATGGAACGAAGAGGAACGCAGACGTCTAGAAGCACTGATAAAGAAAGAGCAAAGAAATAAAGAGAGAGAGAGAGAGAGAGAGAGAGAGAGAAAGCACGTTTCTGCCGGGAGAGGAGAAGGAACCGTGCACACGAATGGAGAGAAGATGGGCGCAGTAGAGGGAGGCAAGGAGAGAAAAAAGGATCGAGGCACCCCCTGGGGAGCCGAGAAGCCACCCAAGAAGCAAACTCTCCGATAACTTGTAGGACATACCGCGGCTTTGCTATTCAAGCTTCGCCAAGTAATACCATAAATATTCCTGGCTGTATGCCAGGATCCATGCTGCTGCAGAGAGCTGGATATGCGACGGCCAAAGAGAAAACGATAGACGAATAGAAGGATGCTGAGAGGAGGCGGCCGGCAGGGATGGAAGTGGATCTGTGGCTGTGGCAAGAGGCCGTGGAATTATGCAAGAAAGCTTTTTCAGCGATCGCGAAACGAGGATACACCGACGTTGGAAATATTTATGGGATGAAATATGGTAAACGGGCCGGCCGACACCAACCGAGGTAAAATAGCGTTTCGAACCGAACCGACATGGAGTTCGGCAAACTCGTGTCTCGTTCGTTCTTCTGTTCGTTCCTTCGGAATACGGGATGGCGTTATTGCGTATAAACTGTATGGATTTAGCAAAATTTTCACGGTATAATCGCCGGCCAAATGAGCCAAGTTCGCAAAGTATACAGCGAACTGCGATTTTTACGTCGGAGGTGCTTGTTTTGGACATAGCAGACGCTTGACGAATTTTCCGAGGGTATTTCTTTTTAGCAGAAATCTGTTCCTTGTTACAGGTTTCGTGTTATTTGAAGAAAATACTTGGAGGATGATTGTTTAAGTGACATACGATCTTGTTTGGTTGGATGTTACTTTGAGATATTTGTGGATTAATCTATTTGTTAATTACGCGTCGGATTGTTTTTGACCGTTTTATGATTTTTATTGTGTTTATCGTATCTTGCGATATTGGCGATTGACAAATTGAAATAACAAATTGTTGCATTAAACGCTAATATGTTAAATATTCCTATTCAATATTTCTTCGTTATTTCAACGTTTCCTATTAAATCTCTTATTCAAGATTTTCGTGCAAATGTAAAACGCTGGATATCTTAATTACACCTTTTAGATAACATGTTTCACATGTGGGTATTTCTATGTATAATTATGTTATGCTTTTCTACATATGTATGAAGAATCAATGATACCCTCCACAGATTTTATTATGTTAATCTAGTCTACAAAGAAAGAGTAATTACTTGCTGGTATAATCCTAATCTGATCTTGGAGGAACTAATGATGAACTTTGTAGATAATTTGCGTAGTATGTTAATTAGTACGTTGAGAAACAGAGATTAGTTGCCAGATGTGAATTATCCATGAACATTACTTAAATACCGAACTATTAAAGCTAAATTATTATTTAAACATTCGCAGATGTTGTCTTACTTAACTTTCTGGGCACGTTGAATCGTTTAATCATTCTCGCATCGTATTAAAATGTTTGAATTATTAAATCTATGTTAATTTATGATGATAGGAAAAACAGGAAATTATATCATTTAATATGTATTTATACGTACCTACGCAACATTGATAAAAAAGTTTAAAGACACTGATTATCACGCAGCTGCTAATGTATCACAGGCATATTAAACATTGAACATTTTTTCAAACCCTTGCTTTCAAATTGTTAAGTATTTCCATAGCGTTATAAATCTACAATATCTTCGTAGATGCATATTATATCTTTCTTTCCAATATATTATTAATTTATGTACATAAATATAAGGGTCATTTGAAAAGTTCTTCAAACGAGGTAGAAATTCCTACTTTATCAGAAATTTGCACTTATCTATGAAAATTATAGCACGTTAAATTATTCTATCACGCGATAAATTACCAAGTTCGGCACAGAATGAGAAAAAGTCAATGAATCGAAATACAATTTACTGACACACCTTATGCCAGTTTATAGTTATGTACTCCGAACGGAAAGTTTAAAACCACGAACGTCGTTTGTAATACATACAAATGTACTCCATAATCAAAGGATTATAAATCGAAGGACTATAAACTAAGGAATAATAAACTAGAAATTAAGAAAAAATCAAAATAATATGAAAATATCATGCTGTCCAAAAATATGTTGGTAAACCAAAAGTGAAACAAGAGGCACTCCGAAGAAACAAGAAGAACGACGTAACCAAAATTCGTGCCAAATTCAACGAAACGAGCAACTGCTGCAAAATCCAACGAATCTGAACTACCAAACTACAATCTCCTCCATCTTCCCTGGCCCTATAAATGCAAAAATCCTCCGCATATAATAAACCGTTTGCCTAAAGAAACTCGTCCTCCTCTTATAAACCCCTATTATTCTGACAAAAGGGATCCATTCGAGCCGAGCGCATACGCGAAGCACTCCGAGTATGTATGCGCGAAAAAGAGGGCAAAGGGCGAAGGGCGAAGGGGTGTCGATGAAGCGTCGCGAACAGGAAAGCAAACCGAGCAAGAGGTAGACGAACGATGCAAAGAGACGAAAAAGCGCAGGAGGGTGGAATACGCGTTCCAGCGCTAAGGGTGGCCGGTTATCAGCGAGGCGCAGTCGCCAGAAAACTGTTATCGCGAGGTGAAATTATTGATCGGTGAAGTGGCTAAGCTGCGGTCGAAATCGGTGCATTCGAGTAGTTCAGACTAACGGATGTTGGGCCTGCACCATCGAAAAGGAGTCGAGGAGAACGTGACGAGAAAGACGGAGCTCGTGAAGGTGCCGATGGAGCAAGAGAGGGAGCCAAACTTCTCGCGAACCAAGCTACTCCAATCGAGGAGCAGCTCGCGAGGTGGAGGAGGAGCAGAGGTAGGAGGTGACGTTACGGCGAAAGAGTTGTGAAACGGGTAAACGCGCCTTGCCTATCCACGTAGGATGTTGCTACGACTCGTTTACTCTCGTTAGCTGCTATGTGGAAAAGCCACCGTGGCACGGTACGATTCTTTTTGCCTTTGCAATGACTAAACAATTTTTCGTAGACGAAGTGGAGGTAGCGCGTGTAGGTCTTGAGCAAGCTTGTTCAGGTCCGAGGGAGGAGCAGAAACGAACGCGAAGTTCTTATCTCTTTCAGAATATTAATTGGCTGACGGGAAGAAATCTTCGTTAATATTTGTTGATAGTGGAAACGTGTTTTTCTGATGTTCCTGTAAGAATTTTTTATCGAGAATATACAACACGCGCGTTATAAATTGAAAAATAGAGGAAAGTGACGATGGTGCGATATTATATTATTTTTTTTTTAATTTGCCTTTGAATTTGCTACTATTCGTGCTCCTTCCTTGCAAAGAAGAAACTTGTAGGAATAGGTTCTTGTCCCTTCAGAATTGAACGGTAATCAACTGTCTGAGAAATTGAGAATGGTACCGAAAGTGGAGTTAATCGGTTTGGCTCCTGTAAGGTTTAACAGTGAATGAAATGTTCATAGATGTTGAGAATACGTTGTTGATTATTTTCAAGAAGTCGATGCTGACGCAGTTTCTTGTAAATTCATAATTTTGGGAAATTATGTATATCCATAAAAAAGCTCTTATCACATTGACGAGTACTATTAATACGCATAGTGTTTGGAAATAATATTATTTTATTTTTTACTTAAAGAAAATTTATGTGCTTGTGCCACCATTGTTATAAAAAGAAATATTGCACAGAGCTCATAAAACTGATAAATTTCTAAGTAGATTAGAAATTTAATTGAATATTAATTAAATCGATGAATTTCTAAATAGAAGATTTCTAGAGAGTGATTTAGAGACTTAAAGGTAGGAGAATATTAATTATAGATAATTTATACAATTCTTTGTTTCAAATCGATATTAAAAATTGTAATCCAGTTGATTATAACGAAGACTTTAAATTATAGCTACAAACAATCCCTTATTCCAAGTCAGAAGAATTTTACCTTGTGGAAGCAAACGATCATCCGCATTGTGCAAGTTTCTGCAGCCCCCATACATAACTGCCAACTAACGACGCTCGAAAGGACTCGAAAACCATCTACTTACAAAGATCTCGCGCCACAAATCCTATTAACGAAACCGGGAAAATCCTGGCGTGGTTCAGTTCCCATAAATAGAGACAATCGACTAATTGAAACTTCGCGGGACGTTGAATCTTCGTGTGAAATCTCGAACTTCTATATAATTGAGCAATAATTTAAATAGACAAGGACCGATTCAAAAATAAAGACGAGAAGTAAACAGCAAATTAGTTTTAGAAAAAAGGCACCGTGCTAACTGTTACATTTATTAACTGAATAATAATTTAATGAGATCAGAAATAATTTCGGGTCAAAGTCAAGAAATTAGAATATTTCAATATCTCTAGATTGAATAATAAATTTATCTAAGCAAACTGAAGCTGATAAATCAACGATGAATTTATTTAAAGAAGGCGCTGCGTCAGTTTCTATGTTCATCGCTCGAATAATAATTTACAGAAAAGCTATTAAATAAATCTGTCAAGTAAATCTGCCTAAAAGGAAGATAGCAAACATCAATTTCCATATATAACATATTACAAATCCGGATAATCGTGATAATACGGTGCGTAAGAACAATCGCGCAACTGGTGAGACTCGAAGACTCGGCCGATAGCACGAGGAAGGATCGATATGAACTCGTGCAGAGATAACGCGGCATCCAGTAAGCCATTTATATTTCCAGAAGGCAACGTAGAGATGGATGACAGTTCAGCGACGACACGGGGGAGGAGGATACAGTACGTCACGGGCCGGAAAACAAGAGAAGAGAAACCAACGCGTTCCTCTTTGTATCCATTGCATTCCATTGAGCGGACACTCGAGCATATCTCTGTATTCGGTGATCGATCATCGTGACGTATCGTCGATCACGTGACGAACGATCCTCGAAAGTTATCCGACGTCGAAGCGTGGCTACACCTGATTCGATCCGACGCTAAATCGATTTCGTGGACAGCCGGATACCACGCGATTAATCCCACTCGTACGCTCCAGTCGCGAAATCTAGCGAGCCTACGTGCCTCTACTTACCCGTTTCGAGAACGAATGCGTGAAATTTTGAGGAGATTTCGATCGGACTGACCTCGGTGTTAATCGAGTACTTTGAAGTTTGAAACTTTGATGACTGACCGTGTCGATGAAATTGAATTGTGAAGCTTTCTGGATCTAGCTCTTGTTCAAATAGTATGAAGATATCGTTCTGTATATGACAAATTTGTGTCAAATGAGAGATATGGTTACTTTATATGGAGCAACGAATTACCTAGATGATATATCGGAAGAAACGAAATTCCAACGAATTTTGCAGTAATTCATACTTATATTAAATTTTTAAAATTTTTTAAATTTTTAAATTTCGACGCCTGGATGTAATAAAGCAAGACGGAGAATGAAGGAGAGAAATGAAAAGAGAATCAACTTCTACATGCAAATTTGAATATAAGATTCTATGAAAGGCGGAACATCGAAGAAGACAAGCTCGAATGAACAGTGATTTCGTTCTTCGATATTGAAAGCGCGTAAAGAAGCAAGTAATTAATTGAAGGAAATTTTAAGAACTAACAACGATAGTATACCATTCTATCGAAGAAAAATTGAAAAACATCTACACATATGTACGATACATTAAACGTTATAAATATAAGCTAATACAGATTCTTGGGATTTGATTTTGCAAGAGTAATCTGCTAAAACTTCCGATAGTCTAAACTACCTCTGATTCGATAAAGTATATCAAACTTTCAAAAAGTCGAATCTACGAAACTTTATCGAATCTATTTCTTTCTCCAGCTGAAAATGATATTCGCGACTCCACCACGACACCGCGTAAACGAGTTCGTTACATCGGCTCGGTATTTCGTAACGATCGTTCAGTTAATTTCCCTGTTTTAATTTCCGTCAGTTACCCTCGGCGAGCGTGAAAATTACGAAAGCATCACAGCAACGCCGTTGTATCCTCTTCTCTTTCTCCCTAGCCGAGTTCTCTTTCGCGTGAGACGCGTCCGCTCGGGAATCCAGTTCGGTCGATGGCTTCTCCGACAATGGGTTGCGAGGCCGCTTCTTTGTCTCTCCCTAAAAAAGACCTGGGCGTGTCCGAAATAGAAACTCGATAATTAACCGGTTACCATCGCGCATATCGCTGCTTCCTTTGCAATCGTCGGGACATTATTAGAGGGCTGTTTGACCGGTGTCATCATACGAAAATCCCTTACGCTCCCTCGTCGATTACGTTGGTTCGTAGAGAGAGAGAGAGAGAGAGAGAGGCAGTTTACG
This sequence comes from Bombus confusus, assembly GCA_014737475.1. Lineage (NCBI taxonomy): Eukaryota > Metazoa > Arthropoda > Insecta > Hymenoptera > Apidae > Bombus > Bombus confusus. The sequence goes on along the minus strand of JACXIV010000002.1, from coordinate 5,787,396 downwards.
TGCTCAGGAACATTACAGAGATGCAAATAGAAGCGCGATTGGTTTTATCGAAATGGACATAGCAGGCAGGAGGAAGCCGATAATACGGCTTTCTTTACGTTTCGTCGGATGAATCATATTAGCAGGCTAATCGTCCATTTTTTATTTAATTCGCCAATTAAGGATCGACGTTGCGTTAGCGCAATTCTTCCATTATCGAATTCTGTTTTCCAACGCTTGCATCGAAAAGGAATTGTAAGGATTCGATTAAGAATTTCTTTTCGCAATTTCTTTCAGCTAGATTCTATAATTTTATGAAGTTTGATGAAGTTGTTCGACAGTGTTTATGCCTATAGGATAAACTATCGTTTGGTCTTTAATAAGTTTATCAATCAAAGTTTTTTATTGGGTTACCACAGTCGGTTTTAGAAGATGGGGAGATATATAAACGGTTTCCTTAAATTGCATCGCTCTAGATAAGAACGTAGGGATGCTTAGACAGAATCGATGGCTCTTCCTAAACGAACAATTCTCGCAGGATCACGCAAGAATGCCGTTACAAGCCCATATTTTATAATTTTCTGACTTTTCTGTCATGTGGATAAGTGAGTACGAAATAGTAGAGAAAGCAAATAATCTGACAGATTCGATGATACAGGCCTCTTGAAAATAGGTGTTTCGTAAGAAGCAAGTGACATTCTTCAAATATTCAAGAAGGTGACAGAAATACGCATTTAATCCCAAATGAAATGGAAAGGTAATTTTGATATGGAATAGGTTGGCAGTATATATAGAATTTCAAAATTGCTCTTTCACGAAAGACAAAAAATGTAACTTTGTCGCGTTCGTCATTTATGGTTTTCGCGTAGAAGCGAAAATGAATCGTCGTCGGATGCCGTATGTTCGTAGTTCACCGTAGAATCGGGGTTGCAATTTACTTTAAAAGGTTGCGCGTACTGCATGCTGACAACCGAGAATTACGGTTGACTACGTAGCTAATTTTAGCGTCGGTATTAACCTTATCCACGAGTTTTAGCAGCGTCACGAACGATTGCGTAGGGACGTGAATATCAAACGCCCCCGAGGAAACTCGCCGTATTCCGAAAGAAAACTCCCTTGCCAGCGAGGCTAGCGACTAAAGCAAATAACAGGTATTAGAAGATATTACGTTAATAGTGCCACAATTAGCAAGTAATTGAAAAATTAATAACACGCCACTCGCCCAGAGCTTTCGCATGTACTTGCCGATCGTTTCTTGCACAGTCGAGTAAAATATTAAGTACGAGCATAAAAGGTCTTTGGTTGTACTTTATTCGAGAACTGGTCTGAATTTATATCACTTTTAGTGCGTTGAATTTGAATTGCTCCTAAGATGTGCCATAATTCTTAATCCTAATCATTGATCGATTCTAATTTATCACTCGTGTGTATATCACTTTTACATTGTTAATGTATGAAAATTTTATAGGCTGAACATTATTAATTGAAAAGATTGCATGGAACTATTACAGTTCAAGTTACGACTCTTTCATAGTGATTTATTCAACTGAGCGTATGTCTGAGATTATTTATTACAAATTGGAAACGATCAGAGGTCTACAATTTTTCTTCGAGATATTACTCGGGTGTTTTATATTTTCTATATAGTATTTTATCGATTAATTGATTTTCCCAGACATTATCCTTATCGACTCGTTAATTACAAATACTTAGAAGAGATTAGCAAAATAAAAATACCAGCTGAAGTTAGAGTTTCATATTGAAATAATAACTTTCTACAAAATTACGTCAAATTCGTTCAAGAGGAAAATAAGTGAAATTAACAACTATTGAATATTACTTATTATATTGACCGGTAAATTTCGATGATTTTGTTCTACGAAACAAGAGAACAAGACAAATTCTTCCCCCTAAAAATCAATTGCTCCAACGTTCGGCTATAGAACTTCAACAAATTACTTGAAAAGTAAGTTTACAAATTCCGAACGACCAACGCAGACAAAATGCACAATTTCCAAGATCATCGTATAAAACATACATACGTATACGAACGTCAGACATTGAACACGCTCGTTTCAACGAAAGATTTAATCGGCCCCACCGATCGTTTACGCTTCCAAAGACTTCATTAGCGATGGCCATATCACGTTCCGAACAAATTCTTCTCCGTAACGAAGCAGAAAGCTCCGTGTACGGGACATTTCGAGCGAACAGGGTCGCTAGGCGTGACGAGGCCGACCGAGACACGAGCCTCGAATAGCGCGGAATAGCGGGTGTGGAAGAACGAGAGATGCCATGCGGCGGATCAGATCCGCGATCAGGCGTTGCTCCGTAGAACGAGGAAGAAATGCCGGCGGAGAGTGGAAAGGACGGTAAAAAACGATTCTTGGAATGGTGTTGACACCTACATAACAGGCTTGACACGCAACGAGCCGGCGCGTTTCCATTGTGGCCAGTCAACCCACCGGATCTGTCAGTCGCGAAGCTCCTGCAAACTGGTGAACCGCTTCGGTCCGGCGAAGAAGAAGTTTTCTCACGGCCAACAGCGTTTGTACGTAGGTATAGAGGCTGATTGATCGGTTAAATATATTTATCTGTCCGGTTCCGTGGCCGAGAATAACACGTGTTATTACGCGGAAAGTGGATAATTGATAAGGCGAACGAAACGCGGGGCTAATTAAACGGGGCTGCGTGAACCGGGAAGCTACGAGCGGTCCAACGGCCGGCTACGTTTTCTTCTTCCTCCAGCTGGGTAATTAAAACGGCCCGGCTGTTTATCGAGTGGTCGTTTTACGCGGCAGAATCGAACGATTCTTGAATAATGGTCTCGTTAAGATCGCGCGTGTCGATGCGATGCGAAACACCGTTCTTCGTTTACACTCCCTGAATTTCTGCAGGCTACTTTCATCTCCGTAATTGCGGTTTTACGGTTCCAAGTGTATTTTCGATGCTGCGTGCATTGTACAGATTCTGCTGGAATTTTATCTTTCCTTCAAGTCGCGTTTGTGTTTGTTAGAATCGTCGAATCGCGGAACGAGTGTGTATTTCAGGGAAAGATATAAGAAGACATAAGATACAAGAAAGAAGTAAACATGTACATTCAAGCAATGATTTTTATTAAACATTATATTCTAGATAAGATGGCAATATTTCTCTTTCGTATACACGGACATGCGTGTTGTGCATCGTTGAAGTCGTCTGAATAATATCTTTCATATAATAGAATAAGAATTGTAACTATTTGTTTAAAATATTGAGAATCTTATCACGATGCAGAAATCATGGGAAGAAAATAACGAATCTATGTATCTTTTTCTATCTTTTCCACGTATGAACTATTCAGAAGGAAAACATTAGATATTAGTAGCGTGTGAACACTCTATATATATGCACAGTTAACTGTTATTACATTATAAAACATCATTTGTACTAGAAACTTCCTTATGCTATTGAAAATTCTAAAAACGTAAGTTCAATACACAATGCGTTAAAAATTACATTTTATAAAACAGCACCAAAGTTCAAGCAATTCGCAAGTTTTAATACGAACTTCACACTCCACGCTTACACCTTTGATATTTGAATCGACTTGCACTTTCAATTGACTCCTCCTATCAACTTTCCATTTAAACATACGTGTATCCCTGGTCTTCTGAAACGTATTAGCAGCCGAGCAAAAGCTACAAATTGATTTCTGCCGCGACGACAAATTCAACATTCCGCTATCGGTTCCCATAGAGCGTGAACTCTAGAGCTGTTCAAGCGGCGTTTCACTGGTTCCACGTTTCGCACTTAACTTCATCGCTTCGCATATATTTCATCAAGACTTTCTACTCCCACATCCTACTAACTTCGACTTTGTCGACTTCGTAGTCTTCTCTCGTTTAAAGCGTCGTCAAATTTCCATGCTGTTTCGACACTGGTCGGTGAATTTACTGGTTGGAAGCAGGCTGATACGCCGGTCCCACATCGATCAGCCGATTTCTCCAGGGTACTACACCTGGCTACCACGCCACGTTCCAATTTCCCTGCTCTGTCGCACCTGAGCGACTCGAATTTTTGCCCCGGAAGCGCGCGCTCCTCGAAACAGGCCGCACACGCCCACGCTCGACCCGCCGAGACGACAACGATCTCGTTCGTTCCGTTGCGCAAGCAACCCCGGCCCACGAGCGTCGCGTCGTCACGCGACGATCCCGTGAAACGAGAGTCGTTCGTGAAAATTTTTCCAACCGAACCACGCTGCTTCCCCACGTGCGATCCGCTCGAATCTCGCGCTCTGTTCAGCCGGCCGTTTATACGTGTTGGCACGCGAGCCCTTTTACCTGAGTTCACGCACGATTAACCGCGGATTCGTTCCTCATCTGGAAGAAGCGAGCTTCAAGAAAATGGCGATTTGCGATCAACATTTTTCTGTTTTCGTAAATTTCCCTTCTTTCGTACTCCATAATGGAACTCCGTTTATTCGAACTTTGAACTTGTCGGGGATAGAATAGCTGTTTATACGCACGTTGTAATTGAGGTTCGTGTAATGGAAGTTCGCTCATTTTCCACGGTACTTGTTATTTTCTGGTCGCATAATAGGAGTTCGCGGCTAGAGAAGTGGGTTCAATCGACAACAGTTCAGTTAATCGGGCATTGACTGTTTCGTTCCGACAAATGAAATTTCGCTGTGCGTGGTCCCTAAATTTAAAAAAAATCCAAGTCATTCTAATTCTGCTCTACGAATCGAAACACGGCGAAAGTCGAGGATGACAAAAGTACATTGGATTTTGAAAAAATCAAGTTTTAGAAACTTGCCAAGTATACGTGAATTTGCCCAATCTCAATCAGAAAGGAGCTGACATTCCATAGGAAATTATTTTATGCGTGTACCAGACTAATTTTGGCCAACCATGTTCGAACCCTTTTTCCCACAACGAAGTTTTCGATTAAAAAATTTCTCGTTTGCGAATAAGCATTTTATATCAAAAGAAGAGACTTTTATTATACATGTGTATTGGCAGTGGTTAGATAGTAGATTTTTATTCATTTGTGTATATAAATTCTTCTAATTTACAGTATAGATTACGAGAATTCTTTTGTTAGACCATTATTGATAATGAAATTAGTTTTGAACAAATATGAACGCTTTTTCATGAAGATGCTTTTTAAAAATGCATTGATGGAAATCGTATGATGCAAAAACAAGTCATCTAACAGCATTTTTCATCAACTGATCGCTCGTTATTTCAATATAGATACATATATGGCCGTACTTGTTTTTGCGTACACTATTATTACAAAATAACAATGACGGACCATACAACGAGGAATTATCGTTTTTTCTTATTGGAAACCTGATTGTATAATGTCGCTTAATATCCGTATTCAATACGTTATTACGCGATTCCACAGTGATTGACGATACCGTATTTACCCCAACGGCGTACAAAATCGAGCTTCGCGCAGTTTGTTTTTAAGATGTTTGGATAATTGTACAATTTGTGTGCTCTTTCATTCGTACGTAGTATAAATTAAGTGTTGTAAAAATTAATTACAACTCGTACTTAACGTTTTAATGCATATTATTTGATCCTGTATATCATTAAACAATTTTACAATCAGCCAATTATAAAAATTTCTGCCATTGGATATTGCAATTAATTGTTAGTTAGCAATTTAGTAAATCAATGAAAGTTGTTTCAGTTCGAGTGAGTTAATTGTCAATTGAGATTGAAGTTAGTTGAAACTTAAAAAGATACTGAAATAATCCTGAAATTATTTTGTTTAGTTTTTTTATAGAAATACATTCGCGTTATCGTTGCCGTGGCTCGCGTAAAGATACGAATATTTATTTTCTGAATTAGATTTTCCATTCTTTCTATTTTCATTGGGACTAAACCAATATTTATATTTTTTCCATATTTTTATAATACCTATTATTCGTGTTTGTTTTATAGTGTAATAGAATCATATTCCACGACACAATCTGAAAAATAAATGTCATCTGTATACGATAGATAGAATTTCAACTTTATCTATTATTTATTTCAAATAATCTTATTTGTAACACAGCAAGAGATCTCATTCTACAGAAATACATCATCCCTAAATTATTTTAAATTTCGCTATGAATTTTTCCAACCATTCGATACTTTTTGCCCTATTTACTTTCAACTTTATCATTTCCACGAAATCCACGCAATTTGTTTCTTCTAGCTTTATCACAGTTTGCCCTTTCCTATTCTTATTTCTACAAAGAAGTAACCAAGTTGGAAGCAACCGTTCTGATTGGATACGCTCGATTTATCATACGACACCCGGTCGAACGAGAAATTGAAAAGTAACGAGACGAGATGTATCCGGGTAATGTCAGTCGCGGAATCACTGACGGACACTTAATTTACCATCAGAGTGATCGATTATTATTCTTATCAATAACACAACATGATAATTATATAATATAGAAGGTTATCCGCGTAACACGCAGATACGTATCGCGCCGCGAGTGATTTTAAGCGATTACTAAGACATCCGAATTGATTGAAACAGATTGCATTTGCGCGAACCGAGCAGATGAAAATGCACCAAATGAATATAAGCATAAATAAAGTTGATACATCATGTTCAAGATAATTTTCGAACAGCCCGTATTTCATTCGCCAGCTAGTTCCTGTTAAACGGCGCGATAAATGTTTATATGTATAAACTGAAAGGATTTATTGATGATCTAAAAGACGTAACGCGTGAATACCCTATAATGTTTGAGCAATTTGAAGCTTCGACGATAAATTGCGTACAATGATCTGAAAATAATGACATGGATATGTAACTACCTCGCCGTGGAAGATATATGCTGCCACGTCTTGTAATATCAATCTGACCTTGTTGACAATAACGTTTAAAAGCTGATTTCATCTTTAGGTGTGATAAATGTTTTTATCAACACGTTGCACATAAGTAAAATATATATATCATATTTTTCATTTGGTATTTTTGTATAGAAAACAGAAAAAATAGAATATTAAGTGAAAGGCTTTAGGCAAACGATCTTTAACTTAAAATTAATTCTGTTTTCTTTCATCCTGTGTGCAGTAAATTATCACATAATTTTCTAGCATTTGTGAAACATATAAATTTTTCATCGACCATCGTTGAAACTTCTTTAGGATAGGAAATGAACTATGCATAAAATAAAGTAAAGTATATGAAAGAGAACATAGAATATAATCGAGCGAGAGATATATGAATGTTTTTTTACGAGTAAAAAAGAGCAACATTTTCATCGTGTAGAAGGATGATTTAAAATTGCATCGCGGTCAACCTCATATAGAAAGGTTCGTTGGATCGTGCAGCTTGCAAAATCCTCGCTGCTTGTTCGTAGCGAGGGTAATGGTCAAGTCGTGGAAGCCTCGCGTGAGTAGATTGATAGAAGTTCATTGGATCATTACGCGTGAAACCGTGCATTAAGTAGTTTGCACTGTGCAACTGGCGACCACGTTGCACATCCTTTCGGATCACATAGTCGTTTTCCTTTTAAATTGTTTTTTCTTTTAAGTGCTTCCATTTGGTAACTTATCTCGCCCACTTGTTTTCAAATTTCATCGTAATTTGCTTTCTCCTATTAGGGTAGAAACACTGTTTCTCAAAAATACGGTATATTTTATTTTTAATGAAATTATTAATAAAATTAGAAATACAACCGGGTATTTAAAAATACCGTGACATGGACACGATTAAATTATTTGTTACATTCATCCACTTGCACGTTATATTTCAAGACTTAATTATCAACAAAATAACGTTGAAAGCCTCATTTCTGTTACAATGTCGTGATAAATATCGTATAATAATTATCTAGAGTACATTTACAATCTAGAATAGCATTTACGGCACGGATAGCCTTTTTCTTAGTCCTTTCCCTTTTCATCTACTGCAATAAAATATATACACACTCGATGAAATTCAGCACAATCACCTCTCGATTCACAATCACCTCATTCTCGTCGATCGATCAATGATTTCCATCGCACTCGGTCATAAATCAATTTTCGACACATTAATCTGCCTGAAAAATCTCATCATCGATGCTCGACGTATTATACAAGCTCTACAAATTCATCAAACAAGTAGAAACAAAAATCTGTACAACATTCGACGCGACTTATAATTTATGCACCGCGTACCACTATAGCAGGCAAACAAAAGCAAGAAGTGCGACGAACGAAGGATTTAAACGAAATATCGATGCGAACCGGACGAAGCTTGACGTGTTCTGACCAAACGCTGTTCAGAAATTTATTGGCGTTCGAATTATCGCGAGATGCGGTTTTATTTAACATAGAAAGTCTCGTTCGATTTCGTCGTGAAGCCATGCTCGTGTCCAGATGGGAAGGCACGTAAGACACGCGAAAGGATGTCGTTTATAATGAATTTACTGCCGGGCTTCTGCTATCTTTGCAGGTGCATCCAGAAACTTAATGCGCCCTTGTCACGCGTAATAACACCAGGATTCTCTTTTTCCCTTTCACCTTTCTGCGCTGTGATTTCTTGCGGTCCTCGATGGAAGAGCCACGAATGTAAAGTCGTGAATGATAAGCAGATACGCTGAAGAAGTTTGGAAGCTTTGGAAACTTATCTGGCTAGTTTCACATTCAAATCTCTCTTTGTAACGCGTCGTCGATGGCTTAATTAAATTTACGGGCCGATAATGATCAGCATAATTTTAAACTAAGCCATATGACATTTTACGCGCGTCAAAGAAGGTGATCAATGCGATAAACGAATCGGCCACGAGACATATTGATTCCCACCGCACGGATTTTACGATAGAGTCAATATCCTAGTTCGAATCTTAAGCGTGTCATTATAGCTTCCTATTAATATTTGATGAGTTGCTTAAATCCAGATTTATTGCTTGGTACGTGCATTTTCTATATAGAAGTAGAATAACTTATAAGAAATATAAGTAAAGATATGAAAGTGGAATGTTAGCTTCTATCCAGCGAAGATTTAAATGCTATCTGATAGATACTAATTAATCATAAGGCAAAACATCGCTAGGCAATATGACATCTTGCTAGCGTCTAAAAAGGCAATCAATACGATAAGCTAATTAGCCACAAGACAGATTAATTCCCACCGCACGGATTCTACGATAGAGTCAATATTCTATATAGAAGTAGAATAACTTATAAGAAATATAAGTAAAGATATGAAAGTAGAATATTAGCTTCTATCCAGCGAAGATTTAAACGTTGTCCAATAAATATCGATCATGAGACAAAACTTCGAGTGACAAATTAATAGCACCTAAAATTTATTAAAGAAATCCTTGGAAACGTAGAAAATAGAAAATTTCTAATTCTTCTAAAAAGTTGCTTAAAGCTCTGAGTCTTTATAATTCAACTATAAAATACTATTTCGTTACTACATCCTAGATGTTAACTAATTATATAAGAATACTATACTAAAAATCTCGTAGGAGATCTGTAAAATGAAAATTTTTGCAACTTAATCGTAAATTGTTTCATCTTCACTTGCAACAAAGTATTTTTAATCATAGGATTTCAAGATTATCTCGCGGGAATTTATAAACAAGGAACCAAGCGGAATAATATTTCATCGGTGTCAAATCTGTTCGTTCATCGTCGACTCGATTATCAATCACGATAAACGAGATCGATCGACGAAGATGATTCACGCGGCGGAATTTCTTCTTAATAGATCGATATTTTTACGAACGAATCCGCATTTGCATTGTTCGACTGGCGATAAACGAGACGTCAAATAATAAAGATGATAAAATCTTGCGCGCCGGTATCGTGCGTTTAATGGATCTTCTCATAGATCCAACGAACTTACAATCTGTCTTGCGGCTTTATGACAGGATAATAATTACGAACGGGCTACCGATCTTGACGAACAGGTAAATAAAGCAGCAGAGAGGAAAGAGATCGCGAGCAAAGTAAATTGATAGAAGTTCATTACGTCATTACGCGTGAAACTGTTTACCTCAGCAAGCTAACCAAGCGTTGCGCAGAGGCGCACTAATAATGCGATATGCAGTTACTATTGGTACGCTCGATCGATGGTGTTTCTAATCGATTTCGACTGAAAGACGACGAATAACGACAGAACAATTTTTCTACTGTAGAGTCGAATAATATGCTATATATTAATTATGAGAAAATATTTTAACGTTAAACGTACAAAGATCACCGCTGATATAGCAACATTATAGTTGCCTTCCAGTTCTATTGGAATTTTTATTCTTGAGAAAGATATAGAAAAATAGTTAATAATACGCGTTTTGTTTTATTTTATCATGTACAATAGACACAGAAAGCATTTGCGTGCCATTATATCTATCATAACATTCAAATACTAATTAGTTAAGTCCAAATATATGAAATTTTGTATCATTTAGTATTATTTTGGTCTGACTGGAAAAATCTGATACTATGAAAATGAAATGCAAAGACCGATGAAAAATGCATGTTCGAAAAATAAGGAAGCATACAAATAATTTTTGTGACCACCGTATTCTTAGAAGCTCTTTTCCAAGACTAAGTTATGTGAAATGTTCCCTCTGCACAGAAAGGCAAGAAAGCTATGAAACCTATATATATATATATATATATATATATATATATATATATATATATATTCAGAAATATTATATTTAATCAATCAAGACAGAATGAAACAAATTTATAAAAACTTCTAATTTCGTGATAGATTCTGATATATGTTTTCACTAAACAAATTCTATAAGAAACAATTATAATATATCGTGTACAGTAATGAATGGTGCAAGTAATTATTAATTTAATAATGACTAGCAATTAAGCGAAAGTATTAATATATAAAAAAGTAAAATAGATTCAGGAAATATTACGAAAACTGTTACAGTTCAGAGAGGTAGGAATAAATCTTTCTCGTCTTGAAATACAATTTTTGATTTGAATGTAGCTGGAACGATTCGTCTTAACACGTCCCTTTTTCGTCCAGTTCGATCCTCTAACTGTTGCCTCTTTCAGGATTGGGTAGTTAACCCCTTTGTCCAACCCCTTTCAACCGCCCTTAACGACAGACAGGGGTTGTTTCCGAGGGTGTATCCTAGTCCCAACCCATGGGGAACATTCAAGTTAGAGTTCCTATACAAAGCTAAAATGGAGAATCTACAGGGTGTGGCATCAAGTTGCAGAATTTAATATAAGAACGAAACAAATAAATTACAGAATAAAATACGATGGAACATATGGTACGGTCTAAAATAAAACTGCCGATGGAATAAAATATTTAGAGGTGTGCAATTGTTAGATTAGGACTGAAATATTATTTTGATATTCGACTAATTCATTTGTCAATACGTAAAGCAATTTTCTAAGGTTTACGATCAAGTCAAATAATAGTAATATGCAAGTAAATTGAGTAAAATTAGAAGTATCGTTACAAGGTGCAAAATCGAATTAAATTTAATAGAGCACTTTAAGGAACGCGAATAGAAACAGATAGGAACGAAATGTATGTATGCGTGCTATCAATCAGATGCAACGTTTAACGAAGGATATAATCTGAATCTATTCCAGTATGCTGAAATTAAAGAGCTGATTCTGCTTTCTTTATTAAATTCGTTAAATTCGGTAAGAGATTTTTCTAACTCTCCGTATAAAATCGTGGCCACTTTTATTTATTATTTACATTACCAAGACATAACAGTTTTAAGAATTCAGATACAAATTCTACTGATACCAAATATTTAATTCGACAATTCGATCCGTGGATGCAATTTTCACCTGATTAGAACATTAATTATTCCTTGAGCTTTCATCGCGAAGGCTACAGTGGACGCCAAAACACACGAATTTCTCTCAATCTAAAATCTAGCTCCGAAATCAACCCTGAAGAAACATTCAAACAAACGGATGACTCTTTTAATGGGCAACGAAATAAATAGCATAACGTCTCAATAAGCAGAATAAAAACACCGCTGCATCGCAACCTACTCTATATCGATCACGGACGAATGAAAAAGCATGGTATAAAATAATTAAAACATTGTAAAACATTGAAATATCGAGATCCACGAAATGAAGGAAGAACGATAATTTGCACGTAAAAGTAGGACAAGAATGCAGACAGGTTGTAAGTGGAGCAGCGAAGAGGAAGTCCGAGGGCCGTACGCAAATTGATAGAGAGTCTAATTATATCATTAGCCGCGAAGCTGTTTACATGGAAGCGGAGCGCATCGGGACGCAATAATGCGGTTGCAACGGAATGACGGGATGACAGGGGGGACAGAGGGAAAGCTACGGGCGTGGATATCCGCCAGGACGTCGGTATGCCGTGGATCAACGGCCAATTTGAACGTGTCGAAACGTTTCGACGTCGTTCATTAAGGTGGTACGTGATGCAGCGGGCAGAAACGTCCGAGAGAACGGCAGATCCATGGTGGTGGTTGGGCTGCGCGTCCAGGAATCGCCGTTTACCGAGATTCCATCAATAATCGCAGGTTGCAGCGCGATCGGGCGGAGCCCGGAACGAACGACTCGCCGAGCGCGAGCGGTGGCCCGACCGACGGCTCTTCGCGCGATAGACAGCGCAAGAATTCTTAGTACACTTTTGCGAAATCCTCTTGGAATAGTAGTAACAGAATCGAAGTAGTTTGGAAATAGAGAGTTCCTCTGAGACCTGAGGTTTAAAGTTGGATTTAAAAGCTGCAAGAATACACAGAATGCATAGCATAATATGAAAAAATATATGAAATATGCAATGCACGGTATTCGTTATGATATTTGATGAGTAAAAAGATTCTCGACTTGGTCTTCTTTTTTTTTTTTGTAATTATATTCATGAGAATATGATTTTGAATAAATATCCGCGGTTTATCGGTGAGTATAGGAATGGAGAGTGTTGGAGGATTACACGAGAGCTTCGTAAAAGAGAAATAACGAGACTAGAAATGTCTGAAAATAAAAAGTATTTTTTTTCTTGATAATTTATAACTTTCTGAATATTAGCAAGCTTGCAGAGATAGTAACGCGATAGTATATTGATACTTATCTTTATAACCTTTAAACGGTACGAGGCATATTATCATTAAAAAGATCCTATCTCGCAAATTGTTTATTCGGCGATTTCATTCTTATTTTATGCATTTAATCCACGCAACCCGCACAACAAGATACATAACACAGATTGTTACGAAAACACGCTTTACACCGTAGCATCTTTCCGTTGCAAAAACCGAAACATTCCTCTGTCCGTCCGTGAAATCCTCGATTTCACAACGAAGGCAAAAATCTCGGCGATATCGCAATTTACCGTAATAACAATCCCCTGGTCGGTTACCGCAAAAATCGGTCGCAAGCTCGACGTTCGTATTCAAATGTCGCGCGTATTTTAGCCTGCATTCATGTAAATTTCCACGAAGCCTAAAGGATTCACTCTCGACTCGCGGTAGTTACGGTCGATTTCAATCGAACGGCTTCGCACGGAAAATCTACCGTGCCTGGCAAATTTTCTCCAACTGGCAAGCAGAGGAAGAGTAACGCGGCTGCACACGGTGTTTTATATTGCCTCAAATTGTCGAACGATCTCGTAAAAACACGGCAAACGATTCTCTTTATACCTGTTACACGCTTGGCTGCGGCCGGCGACGCCAAGAAAGAATATAATATAGCGATAAACATTGCTACGAGAATTTATCCCGAAGCTGGCGTCCACTGAAACCGCTGCTATCTCGTTCGAATATGGTACGAAGCTTGTTGGTATTTTTATTTCTTCGTTTTCTTCTTTATTTTTAATAAGAATGAATCAGCGAGGCGATCTTAGAGAGGCAAAGAGGAGGATACGGTTGCTTGAATGACCGTACTGTTTGTTGAATAAAACGCCAAATTCGGTTATGAGCAATTTTTAAATGACACCTACATTTAAAAACGGATAATTTGACACGTTCGACGGACACAGTTTCCTGCGAGAACGTAATGCCTTCTCGTCAAAAGAAAAATGGTTTGTTCGGCTAAGGTTAATATTCTGAGTTGAATTTATTGTAATTTAATAATGTATCTTATATTTTTGCAAGTTATTCTCTAGCTTATTTTATTACCTATCATATCAAACATTTCCTTACTCCGCTCAATCTTGCCATACGATTATTTGAATCGCGCGTGTGTTTTTTTTTTTAGATTTTAGATTTTTGATATTTTTCTTGCTAGATATAAAGTACACGATATTTTCTCATTCTCTCGCCATTGTATTAAAAGCTAAGGGTATCTCGTAATGTACAACAGGTTTGACTAATGTGTGCAAAGTTCAAGATTGAACGTTAAGATGTTGAAATTTAGCTGACTCAGATAACTCCTATACTGTAATATTCAGTGATCTAATTCACTGGGAAAGAATCGAATGCTTTCGTTCTAAGTCTCGAGTATTCCCCGAGACTGAATACCTGGCTATCGTACGATCGAAACTCAAAGCACGTCATATCTTCGCGAATATCTCCATCTCATGTCGTTGGCAACGTTCAATCACAGCTTATACGCTGTAACCAATGATCTGGACAGACACAAGAGTATTAAGGTGGGAAAAAATGGTACTGTGTCATTTGCATACATCGTGCAACTAGGCGGTCGTAATCGTAATCCTCGAGTGGAACAAATTGTTTCGATCATGTAACAATTATTCACGGAGAAGAATAAGCAAGAAGGTGGTTAAAAATCGAACCAATGCGGACACTTGAATCATATTTCGATACGGAGGCGTTTAAATTATTATCGATCCTGGTATTTTTTAGATTCGATCTAACGTCCACATACCTATTATGAGTAATGGACGGATGCAAATGCTGTTCAATAACAGTCATACAAAATATAAATTTATGATAATTGAAATAATAAAGATGACAAAATTCATCTGGTTTTGAAATTTCACAGGAGATGCAGTTTAACGAAGTATGTAGTAAAATTAAAATTAATTTTTTAATTTGTCAAACTGTAGTTTTCGTGAAATACGTATCTCTGTTCTTAACAATCGTTTTACAAATTTTGTCACATTCGAGTTATACATACTATCTTTACTCTTTTCAGGCCAATACTTACGTGATTTTTAGTAAAGCGAACATAAATTTTTATTCGATCGTTACGAAGAGAATACTGAAGGTTTTGGAGCATTATGCAGGAAGTAATTTTCGTACATATGTGGGAAGGTATAGCGCTAGTAGGTTTGGTAGCGGTATGATTTGTTTCAATATCGTTCACGCCAACACAAAATCAAGTCTGATGCCCCGTTAGTATCTCCGCACGCAGTCACTATTCCTCACTAACTCCACTCAGCTCTGTGCTCCGTTCGTTTTCGCGTAACAACGCTCATTCTTGACAACGCTGATAACACTCACTCTTGACTAACTCCCTCAACTCCCCAACGGCTGCCTCTTGTACCATGGTTTTGGTGTATCTGGTGTATCCGTGTAACACGTGTTTCACAGATGTGGACGACCCATCTAATCGTCAAGTAGACCTTTTTAACCATCCATTGTCGCGAATGGCCACGGGCATATGGTCCATCGGAATTTCCCAGGTTTTTTTCCCGATACTACATATATACATAGTCAAATTTCTTATTCTTATATTGCGATTCAGGTACAGCTATGCTAGACCGTAAGATCTGTATTTATAATTCAAGAACAAGTTAGATATATGTTCATACATACGCAGTACGTGCATAATGTATGCAGAAAAATTCCAGAACTAGACAGCTGTGAATTCAACTATGACACAAATGTACACGTAGCGTAGCGATTTATTGATACAACGGAGAATATAAATTTCAATTCTTTCATATATCATTTTTCTCTCATCGGTTAATCAAATAATAAAGCATTCAGCACTTCGACCAATTTTTCTGTACTTTTGTTCAAATAATTCCTCGGTCGATGTTCTTTCCATCACTTTCATCAATTTGATCACACATGCACACCTTTCACTCATTCTTCAATAGTTCCAATGTTGTTTAAATATATTACAAAAAATACAATTTAAATGCAAAAATTCTACCTGAGTATCTGATATAACGAAAGATTAAGTGTTTGTAGAATCTATCTTTGACTGGATTTTTGCAGTGAAATTTTTAAGTGTTATATTTTTCAGTATTATATCCAATATTGAGCATATTGGAAACGAACAAAATTTAATGTACGGTATCCCGATAATAAATGGCGCAATCTTTCAAAGAAACGCTGCAATCCCTCGGAAACAACTTTTACTTAAACCACAACCTTGAATTTATCTCAAGCAAAGTCCGTTTAATAACTTCATTTTTCAATCTTCATTGGATATCAATTTTCTCGCCTTGTCCTTAAAAATTCACTTCGATTAAAATTTGCGATTACTTTAATCACGCATGCAGCCTTGACGATATCTCAACTTGGCAAAATCAAGACAATTCTTCCATCGAAGTACCCAGTATCCACCATGAAATCTTATTATTCAATTAACATCTTCGTCTTTCAAGCTTCACTCGCACACGCATCAATTTCCTACATTTATTTTCAAAATTAAATTATCCAATCACTCTGATCATACATACGCACAATCTCAACGATCTCGAACCTTTCAATCCAGCAAAATCCAAACAATGCAAATGCAAAATCCAACAAAGAATCAAACATCAAATTTCCCAATCAACAAGTAAATAATATCTTCGAGTAATCTTGGAAAGTTCGCTGGATGTCGATTTTCCCAATTTCTCAAGAATTCCTTCTCGTCGATCTATCCAATCGCTTTGATCGCACGCGCGTGCAATCTCAATGTTCCGACCAGTTTTTCTGGACCGAACAATCCAACATGCAGATCTGCAACATGGAATTTGTAAAATCTACCAAACCTAACCCACCCACGAACTGGAGAGAAAGATCTTCAACAACAAGGAGTCGACGAAGCAAATGATCTACCGAGCGGAACTTTCGACTGCGCTGGCCAACCTCGGCCCCTCAACCTCACGATCGCTGCCGAATGGGTTCGATTAATCGCGTCAAGCGACAACGATCGATAATTGGCGTTGCCTAATCGCGACACGACGAGGCACCGGTCAGCCGAAGGAACGATTATGAGACGACCTAACCCCTGTTAGGCGGACCAGGCCACGATCGTTGGGCCTCATGCTGGGCCCACTCCTTATTTACCTCGGCCACAGCCGCGGTGAGGCAACAACGCACCACTCGGAAACCAATGGGCTTATCTCCATCAATAAGTACCTGTCGGGTGCACGAGCGACCGCGTAGTGCGCCTTCGTGAACGTATACCGCGCACGGCCTGCTATTTCATCTCCATTCATAGGGTGATCTGAATAACCGGCGAGACCTGTGCACGTTCTGGCCGGATCGAACGCCGTTTGCGAAACGGACACCTCTGTGGAAACGTGTTTTCGGTAGCGTTGCCGCTTGTTCGCGATCTACTCGCGAGACTGGATCCTTCTCCGAGTCGTTGTAAGACTCGTTACAAAGAGGGTCAACACTTGCCACTTGCCGTTCTTTCGCCTGGTTCGTGATGTGATTTTTTAGAACCGCTGGACAATGTTGAAATAAATTTGCAAGAACTGTGAGCGATCGCGGAGAGAAGCGGCCGTTTGATTGATGCAGACTTGAGTATGTGTGTGTGAAATAGGATTGTCGTGACGTTGGCTCCTTTTTATTTGTTAACGCTAGAACGACGGACCAGTGAAGCACGAGTATCGTCATGAAATTTAATAGCCGTGTACGTGATTTGGCCAGAAGCTTCGATATAGAGACTTTTAGATCACTGTTTTGTGAATTGTCCGTTTCTTGAGTCGACTTTTATCACGTTTCGTGATTTTTTCAACATGGTACGTGAATTTGCACTCGATTGAGATATAGATACTTGTGTATATGCACGATACGGAATTTTTCATTGCAAACATTTTTCGGCCAAGTTAAACGTCGAATTATTTGGATAAGTAACCAGCGAGAAATGTCGTATCACGGATAATTTAGTTTTATTAATTGTTTTAGGGCGCACAACTAGGTAGCACGATAGGTTCGTTATATGGAACATTGATAAATTGTATTACGTACGTGTACATAGAGATTCGCACGAAGATGTTAAATTAAAAACACATATCCTGGCTCGCGAAGATATTTGAACATCTACCGCAGAAAATTTTTACATCTATATCGTGTATATTGAATAAATCACTTTGATATTTTTACTAGCACTGTAGATGATTGCCATGATTGTATTGATAAAATTCGAAACCAACGAAGTGTATATAGGTAATATTACAAATAATATAATTTTCGGAAGAAATCTACAAGTGTTCTGTAAGGAGAGATTTCCTATCGAATTACCGAAAAAATAACGTTCTTCGCAATTCCTTTCTTAATAGACGAAACTGGCGTTATTGTATGTAAAATCATACTTTTTCCACGAAAGACATCTATTTTTCCAATTTGATCCAACTAACGGCACGTTATCTTTATTACGTATTTATTATCTATACGGTAAAACGTTATGTGAAACGCAAAGTAAAGATCATCGCCATCTACTAATCCATCGACTCGTCTCTAGACTAAACTATTCATTTGTTTTTTAAACAACGTGAAAACGAAGGCAACCGATAAACGGACCAGGTGTTAATTTACCGTGGAACATTTTTTTCGAATGAACGCTTCCTCGATTGCAAATTAAAAGTCGCGAAATTATAGCGTTTCCCAATGCGAGGGATCGGTAATTACACGAGCGGCGGCGAAGTCAGTCGACGCGTCAATCGTTGCCCGATCGCTTAACGCTGTCGTTACTTTAACGAGCAGTCGTTTCAGCAACAATATTGTTTTGCAAAGCGTAAAATTGGCTGCCGGTTCAACAAGGTATATCCAATACATGGACGCACGATTGAGCCCTTTTTTTTATTCCTCGAGGAAGGCTGGCCAGGACAGAACGCTGATAGAAAGCGTGCACGGCTGAAACCTGTGGTAATCTCGACGATTAAAGTCCGCTTACCGTAATGGAAGAGGCAATATCCGACCGAACGGTGAACGTACAGCCCGCTCTGTTGCATTGTGCTTTGTAATTGTTGTAAATTGAACGACTCGACAGGACCTCAACACTGGTCAGCCGCCGATAAATATCTCGTTTTTCCTACCGTGCGTTCACGTCTCCTTTGCAACGACCGCGATGACGCGCGGTTCTATGAGACGCGTTTTAATTTCCAGCCAACCTGATCCCTCTCGAGCTTTTCCTCTCGTTTCTATGCAGCAATTCTCGTGGAAGGGATACAAGGTTTCTAAGGTTGAGACACAAGAAACTAAAGTTCATTTGATATCGTCAGTTACATGGCAAGTTTCGAAATTTTATTTGCTCGTTTTATACGTTCTTTCGTATTTCATTGTGCGTTTTCTATGTGGCAGTGTTCTCTGTTTATCGAAAGTATATAGTTTATTAGTTATCTGTCTTTATAACGGACGTTGAATCTCCGATAGGTGCAAATTTGAGGAAGATTCAGGGAATGGTGACAAAGTGACGATCGAAAGTGCAAATCAAAAGCGTTTTATAAATTTCTTTTACCATCACTTACTATCATTATGATACAGCATATTAGAAATTCAAAGAAACTGTTGGACTTTTATGAAAAGAAACATAACAATAATTATAAATTACATTGTATGCTGAATTACAAGGAATTTTTAAGGAAAGTAGCTGCGAACTTCTAGACACGTTTAGTGTTTACTGTCAACCACACATATTTAATACCAAAAAGATCAGTCGCATTGTTTTAACCCACTAAGAAATCCGCGAAAACTATTATTTTCACTAACGATTATAACCGTTCGCCAGTTTTTATCTTTAAAGCAAGGCAAATATTTTTGTCATATTTTATCTAAAATAACAGCCGATTACTTTTCAGCGACCGTTTTTAAAATACAAGAATATTTATGCTTGAAAGAATTACAAATACATCGGAAGATGTAAGAAGAAGATTTACAAGAATAAAAATGAAGAATGTATTGCAGAAAAGAAACCTTTGGTATTTCAAGTGTCAGGCAATCGCACGAAATGGATGATCACGCGAAAAAGAAGTAGCGCAGAAGAAGGGTAATTAAATATCGAAGAGAATTAAATCCCAAGACCACGGGATGTCCCTTGCTGCGTAATGGCTTCATTAATAAAAACGCGAGCGTGACGATTCTGCTTTAACAACTTCCCGGCAACAGAGAATAACGTTCTAAGAATACCATTCAATACACGATGACTCTACTACTAGTACAGGCAGAACTAAATCGCGATTTTACGCTGAAACCTGGGAAAGAATAGCCGAAACGCGACAAAACCCGGATATACTTCACCAGGCAATTTCCATCGCGTGAAATCGACGATTGAAAAACGCCCGTGGCAAGAAACGGTTTACCCGATTTTTTCAACGATCGCGGAAAAATTATCGCGTTCACACGAGCGGTCAAGTTCATCGAAGATGTAATCGGCCGATCTTGCACGCCCTTTTAATGGAAAACCATAGCAACCATAGCTTTTTTTCCTTTTTATCATTAACGTCACGCTGTACCTGCGATTTCACAGTCATACTCGTCGTTGGAGCCGTTACTGTGACGTTTTTGTTAGTATTTAAATTAGTTGTTTAGGCAGTAACAAGCGATCGTAAAAGTGATAAAAAGAAAGTGGTGAATCTATGAGAAAATTCTTACATTGTTTATTTCAGCGAAATTTTCTTAAGCGGTCTGTTCGAGTTGAAATTTGCCCGTCAATTCTTTTTGCTTGATTTAGATTTGTTGTATTTTCATATATCGCGTGGAAGTATTTTTGTATTTTTTGATTAGACGTTTAAAGCTATTTCGACCATTGTAATTAGCTATTGGCAACTCGTAGGTTGAGTTTTATCATTTTCGCAGAAGATTGGTTTGTCTTAAAGATTTTAGCGATTTTAATGTTTGGTGTGATTTATCTCTTAAAGAAAAGACATCAACATTAAAATGTGACGTAAGTGAGTTAGTTCGCAGTAATTGTCGCGTTACATAATTTTCTTAATAATCTAAGTTGCTCATAGTCGACGATTCTAGTGTTTATATATTTTAGTGTTTGCTATAATATAAACGAAGCGTATATTTTTAGAATCAGAAAACTGTAAAAGTTGTTGTTTCAAAAGAGACAAATCGTAGGAAGTTGGAGGAAGGAGAAAGTATTATCTCAAATACTTTGATAAACTTCTACTTGAAATTCTGAAAGATTTTGGAAAAGCGAATTCCTATGCAACGTTCCCGAGCTTTGTATTTATCTTCCTTGACAATTACGCATTTGCATTGCTAATTGGATTGTAATTACATGCAAAAAGCGAGCTGCCTGTACAATCGATCGATCTTGATCGTCACTTGAATGAAATAGTAAATCGTCCATTGCGACGTAGTAGAGTAGAAACTCGTAGTAAATCCTTTTTCGTCGACACCCATTTATATTATTGTCGACTTATAGGTCATAATCACTGAAACTTTAATTACGTAGAAGAAAAACCTCCCTCGACCACTAGAAAACTTCATTTTGTAACAGCAAACATTCTGCGCAACACTACAAAGTCATATGAAACTTAATAATTTAATAACTTTAATATTTCACTGAAAATTGCTACTTTACGCTTCCGTTATTGGAAATTTTAATCCCAACTATGTCCTTAAAGTTTAACAAAGTATAAAAGTACCGTTTGAGATAAGAGTTTCAGAAGTTTCAAACTTTCAACGAAATATAGAAACATTCTTCTTTTTAGGATTTCAGAATTTATGGTATTAGTGTTCGGTTATTAATATCCATAATTGCAACCAAATACCACTAAGAACAGTTTTATTATGGCGTAAATAATGCTACGATGGCAAAATTGCGAGTAAAATGGTATCTAGAATAGCCATTCGTATCCTAAACGCCATTGAGGCTCCTTGAAAGGTCGAAACTAGCTGACAGTGCACGAGCTATTTCTGTATAGAGACACACCTTTCATCGGTGCACCGTTATAGATCGGGATCGATGCAATTATTTCCGTAATTAAAGACAATTATCGTTATTGGCCGATCGTTCTCGATCTTCGAGGGGGGCCATGAATGCGCTTCAAGCAAATTAGAGTCACGAAATTATATTTTCATCGTTATAGCTTAGAAAGTATTTTTACGAAAAGATTTTTAATCCTCTCACAGCAGTCGTGAACTTAAGTTCGATGTAACTTTTTTATTTTCATTCAATATTTTCAACTTTCGCGTCCTTTGGAGTATCATGCTCTGTTGCATGGAAATTGATTATTGAGGAATCAATGCTGGTAAACGCGTAATGAAGAAATTAATGGTAACACTTAATTTATCGAAAGAAATTGAATTTTCTATAACATAGAAGGAAGGAAAATACTTAAAGCAAGTCGTATTTCTTACAAACAGCAGTAACATTAAAACACAAAACATTTATGACCATCTCAGTCTTAACCAATAGAATTGTTCATGGTAGGAACACATTTTCTGTCGAAAATCTATTTTCTCTAGAATACTAACAACACACATTTTTAAAAAACTATAACACAATAATTGAAGAAAATAACGTATCGTAATTACAACTATAACCTCTATCATAACGTATAATATATCCTGCAAAATAATTTCTTCCTGGAGAATCCGATTAGCTCGATAAGAAGTATACACGTCTCAGCTTCGAATATCGAAAGTCAACGTTATATTAAAGAATTAATGCTTGAAAATTCGTCTCATCTCCATGCAGCACCAGATAAACCGAATTCTCGTGGAACGCGACAAAATCACGATCGTTCTAGAGACAGGGTGCGACTGAATCGACGACTAAGTCCATAAAGGATAGCTAGCGAGGACGCGCGATATTCAGCGCGAAACAGAAGAGCCCAAGCAGCTGGATCGTGGGAGGAAAGGTAGGTGAGAGCGAAGAGATTGGAAACTGTATCGCTGGACGCGAAGGAAGTTTCGAACAGCTCTGCGTAGGACAATATGGTGATCGTTTCAAGTTGGAGTCTCGTTACCAGAAAGTGTATACTTTGCATAGGATACTGTCATTGCATGGGTACGAAGATACAACCAGGTAATTGTTGCTCACTCATGGCTATCTGTAAATAGATGCCTTGCGAAAGCAACTAGACCTATCGACGATGAAACAAACGTCAGTCGACACTCGGTTATCCTCGTGAACTTACGGTCTCGAATTTGTATGTACTGCACTTTTTATATGTACTGCACTTTTTATATGTACTGCACTTTTTATATGTACGAATCAATTGATATGTACTGCACTTATATAAGCGAAACTTTACTCGTTAGTTGTCTAATTAATCGAATTCCTATTATCTGAACAACTAATACAAGGCATCGCTGCAATTTCATTCCAACGGAACGTAAACGCTCAGCAGAGCATTGATTTTTCTCCAAACGTTTATTATTCACATTTGTCTCTACTACTTTAAAACGCATATTTTACGTTAAGATTGATTTATTTGACGATGTATGTCATTCGTCGTTCCATTCTCCATAAAACGTGCGATTATTTCACGTTAATGCATCGTATTACGCTGCATGAATTCATTGTCCGGTGAATGCGTGTGTAGTATACTTTTGGTAGAAGACAGCGATATTCAAGCTTTTTCGTCTCACGGCACGCGTAAACCAATTACTAAATTTCTGCAGCGTACCAAATATAAAAAAATATATTGCACGAAATGTTATATTTGATTATCATTTCGTTTACTTGACGATCGAAGGGAAAAGGGATCGGTGATGCTGGTTAACTAGTCAGATATTGCGCGTTTCAAAAGTTCTTGCGGCGTACCAGTTCAAAATTGCGATCGTAAGATAAACGAAGGATTCACTCATCAACCAATACGCAATTATTTCGCTCGCAAAGTTCCTAAATTCTGAAAGTTCGTAACACTGTTATGCATTTGCGAGCAAATGTTTTTCAGTCCTCTGACATGGATGCGATCTTCTATCGACCAAATTCCTACAAATAGCTAGTTTCCCGACAGATTCGTATTCGCGCAGCTCTACTGTATCGCTCGCGATTCGTTTCTGCTTCTTTGGACTTTCGTTTACTCGAGTTTCGATTCTGACTTCTCTGATGGCGGATTAAGAGGGCAACGGAGCCGGAACAGGCGGAGAGTCACGAGAGAGTCGGGCGATATTCGTGGAACGAGCGGAATTTATTAGCGCTGCCGAGCAACGGTGATTGCAGCTGATTGGAATTGATAGTTACCATTGCTCTAGGCCCCCTGACTGGCCGATCATCACAATGTATTATTATGATATCTACGCGAGACCGTTTGGACGGTGTGCTCGTTTTTCATTGATCCGCCAGACGTAGGCGCGTGCAATCGCGGAAGGAATTTTGAGAGGCTGATACGCTCGATCTCTAAAGTCACTTGGCAAGTAACGGATGGAAGTGTTTGTGCTCGTATTCGAATATCGCGTAGGCGTGTCGCTGATAATTGATACGTTCGATTAACTGTTTTATTAGTTTTTCGAAAATGTAAGTTTTTGTGATATTATAGTTTGGTTTGTAAATTATTGGATAGCCTTAAACTTTAGATATTTATTGAAATAAATTTCAAAGCGCGATATAATCTCACTTTTTCCTGTAATATACGTAGTTATGTGATTACAAATTCTAACCGAAGAATAGCGAGAAGTATCAAGGAATATCGCTATTAAGAAGAAGTTCAATGAAATGAATTATATTGTTTACGATACGAAGCGTATACTCTAATTAGGAAATTACTAAACACGCACACTCCTTCTTTTTTCTCTTTATTCTTTAGGTGTACAATACCATATCACAAATGATTTACGAACGAACACACATATACGAAACGTACTGTGTTCACACTTAATGCAACGAAATAAGATTTCATTGAATTTTAAATTACGAAGAACCTTGTATATTAATAAGTAATATATTTTTGTCTAATCGTAATAAGGTAACAGCCAAATACCTCTAAGCAACTGCAACTTTTGTCTGCTTTTAATTCTCTGATTAACCCCGTTGTAGCGTGTCCGTGGTTTGTGCGTATCGATTCAGTAGAATCGACTGTCTGACAAAGTAGTAGTTACGCACTTCAGATGGACATACGTGACTCTCATCTAAAAAAAAAATCTGTTCTGTTTGAACACAATACGATTTTGAATCTATTGTACGCGATATCTCATTGACAGCTCTGAATATACATCGTGTAATGGAACGGAGCTTTTGGCACGACTGGCTAATACCTGACGGGTGTCAAAAGGATTACAGACTTCTATTGAAACAGGAGATGGTCATTTCAATTTTCCTTTCTAATTCAAATTCATCTCTAAATCGATCTCTGAAAAAATACGACACCCTCCAGTACTTTATTTTCGCCGTGGAAAAATTCTCTCTAATCACCGGAACGCAATTATCGTATGGTAACGAATATTTAAAACGCACGAGTATCATCGAAATACAGGATATCGTTGCAATATCTTCTCGAATCACTTGGTCGCGACCAAACGATCATTAACTTCTCGGAACAGGACTGGAGAGTATCATAATACAGCTGCAAAAAACAGCTCCATTAGAATATATATCGTTACAAAAAAAAAAAGTCGAACGATCAGCGAGCACGTATAGTTAGGTGCTCGGATCTTAGTTAGGCGAAGAAACGATCGACCTTGCCTCGATCGAACGCTCGGTAATAATAAAACGATGCACGAACACCGCATGAAAAATATTTAATAGTCCGAGGGAATACCAACGATAAACTTCGATTTCCTGCTGTATCTGAGAGAGATCAGATATTGAAAAGTTCCACGCGTTATTCGCGTTAATCTCGATCATGGTCGATCGGACGACGCAAAGAACCATGATAAAGGAAGAAGGCTATAGTTTTTGTTAATCCGACGATCTTGATGACGAAGATTCAGCTGTTCCGAGCGTATCGTATTGAAAATAGCCTAGGAAAGGATGCACGGAATGCTGTATCATACCGGTTAGCGATTGATCAACAAAGATGACTTGTTACTACCGTCGACAGTGGTATCTCGAAGCACGGTATGCCATTTTTATCGAGATGTTATCGAGCGCGTATTTATTGAACAGGAAGAGTACACACACGCAAGAACGATTCGAGCGCGGATTTCGATGGGCTATCGCGCTTTATTAGGTTTCAAGAACTCACTTACGTGACTGTCTTTCGCGACGCTCGTACATCATTGTAATTGCTTACCAACCCGCTATCTGTTATACGTAACACGGTAAAAGTTCGATCTTGAAGTTTCTGCCCGACTTGGTTTCTGCGTTCCTTTACTTACATCAAATCCAAGAATATCGATAAAGAATCCCTGGATACGTGCATTTTTATCAATTTCTTTCTGTTCCAAGTACATGTATCTTTGCGTGTCTGACTACGTTTGGTTTGCGAGCTCATACGAGTTATGGAAACTTACCAATGGCGCCGGAAATCCATCGCCTGTGCACGCATCGAAGTCCCTCGGGCCTCGGTCTTCCAACGATGAAGTCACCACTGCTCGATGACGTACATACGCACCTGAAATTTTCTTTCCGATCTTCTGTCCTATTATTATTTATCGAATTAAAGTCCCTCTTTCTCTATGCAATCGTACGTGTTATCTAACGAGTGTTCTAAAAAATAATAAACTAAAAATATCCATCATTTTAATGATCCAACTCCGTTCGTTGCAAAGTCTCGAATCACAACCATTTCACGAAAATGACCATTTCAATTTCATACTTGAAGGATACTCGATACAATTAGATTACTACACTTAGCTTCACACCTAAGGGAACAGTTCAACGATTTCATTCTCTTTCTCGCTCTCTCAACGTATCCCTGTCCTTTTCTTCGTTTGCCTGGTATCATTTTCGCGCGAAAAGGAAACGGCTCTCCGTCGGACGCCCACGTGCCATGTGCTCGTTTCAGCCGCTCGTTTTTCGTAACCCGCGACGCGAATGACCCGTGACAAACTCGCATACGGAGCTCGTACCGGTTCGTTTATGAAACCCGACACCTTTGGCATTAAAACCGCATTATATGCTCCTTGGGTAGCGGAGCTGGCTCGATGGACTCCGATCTGGAACCGGAAGCGCAACACCTGTCGGACTGTTGCGCGTGGGCCTCCGTTAACCGCGACGTGTTTTGACTTTCGACAGAATTTTCAGTCTCATTACGAAATCGTAATATTTTCGTCGACGTTTTGCTCTCGATGGAATTAACAGATACTGAAAAATTTCAAATTTGAAAATCGATAAGGCGGCATCTCCCTGCAAGACCAAGACATGCCTATTGACCAGGGTACACGAGAGTCCACACCTCGATATTACGCTTCGACGAAGGTTTGTTTATCGATCGAGCTATACATGCTTCGAGGCGGCCTTTCTCTCACGTTCTCAGCTCGCAGGAAGTTGGCAAATCCTCCTTTTTTCGTTCCGTCTCTGTTCCTCCGGTTCCCTCGGCCTCGTTCGCCTCGTGCTTCTCTATCGTTCGCTCTTTTTTCGCCTGCTCTTTCTTCTACTCTCTTTCGCCGTGCCCGTGCAGTTTCACGTCCTTTCTTCGTCTCACTGCCCCCGTTGCACCTCCTCCCTCGATCGCGCGCGTACCATGCCTAATCGTCCACTTTGCCGATACGGTGAAAACGCGATTTATCCTCGTCACGCGTCACAAGGCACGACCGCTGCGAATCGAACTTGTCAGTCAATGGACGATCTCTCGTACTTCGAGTATCTTCTCACGGGGAAATAGTCCAAACGAGCTTCGACACCTGCTAATAACGTCATTTCTCCGGTAGCTTCCTCTGTTAACATTCTCCTAGTATCATATACGAAAATATGTTTTCCTTCAAACGAACGATCTCAGAACGGTCCGTGATTCGCTGGATGGAACGTCACGTTGCTCCGTACACGAAGCTCGTTCGCTGTATCCCTGGTCTGGCCACCGCGCCTTAAGGTATCCCATCTTCTCCGAGCTCGTTTTTCCTCCATCGATCCCCTATCGATCCGCGTGATCATAGACTTCGGCGGTAATCGTCGGAAATGCCGGTACTCTCGATTACTACAGTCGCTTTAGCGTAAAATTCAAGTCCATGGCAACAGAGAAACGATAGACACGTTGGAACGTCGTTCGCGAGCAAATCCCCCTCGATCGGTACGAGATTTCAAACTCGAGGTTCGACGAGCCTGAAACACGACCCCGACGAACGCGACGCGAACATTCGTGAAAAATGTTACACGAACGTCGAGAAGCACGAGATAAGGAGGGTCGCGGATGGCACGCGCGAACTGGGAAGTTCGAATCGATCGGAGATTCACAGGGTGGCTCATCCGAGGGATGACCTTGCCCTAGGACAACTCGGTGCTCCTCCTCGTCGGGGCATCGGCGAACGACTGAGGGCTGCAGACGCCGGGCCCCGGAACTGGGGACCCGACACGCCACGATCCGCTCGAGCACTGCACCGTGTTTCAGGACCAGTTCGGCCGCTTCACTTGGCTCCGAAGGAAGGATGCCGTGCGTGGTTGCTCGCTCCTCGCGTTGCCCCTCGATCCCCTCCTCTGGCTCCCTCCTCTGCCTTCACCAGCCTCTTTGCTCGCTGGCTGCTACTCTCGCAACCCCCTCCCCACGTCGCTCGTCGAGATCGCCCCCCTTTCGAACGCGTTGCCCCCTTGAGCTCGCTGACGAATCTCTTCTTTCGCGAGAACCTCGAGTTGGCCGTGGTCAGGGGACCAAACGCGCCAAATCGAACCATCGAAGCTTCTAGGTTGGGCCCGCGAGGGTGACTTCAAGATCGAACTCGCTTTTCCTTGCGCGAGTTTCTCTTTTACAATCTCGGCAGTGGCATTTGGCGTTAATCGCATATGTTTCTTTTAAATATACGTAGGTTTGCTACGACTCGAGGAAGACGCGTCGAATAAACGATTTCATTCCAATTTGGTTTTGGTCGATTTGGAGCTGGTTTTCCTTGGTTTGCTCGAATTACCAGAAAGTGGAGCTCTACTCCCTTATTTCTGCAGTCCCTTCGATCGCTAATGTGTATTCTCATTTATATACGAAATAGTTTTACGATAAAATCAAAGCGTAGTATAATTTAGCTTTTCTTTCTATTACAACGTATCGATCAACTATACTTTGTAATTACAATCATGGCTATCATCTATATTTGTCTGAAACGTATCCCGTGATGCATAGATTGTCTGCGTGTTAAATGATCTAGCAGGGCGCGATAACCGATCGAAGAGCTTACAGAAACTTTGAAATTCGATATAATCGAGTTACTGTACGTTTCTCGTAGGTTTCGTTCGTTTTAGTTCTACTGCATTGACGCCGGTAACGATTCTTCAACAGAGATTTTAGTTGCAACGTATCCTTCTTTCTTATCGATACCTGTCTTACCGATTTTACGTACGCTACATTTGACGTGTCTTACATAGATAATCAGCCGGTACGAGCTTACCGCGATTTGCAATCATCGCATTTTCGTTTTATCAGCCTCTACAGAATCCTGCCCCCTTCGTCTTTCTGACGTATCAGTCTCGCTGATCTTCGTTTGTAAAACATTAATCTACAGCCAGTACTGCTGCCGCCCGGTCACTCCAAAGTCGTCCCCCTATCTTCGTTGAATCTCTCGCGGATCGATTCGAATTTGACAAACTTGCAGCCGGTGCAGCGGTGACTGGAATATCGCGAGTTCTCGCGTTGCCTACCGTTCCACCGTATCTGTACGCGAGATCTCTCCCCGTTCGAACATGTTTGCCCGGCGTAGTAGCAATCCTCCTCTTTCGTTGAACCGGCCGATGCAGTACGACGATCGTAGTAAGCCTGCCAAGATAGCTTGCCCCCTTCTTCCGTTGCTTTTCCTGCTGCCAATCGCATCCTGGATCCCCCCTGCGAACCTGATGGCCCACCTGGGCCCAACCTCTTCGCGTCCGACGGGAGCCAATCGCCGTGTCTAACGTACGATCTAATGTCTCGGTTGTAACGGGTGTCGAAAGTGGAGGGAGATCGATCCTGTTGCTCGTATTGCATCGCACGCACGTACTATGTTCTACGTCCGACAGACTGGATTGTTACAGGGTTCGAGCTTCGAGTAGGAAATACCTGACATATTTCTGATTCTTCGGGTTTCGATCGCGTTTTTATCGGTGCTAGTTTTATTTTAACTAATTACCGCCATTAGCTTTATTCGCGTTTCGTCCCAACGTTTCGCGAGCATTCCAGTTCGCTTTCTGCGGGCAGACTTGAAAAAAATGTCGCGCTTCCCATCTGCTTGGTTAGTTTGCTCTACTAACGTACTGATAAAAACACGATCGCAGCCTGAAAATTCGCCAATATATCATCTAAGCATCGGGGCAGATTTGAAAAAGAAATCTCGTTTCTCGTCTGTCCTACGCGTCGCGTCAAGGGTCACTAATATGTCGTCCAACGATCGCGAAAGATTAAAATCAATGAAATACTTGTTACGAGAGTTTCGCGATCATCTTCTTGGGGGGTGGAAGGTTGTCGGGGATTTTACATGATTTCGAGATGGATATGAAATAACACTGTAAATATTGGCGTTAGCAGTAGCGGTTTAGGTATGTTTGTACAATAGGTGTGTTGATGTTTAGGGTAAAGTTTAACAGGTGTTGGCCTATTGGGAAGAGGTTAGAGGTGGTTGGAAGCAAGCGGGAGATTCTTTTGTTATAGGTTTGAGATTATTTTATACTTTGTTTCATAGGGAAATAAACAAAAATGTTAGGAAAAAGGAGAAACATATTTGAGCAAGAGAATTGATGTATTAAATTGATTATTTCGACAAGTCAGACACATTGTGTGGATAAGTGAAGATACTAGTTTATACACAGAAATTTAATTAAATCGCTAATATATAAATAAAATAAAATAAAAACGTAATTTCGTTTAGATCGTCGTTTAATACAACTTACACTTAGTATAAAACAGCAGTATTGAGTATAGCATAGCGTTAATAGAATAAAACATAATACGGCAGATCGAGTACAATAATACACAAGTGCCAAGCCCGTATAAAAATAGTGACTCGCTTGGAAACTTTAAAATTATTATCCAACTAACCTTTCGATACATCAAATTTTTAAGAATTTAATCTAATACTTGAATACTTCGAATGAATAGCAATTAGAAAACCAACGATTCGTCGAACCGTACCAAATCGATCTTCATCGATTAATAAATCTAAATATTTCTGGTTCTTAAATATCTTATATCACGAATCACAGGACCACCTCAATTTTATATCCTGCAACGTTTGATCGTTCGCTGTATTATCTTCGATCGGCAATTCAACAAGACTGGATCTCGTTAAAATCGTTGACCGTGTAATTAGCATGGACACGTTAATTGACCCACGTGCTCGGCTATACGGCGGGGGCACAAAGTAGGCGACACTTTGTTTCACTGTCCGTTGACCCAATTGCCACAAGAATGCCAGCGTAAAACCGTAAAAATGATGACTTTGATCGCTAGAAGTATGAAAACATAAATGTCGTCACGGTTCACTTGGTGATATATTGTATCTACGCCCGCGTATGTGGCTCTAATAAGCATTTAGCTGTTTCCATAGAATTTTACGATACGATCAGCATAATTTGTCGCACGTAGGCACGACCCGTTGCGATACCGACAGCACTAATTCATTAGCCAGCGTTTCTTTCTATCCGTTTTTTCTATCCGCACCCGCTACGCGTGAACTCAATATCTGTATTACGCCGCGAGATTCTGAATCGCCAGCCGAACAACCTGTTCCCGCGAACACGTTGCTAATGCGTACGGCTTTGTGTACGTGGATTTTTCCACCGATTTCCCGCGCACGTACGCCGCGATTAATGGCGCCTCTGCAAACATCTACTTGTCCTTGTTTCGACGTCGACGATGTAGCCACGACAGTTTTCGCTTCTGTCATCGTTAATCAAATTTTCGGTAATATTTCGTGCTTCTATGAGATTGCGCAATTGCAGATTAATTGTTCACTGTGAACGTATATTTAATAGAGACATTATACAGCGTAAACAACCATCCGACGTATAACAATAGATATTAAAAATGATCCGACTTATCAGAGACGAAGCTTGAGCAGAGACGAACGAATAACCGTGAAAGCTGTCTACAGATGATTGAACATCTTCATGAGCTACCGCAGCTGTCGTGTCGCATTCGAGATAGTATTCTTCATCAAATGGAAATTTAAATTCATTTTCTATTCATTTTATACGGTATGAAATTAAATATGCAACTTGCTATAATTATAAATTATAGAGGCAGAATAAAAGAAACGTAAAATTAAATTACATTATCGCAAGCAAGGAAATACTTTCCAATTCCCGTGTCCCCGTTCAATCACGAAAACTGAAATCTCATCGTTGAATAATTACGCTGCAAGCTTCCAATAAGCAAATAGAAAAAGAACTATCTAACCAGGCGTGCAGGAGCTGCATCAAAAATAGAACAGAACATAAACCTATTCGATATCTTTTACTTTTGATGAGCGGTTAATTGCTAGAGAAGTGTTCCAATGAAAACATCGTTAAAAGAATGTCGCGATCACCAAACGAAAAACAAAAGAAAAAGATCGTTGACACACACGTTGACAGTGTAGAAATGTACATTTACGTACTTGGTTGAATCTTTTTCAATTTCTTTTTTTCTTTTTTTTTTCGTAATCCGAATAAAAACGTTCATGGGAGGTTGAAGATTACGATGCGTCGGCATCTTTGATATTCAGATCAGAGATTTCTGGCTCGCGTGTGCAATTGCACCTGCGCATCGTAACGTCGATGCATATGCAGAACGTTTGACGTTACGGAATGAAGAGTACAACGTGCACGATGCTACATGTTCATGCCATTAATTTGTTTCCCGTGCGTACGCCGATACCGCCCGCGGTTGAATTATTCATAAGTATTCAACAGGCCACTTTCTGACAACCAGATCAAAGCTGACATTAAACGGATCGCATTCGGCCGATTTGCGGAACCGTGGAAAGAATTTTCTCGGAATTCTCGATTCTTTCTCGGGTATTCAGGTACTTGAATCTGGAGAGGATAAAGGCGAAACTGCTGTTTTTGCGAGATGCAAGAAGATTTACATTTGCTATAGAGAAAATGCTACATAATGAACGATTTCTAGAACGCCTTAAAAAGATATCGATGATATAATAACGTATCACGGTTCAATTCGTGCTTTTATTACATTGTATGCGCTTCACGGAAGTGTCTAGTCTGTTGCTGATGTTACATTAATGCAGAAGCTGCAAGTAATGAAAGATGCGGAAGAAATTAAATTGCGTCTCGATAAGATTGTATCGTAGATAGCATATTTTTCAGAATATTTGTTAAGCATTTGCAAAACTATATTGCGCTTTTTTTATTATTTCGTTTCAATTACAATTAATATAATTCGATGCGTAATCATCTTTTCTGAAGAGCTTCTTCGCATGATTAATTCTCAAAGTACAACGTTGCCCGTTCAAATACGTAGATGTTTCGTAAGGGTCGGTTTTTCGATATGACATACTTGAAAAAGGGAAGAAGATCCTGGATATAAAATTATAAATTTTCTAAAAAAATACGTCTACAAGGGATCGTAAAAAATAATTCATGTTACGACAGTCTATAGTTTCGGAATATTCAACGTTGTAGTAGAATTAATACTTAATTCGAAGATCAAATAGAATTTTGCTTAAATAGGATCGACTGTCGCAGTATCTTCGATTTGAAAATTGCTCGCCTGCAAAACAGAAAATATATAACTTATCTGTCTCTGTTTCATTTGTTCTTCCTATACATAAACAATTACAAACTCAACATTTCCAATGCGCAACATCGAAAGTGAACCGATTAAAATAAGGAGAATATCAACGTTTTCCGCGCTTGGAAGATTCAACGCACGAAGCAAAGGAAGGACGAACCTGAAGAACAGACAGTCTCGCGTGATGCTCATTTCTCCGCCACGCATACATTTCACGAGGGACACGAGCTCTTCTGTAAGAGTCGCTCTTCCTATCCCTTAATTCCTTGTTCTGTCATTGTTCCTCGTTGTCGTGTTGCAACTCCGTTCTCAAGGAGGACCCCCTGCGAAGTTGATCCACCGGTAAATATCGAGCTGCAGGTGTTGTGGCGCAGCTTCTCGGAGATGGCAAGGCGCCTCGCTACGTACGTATACGCGACGCATACGCGTCGCGACGCGGTATGCGTGTACGATGTCATCTGCTGACCGGTTTGAGCTGATAGAAACGCGCCACCGTGGGAAGAAGGAGCTGTTGAAGGGGACAAAGTATCGTCTGAAATGGACGTAGAAAAGTGCGGAGAATATTGGACAGTAATTTCTATGGCTGTGAGCTAGAGTTAGATTTGCACGAGGAGCTTCTTCGGCTACGTTGACCGAGTTTCGAAGGTCCTTTTCCTTGCTCCTGCAAGTAGTCTCTGGGTCGGTGTTCCGAGTCAAAATTTCAATGGCCGTGTTTCGGTGGATGTTTAGGAAGGAGTATTTGATCTTGTTCTTTATATCGGTTCTTGGTATTTAAAATTATAGTTGAGCCTAGAACCCGAGATTCGGGTTACGTAATTGCTGTTCGATTTATTCACATCTTCGTGATCATGATATTATAAACTAATCTGTCCGTGGAAAATTACGACATACGGAACAATCTCGAGCGGAAGATGCAGTTCACTGAAACATAATATTTCTATCTGGCAACCGAACGTACATACGATTGTGAAATAGTATCTCTCGCAGGATCTACCAAAGTTCCACGTATCTAATGACATTTATTTAATTTTTCACCCGTTTATTACTAAGCTGCGAACGAAGTTTACGCAAATTTATACTTCTACGAGCACATCTAACATTTTTCCATATTATATGCGTTCTGCGCGCGTGTGTACGTTTTATTCCTCGTGAATGTACAAACTTCCACTGTCTATATTCTTTTTGACTATATTCCTCTGTATAAACAAGACTAATCTGTTCCAAGAACGATAAAAGTGTATTTGTAATTTTAATCGACCTGCTGATAAACCTATTGTGGCGGCCAACGTGACTGAAAGCGATAAGTTAAAAGGAAACATTGCTGAAATCCAGAAATATTCAGGACGATCTTAACCTCCCCTGTGCCTTCTGCACAACCGAGATCAACCCTTCAGCACCTTGCAACAAGAGACTCGTCTAGGAAATATTGGTCAGACAGGTTCGCGCTAGCTGGACAACATTTCGACGGCGCTCGCTGCTCTTCGCTGGGGGTCCTCTACATTTTCGGTGCCTATGGGAAAATCTTCCGCGATTTCCTACGACGCAACGTCAAGACAGCTGTTTGAAGTTTTTAAGGTTTAGCTTCATGCAAATCAGACGCTAGACCGCTGAATTTATTGGCTTCGAATGTCACGTCATCAAAGACAGCGGCGAGAAAATCGTGATACGCCTCTGGTCCCCCGTGGGACTCGGTTCTTTGACGATCTCTTCGTCGAAGCTTTCCTGTTTCATTTTTTTTCTAGCCTTCGTGAGAATGAACAGAGCATTCTGGTGTACGCATATGAGAATGCACGTTGACCTGATGATGCGAACAATTTTTCAATTGGAATATAATTAAAACAGACAGAGACAGAAGCATGTATCGCAAAAACGAATAAAATTATAAGATGAAAGGTCTTCATCGAAGTATCAAAATCAAAGTTTCTTCGTTAGTCTTCCGTTAATTTTCATTGATTTTTTAATTTTATCGTATATTCACGTTGATATTTTGTATAATATCAATAGAATATTATTTAGCAATAAAAAAATGTTTCTTTTACTATTTGTGTAATAGTCTTCGAATTTGTAGCGTTTCTAATAATATGTCGTTTGTGTGTATTACTACTAACCGTATTATTGCACATCGCTTTTTAAAAGTCAATTTAATCCCATCATAAAATTCTATTACACATACATTCGTATGATGCTTACAGAGATGAATCATCATTTTCGTACTAAAAAATATAGCTCGTTAAAACTAAACGAGCGTCCCAATATAATTTCCAATAGGCTATTATCGTATGTGAATCTGACACGAGACGAACAGTTTATGTAATTGAAGTTCACGTAATACGAGTTCACTGATTCTCCAGCTCCTGCTAATATTTGGTTCATACAATAATTTAGATAAGCGGTTTCGATCGATAAGAATTCGTTTAAACGGAGTTCGCATAAACACAGCTCTCCTGTACCGTGTGCTCCAACATAATACGCTACTCACAATACATAATATATTAACAAAATACATAAAACACAGTAAAATTCCCAGCATTCTAGTCTACAAAAATTCCCCACACGCCTACAGTGATTTCACAGCCCATCCATTTTTCGAATTTTCTCCCACGGGCATCATTGGCAATCATCATCTCGGCCCATAAAATTCGATCTATCGTTTCCACGCGACAGGGTCTCATCTTAAACGGATAAGCTGGAATCCCAGCGGATTTTCCGCGTGAGTAGCGTGCAAGAAACACGACCGACGAAATCTCGAACGTTTAATCTCCGAGCGGCCTTACCTCCCGGTCATCGTGGTCCCATCCAGCTTTATGCAAATGCGCGAGACTCGGTGACGGGGTTGCAGAGAGGGGCACGAGGACGTCTCCTATGCGACGCGCCGGTTCGCATTATGTACACTGTACACCATCCGGACAGAGAGATGGTGGTTACGTTTCTTCTCTCGCACCCCATAAATTACCGGGCGTACAACATTTAATGGGCCGGTGCCTATGCCGGGGCCAGGTCCTTTTGCTACCTTAACGCCATATCGCGTGTTTAGCGCCGCGGGGCACTCACGAGCGGAAAATACACCCAGCGACGACAACTTTATTTTATTCAGCCTGTCCCGACGTCGATAAGAACGAATATACAAGGTGTCCGGTAACTATAAACGGCGTTACGGCCGACCAGGATATGACTACTCGCGCACAAGTATGGTGAAAACGTAGAGTAAAGTTTTTTGTAGATGAGACTTCAGTTTCGGGAAGAACGATTTCGATCGTCCGCTATCAATTCTAAATTTCGACTTGATAAATTTCTCTTTATGCTATTCGCTAAGTCAAAGGTGTATTTTAAATAGCAAGACTAATATACACTAACAGATATATTAATATTTTAGTAGCAGGAGCGCTGAAGAATTGAAATTAATCGATATTCTTGTTTTCGACCAATTAGGAGATACAAATAATACGCTACGAGGAGCGTGGAATAATTATTTTCTACATTGATGAAATTAATTTTAAGATGCGATACTTAATCTTATCATCAATGAAGTTGTTTGAGTCGAATTCAATGAAAGAGGCTAACAGTACAAATCGACAGAAAGTAGGATGCAAGTAGTGATACTGTCCTTGTTTATTAATTCAAACATGAACAGAAACAGAAGTCCAGAGTCCAAAAGTCCAGAATCAGAACTTGGACTTAGTCACGCACATATACGTATGCATACCGAGTCCTATTTTTCCCACTTACTTTTTTTTATGAGGAATCATCCCTTGCTTACTTGATTGTGTCATCAGTTACCGGACACCCTGTATGCTATGGCTATACACTGTCCCAGTGCTACAGCGCGTTTCATATATATAATTCAATAAAATAATATAAAATAGAAAATGTTGTGTATCTACTATTTGCTTATAAAACGAAAGAAGCTTTTGGGACAACTCAATACATATACACGTGTACATGATTTTTCGCGCTTTGGATAGTAATTCACCGTTTGATTTCATGGAACGGTTGGTTGTAAAGACCTGTGTTTGGACTCGTTAAGAAACAGTAAGACGAATTAGGAAAATATTAGTTTTGATTGATTTAAATAGGAGTTAATTAGTTATTACTATTTGGTCGGCGCTCGCGCAATGTCGTTTTACTGATGCTTCAATTTGATGATGTAATATCCATTAAATTATATTCCACTGTCAATTAGCCATTTCGATAGTTTCGAAACCAAAACTCTAACTGGTGTCAATAATTTCTACAAATTTGTATCTTTTTCTAGATAGAAAAATTTCTTACACTGTCAAAGACAAAAAGCGATTGACGTAGAATCTATTACAGGAATGATTTAGTTTACTTGTCGTAATAATCTTTAGAAATCTGAATTGTGTCGGGCCAACTCCCCCTTTGAGTTCGAAAATTACGCGAAGCCTATTCATATAGTACGAATGGGGTATACCCTTAAACCAGTTTAGTAAAACTCGATTCTCTGTTAGCTTTGATGTCTGACCATAGAAATAGAGACTACAAGCTTTCTTTCGTATTGCCTCCAACTATACCATGTGCATTCAAATACGTTTCTAAAAATTTGTATATGTTGAAAAATTGTAAAAATTAGAAATGTTATCGCGCGTTAAAAAATTTGCTTTCATAGCAAATTGTTGGCTATATTTATTATGAAAATTCTTGACCTCGCAATTGAGGAATTAAATGATAAATGACGTAAGTATCAGAAGCAAAGATTTCTAACAAAAATAAGAAAAACGTATTTCACTTATACAATATAGTTTATCGCTTGAACACTGTAGACCTCCGGTCTTTACAAACTTAATGAGAATAAATGGTAAAAGGTGTATTGTATTAGCTAAATTTATTTACTTCTATTTGAAACTTTCATTTTTCTCAACAGTTTAATTGCCACTTATGATCATACACTCTTCTTCATAAGTACTAGGACACTTCTGCTTGGATTTATAAGAACTATTTCTCCGAGTTATAAGAGGAACATAGTGTATTAAAAATCTGTACATGTACATGCCCATAATTCCTTAATTTAAATTTTATACAAACGTTCCGTATGAAGTACATGCAGAACTTCGAGTAGCAAAATTAACACAATTGCCAGAATTAGTTAAAGCAGACGTCGAGAGAGATAAATGACATAAATACGAAGAATTAGAAATATAAGATTTTTCTATTACAACTCTAAACGTATGAATTCTTCGTTTAAAATTCAGCCATCTCTGCCTATCTTTACACTAAGTTTCAAACCAGATAATACTGCACAAATGGTTTTCTAATCATTCTCGAGGATAACTTCACTTCCTGCAAGTGTTTTGATACTTATGGATACTACTAGCGTATCTCTGCCTCGCGATGCTTCTAAAAGCCAAAATAAATCATTGTAGCACTTACGACTCTTTCCGCCGTATCTCACATGCCATATATATATATATGTTAGCTTTCTTCTTTTTTCGACGCTCGCATCTTTGATCAATTCAACTCCTCGAATCAATTTCGCAGACTTGCCAACAAAGAGAAAGAAAGGGTGACAGGAAGGAAAGCGAAGAAATGCCAACGTATAACCAATTACAGTAACACCCTCGAAAGAAAACCGCATGACGTAGGACCAGAAGCGAGGAGCAATAAATCGCGATACAGACGATTTAAATGGACGATCGTTCACCGTTACGGCCGAGAGAACGGCCTCGAGGGAACGCCATCGTAACTCGG
The DNA here is from genome assembly GCA_014737475.1 of Bombus confusus. Taxonomy (NCBI): domain Eukaryota; kingdom Metazoa; phylum Arthropoda; class Insecta; order Hymenoptera; family Apidae; genus Bombus; species Bombus confusus. Next base: position 5,747,931 of record JACXIV010000002.1, on the reverse strand, counting down.
AATTAGGATGCCACCTTTCTGCTTTCCCGTTTAAAGTATCGTCCCGGAAATCCAAGGCAGAAGCGCGTTGCTTGTGGCCGTTCGTGCAGCAGAAGAAGAGCCAGTATATTTATAGGAATTTCTCGCGATAAGTCCCGAACATCATGCACACAGCCTAACAAACACACGCTCAATCCTTTGGAAATATAACTCTGTGCATAAGTTATGGTCTTCATATTTCATCAACGTTTGTCGTGATTTTTATCGCGTAATGATGTTTGGTATATCGCGATTTTTAGCCCCGAACGTATAAATTGCAAAATCCCCCTCTTGGCAAAAATAGTCGATCTACGATTGCGTCCGGACGTGCTGTTTTTAACGAATCTTAATCAATTCTAACGAACAACGAAGGCGATTGAACGAAAGAAGTTTAGATTTTATATTTCACACTGATCAATGAGGAAAAATCGAAGTTTACACAAACATTAAGAAATCGATTAGAAAGAATAAGAAACTGAAACCTGTTCGTACGTGGCTGAAAATCCGGTAAACAAGATCACATTTAAGACTCAGTTCCGTTTGTCATTCGTTGGAAATCAGATGTTACCGTGGTACAAGAGGCAGCCGTTAGGGAGTTGACTCAGTTAGCGAGTGTCGTCAGGGTCAGTCAAGAGTAGTTAGTGTTGTCAGCGTTGTGATGAGTTGAAAAGAGTGTTGTTACGTGAAGACCAGCGGATCGTTGGGCCGTGCATAGAGCTGAGTGGAGTTAGTGACGAATAGTGACTGCGTGAAAATAGATCGACTTTGTGTTTGCGCAAACGATATTGAAACAAATCATACCGCTACCAAACAAACTAGCACTATACTATTCTCACATAAATATTATCCCTTCGTACTTCGCTCCACTAGACGTGTTTAATGCTACTAGCTCAAATTATCTTGCCAAAGGTCCTTTATCTTCGTACAATGATAAATCAAATTTTGAATGTTGCGTGTGACTTAATTTTTTCTCTTCTTATTTGAAGAATCTGTGAAAAGGTACGGAATAAGGGATTCAACAGCAATATAACAGCATATCAAATTTTAATATCTAAATAATATTTTCAAAGGGCGTTTAAAATTTATCATAAAAGATTTAATTTCATAGCTTTGCATTGTATTTTTCGTTCTAATAACAAGGCATTAAGAAAATTCAATTAGAATTATGGATAGATAGTATTATAAGATTAAAAGTATGAATTACATTATATTATATTCTACGGATGTGTCTCATTTATGATATTGTTTAGAATTTTCTATTATATTCGTGAACATCTATATTTTAGTCATTAATTGTTTTTATGAATACTTCTTACTTTACAATTTTATTGTTATTAATCGGGGTATAAAGTAAATTGTAAAGTAACTGAAGTTAATTTATCGTTTAAGTTATATTACTTCCAATTTCAATAGACAACTGTATTTTTTTAAATTGATCTATAAAATACTGTATATTGTATAGATCAATCAGAAGAAAAGTTTTTTAATTTTATATAGTAACAATTTATTAGCTTTAATTTATTCGATATTAATACGTACTATCTTATGTATTTTTTTCAGAAAAATATCCCGAGACCGACAACGTCGAACAATCAACCCTCTGTTGCAAAATTTACTTCGCAAAATGTTAGAAAGTATCCATTAATGTTTCCAAGGAAGAGTTTTGCGGTAGATAGATTTATAATGATCAAACACGACAAGGAAGCTTCAAATTACCTTCTAACAAGACAACCTGCGAATATGTTGAAGAAAAATGAAATCGATGTGTTTAAACAGGTAAGCTAAATTTAGTTACATTAATTCAATGATTTAACAGAAATAATAAATTTTATACTTGACAAATTTTTTTAACTTGATTTATATGAAGTTGCATAATTTTCAAATACAATAGACCATGAACTTTTATAACTTCATATATTATAAGAATTCTACATTTTCTCTATTATAGAGTTTCCACTTTCTTTTCCACAGAAGATAAAGAACAAAAGGCTTGCCCTTTTATCAATTATTCCAACTGTTCTTAAAATTAAAAAATCTACGTATTATACATATTTTCAACCGGAAAATATTTTGAATTCCAAGGAATTAAATGCACCAAACACTCACGACAGTTATCAGAATTTTTCGGACAAAATGTAATTATTATTATATCGTTGAGTCGTAGAGTTTCAGAATGAAAAAAATTGCCCGTCACAGTAGTAGTATATACGGTATCTTATAAAATACAATATTGTGCTAATTTTTGCATGAAGAATCTTATTAATGTATAAACTCCGCTCAAGTAGAATGATATTCTGACCGGAATCTTCTGACACAGAAGTATTTAAAATTTGTACATGCAATATTTTACAATATTATGCATAGACTGTTCTCTATATCCTTGAAATATTAGGGCGAATATCCTTGATGTGCAAAATAGATGACTGTTAAAATACGTACTGATTTCAAAGCAGTACGATGTTTTGCAGTATCGTTAGAGATGCTCGCATTACGCGATTTTAATGGATCCGAACGTTAGAAAAATTCTTGAACGGTAGTTGTTGCAACATCAAACATTGAATTAGCATAAAGGCCGGCCGGATGTAGGCGTAAGTTATCTTGTTCATGTTTATCGACGTAAGGGTATATAATCTTCGATAATTGATAGAGATAAGATCGAAATCACGGCGGGGAACAGACTCGCTACACGGAAATTACTGTTCTTAGACGCCGAGAAAATAGTTGAAGTTTCACGAGAATAAAAAAGAACATAAAAGGAAAAACAAAGAGCTTCGTCCTTATCTTCTCGTAATTCTGAATGTCTCGCGTTGCCCCTCGCGATATTGTAAGGACTTTCAACAGATGATTTTGAGAATGAATATTTATTAGGTCGTACCACGTCATATGTGGGCTACGCTCAACGCTGTTCACCCGGTCGTCCCCACCATCTTTGACCGGCGGACACCAACTGTGTGGGAGGAAGATACCCCGGTGCCCACCCTGAAGGAGAGAGACACCGTATCGTTCCAGCGCGGAGATAGAACGTATACCCGCACGGTCAGCACCGGACCGGGTGGAAAGGATGAGCGGGTGACGGTACCGACTGTGGAACACAAGAGAACCAAGGACATGACGTCGGCTGCACGTGTATTTGCCGGCAAGATAGTTGCCGACCCCTTCAAGATCACCGGTGCCTTAGGGGTTGGAGCGGCCAATAGGCCCCGGGTCTCCGCTGTGGCGCGGAGCCTGATAAAGTTGGGCATAGGGGAAGGACGTCACAGACAGTGGCATCTTTGTTTCTCCCAGCGCTTTGATACTTTACCCGCCGAGCGCGTAGCTAGTTTCGTCTCGCTAATTCATCAGTGGGCAAAGGCGTCTAAGCCATTTCAGGTGAAGGAGACCCTGGATACGTCAGAAGTAGTTACTGCGGTCCCAGACACGGAGATTGACACGCTTCCAAATTCCGCGCCCAGTGGATCAAAATGTTTTTTGAGGGCAATCACTGTAGGCGGAAATGCTTCCACGCTATTGCGTGCCCATGTATGCCCCCATAGCATTTTCTTTTCCCTAACCGGAGAGAGCCGCAGGCCGATCAACGTTCAAGGGAACCGCTACTCCGAGCTCCAACAAGGCGCCATTTTTGATATCTTGAGCGGTCCATCTTTGAGGTCGAATCAGGCGGGTTGGTTGGCCGCGGCTGCCGCGGCGCACAATAAGGAACAGCATGCCTTGAACGGTAACATCGATAACGTGCTCTCCGCGCAGAAAGATTCAAGTAGCCTGTACGCTTTGTACCGGGCAGCCTTCCGGGACGGGCCTGGCGTGCAGACTGACAGGATGACCAACGACGGTGATCTCATACGGTGCGCGTTTGACGCGAGCCTCCGGACGTTCTATTCCGACGGGCCGTACCACTACGAACACATCGTGCTGACAAACGTCGCAACGGCCCATCAGTTCGTTGGGGTAACGGAGGAACAGGTGGCTGTTGACTCCGTGGCTGATGACCCCGTGGCTGGCGACCCCGTGGCTGGTGGCCCCGTGGCTGGTGGCCCCGAGCCTCGTGATGAAATAGTTGCCCACCTCCCTGATATGCCCTCCACATCTGGCATGGTCACGTCTCCGCCCGGGTGCGGCCCAAGTTTCCTGTCTAGCAATGGACACGAGAATGAGAGCTCGTCCCCTGGAGCCAAACCTCCGGGATATATCTCCATGGCCTCGGGAATCATAGACGTGAGTGACGTTACCCCCCTCCAGACTGCGATGCCAGATGACATTATTACCCTGGAAATGAAAACGGCATTATCGCGGGCGGAAGATACTGTCATTAACGACAAGAAGCGTAGGAAACCGAAGAAGTATGAGAAAGCAGCACGAGGCACCGTGCCGGACGAACCAGTTGCCGACAAACCGTTGGTCGTGGGAGTGCAAAGACCTCTTGAGTTGGAAATGCTCGCGAAGATTTCGAGGAAACTAAAGTGGGTTGCCGTCGGCGTAGACTCGAAATTTTCCATTGGGGGGCTCCAGTTCACCACCTTTGGCCAAGCGCTCGTGGAGGCAGCCACCAAACCAGACCCCCATATCCCCGGTGTCATCAACCCGGGGATGGCTCCTCTGCTTTACGGCCTATTAATAAACTGCCCGCACATAGCACAAGCAATGCAGCGTGCACCGCGCGTAGAGGCGGTTGATATACGGGTCCTCGCTCTAAAGGTGGCCCTATTGGATATGCAGCGGGAACGTTACTTCGCCCAACCTAGCGGGGTAGAGTGGGCTTGGGCCAAGCCCAAGGTTCCCGAGCGTGAAATAATAGACCTATCGATTATGGACCAGTGGCACTATGATGCCGTGTTCGTTACGACTGAGACAATCGAATACGCGATGAGGAACCGCGGGTTGTTACCCGTCGATAACGGTAAGGATCAGTGGAGTATCGCTGACGAGGCCACCATGATTATTGGCCTGCCCATTAATACAGTACCTTACACCATGGGCCGCACCACATGGATCCTCTCACATCTTACCCACCCCCTAGCGTGGATCTTCGAGTACTTCGATATGTGTAAGATCGGAGGCGGGGATTCCTCTGTCGAGATGTTCTGTTGCACGGCCGGCTTGGTCGATATTCATAATAGAGTCTCGAAGCTCATATTCGTTACGTCGACAAAAACGCAGACCAGCGTCAACATCGGCGGCCGAGACTTCACCTTGAGCACCGTCGATCACCATTTCGAGTTACCCGTAAACCGGCAACCTCGAGTGTGGAACATAGATAACCAGATCTCGACGTTGCTGCGACAAGCGTTGACATGGAAGACCTCTCTGCGTGTCGACTTCGATGAGTTTATTCGCCCTATGTTGTCGGGGAAAATAAATTGGCTAGAGGTGGATTCCCTTGTTAACCTGCTAACTGTACGGTACCACCAGCGAGTGGAAGGTGTCAAGATCAATTCCAAATCAGATACTACGTACATTGGCGCACCGCGGAATACGCTCCGGCAGATGGGGCTCCTTCCATCGCCCCATATAGCGGCCGATTCTTACTCTGACTACGGCGCTGCCAATGCTGTCACGGCCCTTGACCACAGGGTTTCCTCCAGGCAGCGGGCACGACAGTACCCCATAGTAAGTATAGGGGCTTGGAGCAACATAGCAGAGTTGGGCGTCACTACTGGTATGGCATACTTCCATAACATCGAAAACCCTAACAACGTCGAAAACTTCGGCTACCGTCTAACTTCGGGCAATCTAGACAAGATCCAGCGTAGCAGGGTACTGAGGGCTTACCTGGAATTGTGGAAACGGCGGGTCTCCCTCTTGGATATCATCGCCTTCCCTCTGGAGGGCAGGGAAAGGGAGTGGGCAAAGTTAGTGAATTCGAGGAACCGATATACGGGCGTATGCGTGCAGGACGTTACCTACTCGATTATGGGACAGATCGCAAATTTTAGCTGGACAGTGAATGCCACCCTAGGGTCTGCCGGGTCTACGATGACTGGTTGTAGGCTGACCTCGAGTCAGTGGCGCCACGATTACAACGTGTCCTGTAGGTCATACGATCCTACGAAGGAAAGCGGTGAAGGCAATGGCAGGGCGAAGTACATTTGGGACTTGGACAGGAGTTGGGCTTACAACAAGTTCCACCAGGGCAACGCGCTAGGGGACAGGACAGACGGACTTGAGTACGCACTTTGTCGCATTAACTTAACGGAAGGCTCCTGGGACATAACGTACCGAGACCAAGATAGTCGTAGGGAATCGCCCGGCGTCAGGTTTTGCGTTGACTCGAGCCATGGCGCTATACTGGCATCTGAAATTGGGATATGTGATGCTTGTGATCCCTGTCCACCCCCTAGGACTTGGAGCTGGGGTCTGACTACGTGTATTAAAGACTTCGCAAGGAGTCAGCTACGGACATTAGTCATTGGACGCGACGTCTACTCGGCGATAACATGTGGTGACCAAGTTCCACACACAATATTGCTCACTGGCCAGTGTAATGAGAGGTTCATCAGTACCATCAGAGATGATTGGTGTTTCCCCAGAGATCATTTTGACGAGGGCATCGAGGAATCGATCGATGTTAGAGAGCACGTGATAAGAAACAGAAGACGTAGCCAGCATAGAATGGGCTAGTTGCAAGAACTTGCCTTCCGTTTCCGATAGATTGATCAATCGTGAAGTGAACACACAGCACACGCTGGTGCATTGCCCAGAGATAGGAACGGATCTCTCGCCGCCGGCGATAATGAGAGCCTTGCTGGTGGGCGAGAGGACTCGGAGTGCGGTAACCTCGTTCTGTGAGCAACTGACGTTGCGGAAGGAGGCGGCGTAGAGGGAAATGCAGTATGCGTGTATGAATAGTAGTATATAAGTCGTTTCGCAATTTGTTTTATCTCGTTACCTTATCTCGTCAAAAATTTGGTGTAAAAAGTATAGGAAAGTATTACACACGTGTTCAATCGTCAATGTATTCTTGCCGTTTCTCTATCTTACTACAAAAACAAATCTGTGATTTAGAATTCGGACGATGTGTCTCCCTTGGAACTTCGAAACGATGTTTGGTATGTTTTTATACGCAGAACTTTCCGACAAATCAAATCATTATTCTCGGTTCTTATTATTTGTTTGCCTGTTTTCACGAAATTCGTAAATACCGTGGTTCTGACTGTCATTCTTCCATCATTCTGATAATCCTATTGACACTTCCCCTTATTAAAGATTATATGATAAAGAAACGAATCAAAAAGCAACGATATAATTTTTACATAGCGTAGGAAACGATATTTTATCGAGGAACAACAATGAAAGAACACGAGAACTTATGAAATGACGTAAAAGAAATGATAAAAATGGAAGCTAGAATTTTTTTACTAGCCATATAATAAATATTATAACAAAGAATTTTAATAATTATTAATAAAGAATTTCAAACCTTTTGAGGTTAACCTAATTAGCAGGGAAATAAATGGCACGAACTTACTGAACATTTATTGGATGATTAATATAGAAGGAAAGTAGAAAGGAAACATGAAGTTATAAAATTGATTGGAAAATTCTAATTAAATGGAAATCTCAAAGTTGTTGGCTGAAAAAGCTCCAGGAATGTAATTTCCCGTGTGTAACGCAATTTCGATATCATTACTGTAATAACAGATAGCAACATGGTAGCATAGCTTTCTGTGCCGATTTTCTATCTTCCGTCCTCTTTTCCTTCCTACCTAGTTTCATCTCCTACCCTGTCTTCTTCTCCTACTCTGTCCGTTAACTCTCCCTACTTGATATTCCACCAGAACACATTTCACTTTATCCTTATTTCCGTATAGTGGATTTTTATCTATGAATATAGACTCATTGATGCACACCGTTTTACGATGCGATTTATGGCGATAATCACACGCTGTGGCTTTCTTTCGTTTCGTTCAAAAGATGAAGAGGGAAGTTGCTGGGATTATGATTATTATTATTCTTATTATTATTGTTATTGTTGTTGTTGTTATTATTATTGTTATTATTATTATTGTTATTATTATTATTGTTATTATTATTATTATTATTATTGTTGTTATTACTATTATTGTTATTATTGTTATTATTGTTGTTTTTATTATTATTATTATTACTATTATTATTATTATTATTAGAGAGAGAGAAGGGGCGAGAGAAAGCTTGGAAATCTTTACTCTAGGGAATAGGGAGACTGCGTGCAACAGTGGGTTATTTCGAAGATTTAGATGTAAATAATGGCGATGAGATTTTTGTTTGATCATTTTTTAAATGCGTTGTGAAAAAATTATAATCCGTTAACTAGGAAAAACAGGTTAACTCGTTTACTCTGTTTCATAATCTCGTGAAGATAATAACTTTACTATTTATGAATCTCCTACTTTTTTATGTATTACCTCGTTCATGCTGAAAATAAATTAAACCTATCGTGTATAATATATGGAAGAAATAAAATCATCTATCAGAGATTAATTTGTTTTTATTAACCTGTAACGTTGCTAACAGGATTATAGAGATTTCTACTTAAAGGATGACCTGGTTAAAAGGTTCAAGAAAGAAGAAATTCTCTTCTTGAGATGGAGTCCTGTAGGTTCGATCTTAAAGAGTTTGAAATACTATAGATCTTATGACGTTCAGTATAAATGTTTCCGAATTCTAGAAGGGTTGAAATTTGTTTGCCGAATGGATTTCTGAAGGTACTATAATAACGGCGTGATTTGTTGATAATTACTTCGCTACAGTTTTCAATTTAAATTCCATTTTGATTTCATCGTTTAGTTTACTTTAATACAACGTAAGTTTTCAGTTTCGGTATTAACTAACAATAAGTTTCTAAATGTCAGATTCAGATCTACGATTTATGAATTTGTAAGATCTAACTATTTTAATCAAACAGTTTCTAAACTTTAAGACGAATGGAATACCTCAGCGTGAGAAATTTTTCGAAGTTTGGAAAAACTATTTCTCAGTAATTAATGTGCATTTGAGACAGCGGGAAGTTTCGTTTAAGAAGTAATTCGCGAACGTTATTTCAGAAACGTTATAACATTGTACACCTCTAATGATTCTAATTCGAAATTTACCACATTTTACGAACTATAATATGATAGAGATCAAACATGCGATCAAACAAGTGACAATCTTAAGTAATGTTAAATGAAAATGTTTAGATGCAGATTGAACAAGCCCAAGCGTGTACCTTTTCATTATCACATTACGCACAGTTCAGTTCCGATAGCACGAAACAAGATCATTATCGTGTCATTAAATCCTCATAATCGATGAATGTGTTACAAACGAACACCGCCACGAACTACGACATCGAATCGATCGTTAGCGACTCCGATTGTTCGTATTTAAAGACCTAATCGATCGATCGTAATTACCTCACGAGCTATAAATCGATTTCTAATTAAGATCGTGACGCCTCAGGAAAATGGGAATCAACTGTTATACACGTATTCTATACGTATTGAATCCTGATCATAGTACATTGTCTTAGTCTCCATCTTTTTCGAAATTCTACGATAACATTTTTCAAGCTAATGCGAAACCTAATTATGAAATGGCGATTTGAATCTCGAATAATCTCAATAATACTTGTCTCTGATCGATCACGCGCTCAATTTATTGTTTAAGGTCAACTGAATTGTTGAGAGCATTAAGAAATTTTGTAAATTCTAGCTTATTACGATTTATATACTTTAAATTAATGTAATATCGTTATTATCACATTTCCGATGTTCATACATTTGTGGAAAACGTAAAAACGAAAAATCATATGAAATATACAAAATATAGAGATATATTAAATGTATAGAGTACATATAAAATATGCGAAATCTCATTCTCATTGCAATGTGTACTTAGCGAGTGAAAAGAATCTTTACGTTTCTTTAGTTGTGTTTATAATCGGATTTGCATAAACGTTCCCAGTCTAGTTATTATTCTACGTATATTTGATTTCCCTTGATCAATCCGAGTTGAAGCTTTATTTACAATCTAAAGTCGCATTGAAAGTAAGGATTACAAAAGCCAAAAGTTTACCAAAGCTTGTATTTTATCCGATTTCCATTGAAAATTCTCGTGTTTAAACCACGAGACATAGAGACGTTTCAAAAATCCACATCGGATTTACCAAAAAAGAAAGGAAACGAAAGAGAAAATGTAGAAATTCACAGGAACACGTAGTGCAAATTTTTCGCTGTCAAGTGTCGCTTAAGTCACTAAACTCTGACAAACGGCACAGCTGGAATCTCTGCCGGATAAATGGCGAAAGAAATTTATGCGCCAATTAATGGCGAAGGAAAACGTAATACCAGGGCTGACGCAGAAACAAGTGCTACGCAGCAGCCACTTATCGTCGGAAAACAAGGTGCCTGGAAGCTTAGCAGGCCTGCCTAAAGACCTGTGGGACGAGGAGTACTTCGAAGATGGAATGTGGAAATCGAAGCCACGAAACAGGCCTGTAATAGGCCTTATGCACTCCATATTAAATATGCCCGAGTTCTCCACGTTATTTGGTAAGAATTTCATGGCGTATCTAGAACGTTTCCCATGATGTATAAAAATATGATATACCATCGCGAACCACCAGCTCCGTTCATTTGTATGGAAAATTGCATTTCAACATTTCGATATTTGCATTAGTGTTATTATATACCTAATTACGATTATTGCATTCGTTTATTCTACGTTTCATATTTCCAGTTTGTTACGAATCTTATTAAACCTCTCGTATTTGTCTCTTCATTTCGAAAATTTATGAACCTGCTTTGATACTAATGCTCTCGTTATTGACTTGCCTAATAATATGTTTCTCTGTTTATTAGAGATCCGATTAAGTTATGTACTTCCTAGCTTGTATATTTTCGAGATATTTCCAGTACTCTATCCTATAATATTATAGTATTATATTAGGTTACACCGTAGTATACAATGCACGGAATATATTTGAGAAACATATTGAAATTATGTTTGTTCTTTGTTTTTAAGACTACCGGAAACGACGAATTGATTGGGGTTCGAAAAATATGATCGCAGTGGCAAATAAGGATGCAGTGAAATTTTACAGTGTATCCAAATCTGATATCATGGACTCGCCGAGAAGCATGTACATACATAATGTCGATTCATTAAAATGGAACAACGCTGGTAAGTAACGCTACGCAAAATATATAATTACCGGTGCGTTAAAGAGTCTATTACGCATATTAAATCTATTAAAAATTGAAAGTTGAAACTGCCTACAATGAATATAGCTACAAAAGTATAAAATTAACGTATTTTATTTACTTTGTTATCGAGTATCTGGACAAAATGAAGTTTTTCATCATTTTAAAATAAATAATCTCAATCTAATACCATACCTAATTCATTACATCGATTGCGAATCTTGAAAAGAAACGCGTTTGAGATTTTCTGACTACAAACTTATCGACTTGTGAAATTCTGCGTTTCTTTTCGCTATCTACCAATTGATATCTAGAAACAATATAGATCGAAGCACTTTAACTAGACCTGAAATTAAATTCGGAAAGTTCTCTATAGTATTTCAAATATGTTAAGCCATATCCGAAATCCATTATTCAAGTATTCATGGACATGCGAGTTGTAAGTTATAACGCTATAACGAAATACTTAAATGGGAAGTTGATATCAATTTTTAAACTCGTCAATCCATAAACAAAGAGATCATGTCTACGTTAAAATAATTCCAATCTCAATTATCAATTACTTATGTAGGTACGTAGTTTTCTCATTGTTATGCAATTAATATTGATAATATCTTACAAGAAAATGTTACATTTCTGTCCAGGTAATAAACTGGCGATATGCACTCGGTCCTTTGTGAAATTGTACTGTGTAGATATGCAGAAGATTATTTGGTCGACAAACACGTGCGAAAGTGACGTGAGTTGCATCTGCTGGTCTAAGAATGACCAACATATCGTCACGTGAGTAGTACAATATCTATCTATACAGAGATTTGTGATTATTGCATAAATATAAGATAAACAGGAACGACCATTCATCATTCAATATCATTTCAATCTATTAACGACGTTTTATTACGATCTGATATAGCTTGACGAGTGTCATTGATTTGCTTACCACAATTATGTACTTGTCGATCGTCTGCAATCGTCTCGCGTCGCCGCGCCGTGAGCTACTTTTTAACATTGCAATTTATGTTCGTTAAAATTCAGAGCGCTGTCGTTAGGACGCATGCTTTCATTTATATTTCGATTGTAATTAGCTAGAAAATGGATATGACTTATATGTAAATCTTTTTAATATTATGTGCAGAAGTGACCGAACGTCGATCACGTCATATTTCGCTAAGGATGGCAAGATCGCTAATTCGTCCTCCGTGCATTCTTCGATCATTTTATTGATCGCATTTTCATCGAATTATCGATATCTCGCGAGTACAGCGATAGAAGGGAAAGTTCGGATTTTCGAGTGGCCAAGTTTGACCGTGCACATTGACGTCCTTTACTACGAGCCTGTCCTAGTAAGTTGATATCACTCGTTACACACGAACACTTTTATCGTTTCCGAAGTTGGATACTATTTAAAATGAATTATATATTATATTCAGGCTTTAGCTTGGCACCCGTTCGAAAGTAGTTTATTATGCATAGGCGGTGGCCTGGGTGACGCTTCGCTGACCCTTTGGGACATGAACAAGTTAAGTTCACCGACTTACCGCGACGTCTATTTCCAAGGTGTCGTGAGGAATATGATATGGAATAAGCACAGCGGTGAGCTGGTCGTTCACTGGTCGTACGAGGAGGAGCATAATAACGCGTGCAGCGCGATACCTGTTCTCGCGAGCCTCGATCGCATTGTGGACGAGATACCTGTGGATAAGGATACACGAATCAACTCTATTATGTGGAACTCTGATCAAACGCAAATAGGTACGTGAGAATCCTCTCGTTGATTTGATTATTCGATGAAACTGTGAAGTCGTAATTGGATCTGTGGTAAGTGTCACGCGTATTGAACGTAATAAGGGTTTCGGGTTCGAAGCGTCCAGTTATTTATCAGACGAGAAGAAGATTATTGGATGTAATGTTAGGTGAAAGGATAATAAAAAGTCGTTAATTCCCATGGTATCTGTATTTGGTGTTATTTCTGTAACTGTAATCTATTGTGGTTATGGGTTATATAGATAGAGAGAAAAGCGCGTGGATAAATTGTCAGATAGTAAACTATATTTAATAAAGAAACGTTGGTATAATATGAATACAATTTGAGCTGGTCCAGATCCGCACGCTAGCAGTGTTACCTGGGAACTGAACACCGAAGCCATCGTTGCCTGTCTCTTGTCTTATGGTTGCCATGTGGTTGTCTTTTGTCTATGGCCTGTCGATGGCTTTAGTGAGTCAGAAAATTAGTCGGTACAGATGTAGAGTTTACTTAGAAGTGTTAACCACTTCAACACGATCGATTATGGTTTCCGTAGAATGCTCTCTGTGAGTACTATGATAGTCCTAGATAGTATGTTATATGATGTTGAATTTGAAATATGTTTTTCTGTATCTACTTATGGTAGGATAGGTTTCGAGCGGGAAGTATGATCGTATCACTGCTTGGCAATGATAGTGACATGATTGAAGAAATTTTGAATTTGCTGTTATCGCATACAAGATCTACGTTATTTTTCTATTTTTATCACGTAACACGGTTATTTTATCATGAATACTTATAATCCCGACAGTTTCCCGTGAGAGGGAAGTTACGTTAAATATGTTAATAAGGGCTGAATTTAATATTTTCAAAAATATAAAGCTTGAAAATCCTCTCGTCTGAAGCTTTTACATTTTTTGACTTGTGACACTATCAACAGCGTATAAAACAGCGATACGGAGAGTCCTTGGATTGAGCGGTAAATTATTGGTTCTTATACTGTTTGTTTAGTGAGGTTATTTTGTGGTTTTAGCAATGCAGTTGTTTTCGTCGAATATTGTGTATCGATTATGTACTATCTCTTATATATGTATTATCTTTTTATGAAAAAACTTAAGAAATTCGTTGAAAAATATTAACAGCTAGGAAGCTACGAAAGCTTCGAAAACATGCGTCTTTGGACGATGGTTAAAGAAAGAATGTAACAATTTAATATTCTGTAATTTGTATGTTTTGTTCGTAGTATTGCTATAGAGTTTGTGAACTTTGTGAAATTATCATACCTCCGTTCTTTCATGAATTAATAGTTCTAATGTCACCAAGGAAATTAACAAGCGAATATGCATATTTTTTTTAGCCGTTCAGTCTGACGAATCATTAATGATATGGAATTTTTTCGGCAACAATCGTCAATCTCAAATATGTAAGATACAAGGCAAACGTATACAAAGAGATGCAAGTACCACAAATTTTAAAGGATTTGGATATTATAATATACGGTAAAACCGACGTATTCAAGGAATTTTTTAACATTCATAAAAAATTATTGGAAATATTTCAAAAACTTATTTATGAATAGGTCAGAACTTAACTAATAACCGCGACTATTAGCTTTTAATATATTTTATATAATTACGTGTTATGTTCAATCTTACCACCTTTTAGCAATTATAGACTATACTCACTTTTGTACGCAATGTAAAATGTCGAATTATTGCTACAATCAAATTTGTTGAATTTCAGTCTATGAATATCTTATCTATTTGTTGTCGTGATTACATGATTTTAATTATAATTACTACGTAACATATTTAAAGATAGATACTAAAAGTTAACAATTCTAGATAAAAATAAAGGAAAGGATGCACTGATTTTTAGTGTTTGTTCTAATGTTTGGAGCACTGGATGCACTTCATATTTTTAACCGAAGACTCTATCTTAAAATAAAATTTATAAAGTTTCATATTATATTGAATTCATGATTTATGTGATTATGTACGACAAAATTCATTATTTGGATACATCGGTTCTACTACATGCCAAAAATTAGTAACGGGTAACGTCTTGAATAACAAATTTTCATCTTATATAATTATTTGTATCTGCCGACATTTAGTTTCATACATAATTAATATAATCAACCAATGGCGAGAAAAATCCAATTATGTGAAGATGTAAATTAGATGAATTTAAATCATGTAATTTATTTTGTAACTATATGACTTACCTGTTTTTGTTGGTCAGAATAATAATAATAAAAATATATATATATATTCTATAAAAATTTTATAACTTTATTTCTAACGGTCCCTTTATGTTTACCTATAAAACGATTGAAAAAGCAAAACACTAAACAAAATAAATACCAGCTCCGAAACTATACTTACGGCAATTAGAAAAATTTACTTTCCTATGAAATTTCCATCTATAAAATTGAAACGCGTAGCTAGACGCTATCTAGATAGAAAGAATAAGTACGGTCGTTGCAAAGTACAAGTACAGGCCACTTTAAATTAATTTCACCAATTAAGTTTGAAAAGCAGCGAACAACTGAGATAATTAGATACCCTTCTTACAATTACCTATCCGAGCCACTCAACCATGTTATAATTTTGTTTAAAAGAATCTTTTTGATGCCACTAACGTTGTATAAGATACTGTTCCTTTCAAATACATCGATCGCTTCGCAGCTTCACACACAAAGATCATCCCATATTGTTTTCCTGTCGTATCACGACCTACACGTTTCATCGTAACGTCGAATCGTTTCCAACGTCGCGACCGAGAGAATCGATGAAAAAGGAAGGAAAGAGTAAAAATCAGGCGAAAGTCGTTTCGCAAAACGATTATAGCGTGCCAACGATTAAGGACGATTATGATCGAATCACGCGCAATTTAAATTTTTCCGGGCCCATTTAGCAGCAGGTTTATCGATCGACCGGAAGATAAGCCGGCACAATCTCATGCTAGAACTGTTAACGACCGTCTGGACTATCATCAAATAGATTTTCACGTTTCGCCACCTTTGGCAATTCCCGTCTAAATTACATGATTATCTTTCGGCTACTACTTGCACAAGGAAGCAGAAAGCTATGTAGGCCATTTTGAGAGCAGCCACTCTGGCAAATGCCGCTTGATTATGGTTTCGTATAGTTCGGTAGCTTTTTTCAATTAAATACTGTCTCCTGACTCCAACTTGATGCCCTGAAAGAATTACAGCAAAGAATTCACAAGATCGTGTTGTAAAAGAAAATTTATTTATAAAAAGTTGAGTACTTTCCAGAAGACTCCAGTGCTATAGTTTCGATGTCATGGGCTTTATCTCGTAGATCTATTTTACGATTGACGTTCTAAAATAACTCTTCTTTTACTTGCTGCTTTAAATAAAGATAAGAAAATGGGAAGGTGAAGGGCAGTTATTGCAACGCATTCGTGGCTGAATTTAATTTGATTTGTCGAGATTTGTTATCAATTATAATAAATCTTCGTCGACTACGAATGTATGCAACAATAAATCTTAAGAATCAGTATTGGTAGTTCGGGTCTGGATGGGTACAAGATTTAAAATGAAGGAAATACACATTTAAAAGATTAAATAAAATTATGGCCGTTTTGCAGCCTGCGAAAAGTCTCTACATATAAAGTCGCTATGGTTTTACCTTTGAAAATTGTACTGTTTAATTATATTTATCATGCTGTTTCGCAAGAGCAACGCTGCAATAAAAAAAAAGACTGCTTTACCCCTCTTTTTAATACTAAGGATACAATGGTCGACTATAAATCTTAAAGACTCAGTCTATTGGCTAAATAACAGAAAAAAGCTGTTTCCATCGCTAAATAGGTAAATAATTTGTAGTTCTCTGCATGAAACTTTCTATTTTCTGCAAGTTCAGAAAGGTATAATTTTCTTATTTCTATCACTTTTCTAGAAAATTGACAACACTGTAAATAGACATCAAATGCGATTTCAATTACTATCCCTTAAGTGCTCAAAGTTATGCACCTAGTATTCGAAAGTCTGAATCCCCTAAGATTAACTGTCTTACAATTTCGGATATTAAGTTTCGCATTAACCCAGTAAGGACTCGCTGAATTTTTAATTTCGCTTTACATTTAATTAATTTACACACAATTAATTACAAACTCCACTTATTTCTAATTCGTCTATACTTATTATTTTCCATATTCTAGCGTTGCGATAACAGTCACCAACCTCTAAGCAAAACCTATAGGAACCATCATCCTTCCGATCCTCAATCCGTGACAACTTCCATCAATTTTCGTCCATCAAGCTAAATGTTCATCATCTTTTACAACTTACTCTTCTTAAATGAACAATTTCCACGCGTGCACCGATCGCGTTTCAGCCAACGGCAATCTCCAACAACTATTGAATTCTACTTTCACAGGTCGCATGTCCAGCGCGGTCTTTTTCTTCGTTACGTCGTCCACTTATGGAAATCGAGATTTCGTTGGGATTAAACGGCCCAGCAAGGACGCGGTTAATGGTCTCAAATTACCGTCCTCGCCTCGGCCCCCTCGCTTAACATAAAGTAACTAGAACAGACGCGGCATTACGGAGCTCGCGCTAATGCCACGCTGCTCGCTAATAACAAGCGAGCGGGACCGATGAAAAACCGCGCGACCAAACCAGTTAGCCGCCGCAGACCGAAGGAGCTTTAACGTTCCGCTCGAGCCGCGCTCAATCGTGTCCAATCGAACGATAAGTTAATCGATGACGGAAATCAGAGGCAGACGCTTGAATTATCGCTCGCGTAATTTGGCCCCTCCACGCTTGCCTCGCAATTATCCGTATCTCTGATTCAACGATGGTTCAAACTTACCAGGATGATCGCTGTGATCTGCGGGCAAATTCGTGACGTGGACTTGCGTCAAGTTTTATGACGCGGCTCGTGATTAGGAAATTGCGGATTTTTACGCGTTTACGCGAAAATGAATTATCTTCGTTAATGTTGAAATTCCTATCACGCATCCTATCCACGAGTACACCGATACCGTACCATCTGTTGTGACTCTGTCACAGTGTAGTCAATTAACTTCTTTCTCTATACAAAGGCGATCCAGCAGAAAATCCAGTCAGCTCATCAGACCCGAAACGAAACCAAATTCCAGCAAATTAAAAATTCAGTCACGAACGATCACCCTCTATTCTCACCCTCGTGCGACCGTTCCATAACCAATGTGATCCAGACCAGATTGAATCATGCCTGTTCGACAACACGAACGACAAAAATTCGATTTCGCTCTGTATTCGAGCGTACGCGCATTTCTTAGTTCGAAACCGTTAATTGGCCGGCTGGATGCAGTGTTTATGGTTGGTCAGTCGTCGTAAAACGGTTGCTGATTATCATTACATACAATCACGCTTAGATCCACCGATACCAGCCTTCTCGAACGATATTTATTACCATAACCGTAGCATAGCAGATTCTGGCTCGATTCGAGACTTTTCTTCGTCGTTTTCTCCGTGGCTCAAAACGAGAAGCGGTTCGCGGCGGATGTCAACCACTTTGAGTATTCTTTTACGTTCTTCTGCCTTCCCTTTCGTTTTGTTTCCTCTTGCTTTTGCGTCTCGGTGCTCGGAATCCATCGTAATAGTGCCTTCGATCTTGTAATCGGATATTGAACCGCGATGAACAGCCGGCTGATTTACATCTTCCTCGATAGCCCGTGTAATAACAGAGCATCGTTGCTCGTGTTCGATTGAAATTACAACGGCCATGAATTTTAAGGAGATTATTCTAATAATGTAACCGTATTGCCATTGCTGAAATCGAGCGCCGGGACGTTATCGTTGCTCGGTGAGCCTGTACTTTCCATTTTCTCTTGCTACGATATCGTCTGACTTTTGAACAAATTACCGAGTAACGTTCTCTCACCTTGTTCTTTTTCTGGGAGAAGTATTAGAAGGTAAAAAAGTAAAATTGCGCAGACAGCTGTATTCTTTGTATTCATTGGTGGAAGAAAGATTATTCGGTACAATTTGAATTTACGTCCATTTTTGAGATTGGAGGGTTATTTTATTTCCGAACATGGTGGAACAATATCGTGTAATTATTTATGAATTTATTGGTTATACTCGTTAATTTATGGTTAACATTTTGCGCAATGTGTCTGCTCAGAAAGTATTCGAAGATCTACAGATGAACAATACAGATTATCAAGTTTCAATCTGAGTTTTAGAATGTGTATCATGGCGAATAAATCTTTGTACCCGATGACTTTTGCGATCTCTTCGGAGATTTGAAGGGTCAGATGCGGTCGCAGAGATTACCAGTTCGAAGTGCTGATTGATCGTGCGCATAGATACACTAAACCATCGGTCGAATTGACATCGACAATTGATTATTGTGGAATATTTAATGAAAAAGTATTGGCTTAATAATTCTTTTTCGTAATTACATCTTGTAGAATTGAACTATGGAAGCATGATATTTGAGAAATTAGCGAAATACGAGGAAAATAGAAGATAAGTTCAGATAAGTTCAGAATTTTCTTTCTTCAACGTAAACTAGGTTATTAAAATCTCAGGAATACATCTCAATTTCCTTGATTTTTTTTCACAAGTTATTTATAATAACTTTTATTCATAAGAGAAACTCGTTCATAAGAGAATATGAAATAATGGAGAAATTTTGAAATTCATAAATTCTCGCAGAAAGAATTTTTACTTCCTTAGAATTTTATAGTAACACTTTTAATTTAAGGTATTTTATATATCGAAAATAGAAGTCAAACTTACAATAAAGAAAGAAGAAGATAAATAGTAAAACTTCTACTTGTTAGTCATAGTTTTAATCAAGCAGTATCGGAACATTCTTATTCAAAAATGTGATGAACAACTCTGATGAACCGAAGAAATCCAAAGAACTATCTTTCGGATAGTTCGTAGCTGATAGTTCGTTTCTGACAATGAACATAATGTATCTACCTATATCGAACTTATCAACACTGAAGAAGGATTATTTACCCGGATCTTTCAATCAAACGACTTCAATCAAACGGATCATTCAAACAACTACTGTTCTTGATTCGAGAGGTCCCATTTCTCAACAAGACATTCGCATAATATAGCATCGAAGCTCATACTGTGAAAAGCTTTGACTCTAAATTACGGTGTTTTAAATTTTTCCTAAATTTCGTTACGAACTTTCCGAACTGCCCAATAACTCGTCGGCTGGAATCTCGGCGTAACGTCAAGGCCACATTCGCCTCGTTCCAGATGCGTGAAATCTCGTGTTTCATGACTCGGTCTTCAGACAGAATTAAGACGCATGGTAGCACGGTAGCCAGGGTGCACTATCTGTGTGCATTTATCATGCGGACAGTTACACCAGTCGTTGGTTCTTCTTCTCTGTCACAGAATTAATGAGACGGTCGAACATTAAGGGAAACGGTTAGAAAAAGAGAGCGAAATGTTGGGGAAAAGGCGAGTCACTCGTTTTCTTCGAAAGCGAAAGTTTTTTTTTTACTCTGTGACAAAGGACACGATGTCTGTCTCCTGTAGATAAAACGTACGGCAGACGAAACAGTCTCGAGTAATGTTACTTAATAATCTCCTACTTGAGAAGCGATCTATCTTCTTGAGAACGACAACGTTTCGAGTAGTACAGATAAATATATCGATCCGAGCCATAGGGAAAGAACGTTTAAACGGATACATGTGGACATGTAATAGCGTCTTCGCGGTTTATCTGGCGATTCAGAAGAAAGATAATGCCTAGCCCTTCCTATGCATTATTTTTTATTGTTTCTGTTTAGCGAAGAATTATTGCTAGCCGTGGAAGAAATGGCGTAGGAAAATATTTTTGTTGCGCCATGGATGGCCTGTATCTTAAAATAGAATGTCACTGATAAATAGAGTGGCTCTATAAAAATCATAGCTTTTAATGCATTTTATGATACTTAGAGATAATTCTAAAGTTTCTCTTTGTCTCTTTCTCTACATAATGATTGCGATATTTATAGAAGAAAATTGACTGATAATCAAGATCATATTTTACAGGATTATAAGTATTGGGAGGTAATGCTTTTCAATTATTTGGAAAAATAAATTGAATTTTATCACGAAGAAGATACTGTACGTTTAGAGTAATATAATCTGTACGTACGTATGTATAATAATACTACAATGTTTCAAATTAATTCGGAATATCAAAGTTACAGGAACTAATGAATCTATAATTGACTCGAAGCGAGGGGCAATGAAAATTGTTTTAATTAAATAAATTTTGCAATCAAAATTTAATAATAGTATACCATCTGAATTAATTCCATTTTGATATAATTACAGTTTAATACTAAAGTTTGTTGACAAAATTATTTCTCTCAAAGCTCATTTTTCTGAAAAATAGTATTTTTCCACGGATCGCTTCGTCTTCTCTGAAACTTTCTCTACAAGTTTCGCGAACTGTTCTCGAATCTATATCTGCCCAAAACGTATCGTTCGATCAACGTCAATTACAATGCACCGCAAATACAAAATACTTCTAATGTACCTCGTAAAAAGCTAACTATACTTTCTACTTCCTACAATTCCACAGACGTATCGTTACGTCAATTTCAGTACATACCGCTTAATTACCTAAATCACTTCCTTTCCGCAGCATCTAACTTATAAGATGCCCCGTACCATTTTATTTCCTGCTTTCAATCTTCCTCCAGTGATCTACAATTTTCTCCCTGGTACCGAGTGAACTAGCCAGCGGAAAGAAACGTTGGAACGTCGAAAAGCAGGGGAAAAAGGAGTGGAAGAGATCCAAGGCAAGAGCTACCGCGGCAGGGGTCTCGATTACGAAGGGGAAGAGCACGTAGTGCACGTACTACTCGCAATTCGAAATAGCCAGGCCATAAATTAGTAGCTGGCTATCTGAGCGCGGCGATAGAGGGAGAAAAGGAGCAATTATTTCCTTTGGACGCCATATTTCAGTTCGAACATCTTAATAACCGTGGATGTTGTGGCTTCTCCTCGAATCGGACGAGGATAACCGCGCAGGAAACGCGAGAGGCAGAGAAAACGAAACAGAAGGGCGGCTGATACGTTGGAAGGAAAATCAGAAAATAAGAAAAACGAAAGATAAGCACGAGGAGGAAAAGATTTATTCGCGATCGACTTTAAATCTCAATGGCTCCGCTTATCGTTATTTTTCCTTTAGGTTTAAGCGTCTTCCTTTTGCCATCATTTCCTCGTGGCAGCTTCTGGGTGGATCGAAAGAAAGGTGGTTTACAAGAACGGTTTATCAGTATCGACCACCTTGACGTCTTCATGCAATTATAAAGTCGGCCGTGTATAGATGATCGGTTCAAATAACCATTCGCTGTTTTGTTAGCGATTCGCGCTACTACTAATAATCTTCTCTACTAATCTTCAACGTACTGATTAACGATCATCGGAGTAGCAATCGTTAATTAGTATGCATGATCCGAACGTCAACGGTATTGGTCTATGGGATAAAATTGCGACGATCATGAATTAGTTTGGACCATTTAACGATCGCAATAAAGATTCTTTGCGTAATAAAGATACTCGTGGCTTTCAAATATTTTTATTTTTATGCTCATTTAGTAGCTCATAGCGTAATGCAGGTATAACGTAACACAAGTACCGTGGCACTTTTTGTCGAAGCTATATTTATAAAGCGCAAGGATTAAGCCTTTAGATTATTTTACGTGATCGATATATACGCATAATTTGAATTATATTTTCTGTCAATGATTCGACAAATCAAAGTCAAAATTTCCCTCGAATAGAACAAATCGTTCCAGTGAATTCGACAACATTTTTATTAAGCTAAAAACGTAAGAAGGATACAACGTTGAAAATGCGCTTTATCGATAGTCATTGTATTTGCGATCGTTTTTATCGAGTTATAATATCACATTCCGATGCTAAACGAGATGATTGAATTTGAAATAGAGTATAAAATTAAAACCGGAGAATTTTTATTCGCGCGTAACCTTTAATTACTTTTTGTTCATCGATTTCCAATAAAAGAATTGGTATTTATATGAAAAGTAAGGGTAGAGGTTGATAATTAATTTTACGTATCTTCGTTTATTTTATCTGTACATTACTAAAATACGACGAAATTTCACGTGACTAACGCGTACAGAATAATACAAATCGTTAAGGATTTTCAAATCAAGTCGAAATGAATGAATTTCAGCTTGTATATCACGCACGACTCGTTGCAGCGTACTGATTATCTTCGAATTGCACGATTCAGCGAATACCACTCTGTAACGCAACGAACGATTGCTGTACTTTCAATTACAAGTCGTTAGTGGCTTCGTCATTATCGAATCATAATTTTTTATGTTTTCTTGCATCCTTCTTCTTCTGTATTAACAACAACTTATTCTGCATTATTTAGCAGAGAATATCAGAAAACGACGACAAGGGATACATCTTTTGGAATTTATTACACCCTAATTTTTACTGTTTTAGTCAAAAACATGAATAATTATGTTGATCGTCTGAACGCTCCTTTACGCTACAAGTACAGCGGATTCTTTTTTCGGACGAATTGACATTCGCACGAACTCAATACGTCACTGTAATGAAAAATGTATGCATGTAAATTTTTGTAACTTTTTTTTTTTTTACGCGTTCCAGTCTTCAGACGTTACATTCGTCGGAACAGCAGTTCGTCCGACTACGCATCCGCCATAACCGTAGCCTTAGACGGTAACACGTTTTCTCGTGTAAATCATTCGCGGATTAACATGGCGCAGGGAAAAGCGAATGTGCAAGTCGGCCCTAAAGAGGCGTTGCTCGGGCACCGGTATATGTACTTTGCATATACGCCGCTGAATCACGTCTCGTTGCTTGGTAGCCGTTAAAAGCGCCGTATATCATGTCGCTAAAGGACATGAATTGTGGGTGGATCTGATTTGGAGGGAACACCATGACAAAACTAAAGAGTGCACTATGCGCGGGTTGGACTAGCCGAGAGAACGGTCTAACGAGCCGCGAGCTTTCAATTGCGCGATTCGCAGCTGCGTTTTGCGCAACACGCCGTTTCGCGAGGACACAATGCATCTGGAAGTGACTTGAGCGAATAGTTCTCGAACAAAAGCG
Organism: Bombus confusus; assembly: GCA_014737475.1. NCBI lineage: Eukaryota > Metazoa > Arthropoda > Insecta > Hymenoptera > Apidae > Bombus > Bombus confusus. The sequence continues at coordinate 5,723,909 of JACXIV010000002.1, read as the reverse complement.
TTTAAGGCGGATTTATTGGACGATCGACTAGCCCGACATCGTTCTATGCCATTTCACATCGTTCCTTGCGAGTTTTCAGCTACGTTATAACCGATAATACTTGGTTACGCGATTCTTGCGCTGGCCGATTTGCAACGTGTCAAGTAATATGAGAAATCGTTCTTGATAATTTGGTATTTGGTTTGGGTAATAGGCGACGATTGTTATTTCGAATTTGCCATACGAGGAGGCCAAGGAGGTTAAGTGTGTTGCAAATTGTGAAAATACATGTGTTATTCGTATTTTAATTGGTGCGATGGATTCGCATTTTCATTGCCTACTTTTACGTTCTATATTTAATACAGGAATATTGCAGCGAAGTTTTAAAGAAACTTTTGTCGAATAATAACCTGCTGCTACTTTAAATAATATATAAATCTATCCCTCTTATCTTCCTTCGAAATCTTCCTTCGAAATCTTCCTTCAAAAATGAAAAGCTTCCCGCTCATTTGCCTATCTTCCTCTAATAATCAAGATATTGCGAATAATTACACCTACCTATACTTAAAAATAGCAATTTACTATACAAAATCGTTAATGGTCGAAAATGATCCAGTTATCCTTTCAATATTCCCGCTTATCTTGACACACCTGAGCTACATCTCTGATGAGCTCGTTCCGAGCATCCACAAAATTCCACTCGCCGTTCTTCGTCCATTCAGCTTAGTTCGCGTTCATTTGTTCAAGCTGCTGATCACAATCATCGTAGCCCGAAGAGGCGAGAAAGAACAGCGCCATGAGTAGAGAAGCCTGATTAGAATAATTACATACGATTATTCAATCAACGTCACTCATACTAGGGTTCGGTATGTGTTCACAGCGATGTATTGATACACGCTTGCACGAGCGTGTAAAGCTTAAAAAGGCCAGTTCTCGTAGCGAAGTAGCCGCCAGACTGATTAACAGCAACGAGTAATTTAAGATTTTTCGAGGTGGAACAGAAACAGCTGAAAAATAGACTAATCCGAACATGGTAGCAATTTGCCCGAGTGTTTTATGTTTCATCCAATCGACCGGATGAATACTAATCGAACGGGTGATTACTAATCGACTGTCCCATGGAAATTTACGAGAAGCTGTTTTTTTAAAACGACAAGTTTTCCTAGCTTAACCTTCTTCGATTTATGCAAGCTGAAGTGTTCAAAATAGTAAATGTTTCTACACCTACAGTTCAGATACTCGTTACCTTTATACAAGCAATCACGAAAAGCTACATACATGTACACGATTTATTATTTTAATCGTTTATCGAATATAGTATACTTATATGATCTACAGGGTCGCGTTAAAGATATACCTGAACATATAAAAAGTAAACAGTATACGTTCCAATTTCAGCATCAATCTAATTTCCTATTGCGCAAGATCAGTGAATCTCACAGTGGCCGACAAGAATATTTGACCATCTAAATATTTTTATGATCTTTGAGAACTATGTGTATATCTGTACAAAATATCTTCTAGCTTCTACGTACGTTTTCAGATCTGTTCCAAACTTTATCAATATAAATCACGATGATCGGGTCTCATAAAAGTGCTAATGGAATTTCATAACAACACACATAGTATATCTACTTATGTAAAATCCCTGCACTCGTTTGAATATTTTCGCGATGTAATCCATAAACAAGTTCCACCCACGAATCTGTTAATTGCCAATTTCCAAGAAATCATCGCCGATTGAGAACGTCCGACTGAGGCAACCTCGATCACGCTCGTCCCCACCCAACTTCCATCAGCCAAATTTTTCGACCTCGATCGTGTACGTTTCCGCATCGCGAGTGCGACACACGTCGAACCGGAAGAGGTCGCGAATCAAAGCTCGTAGTATCGTTGGTCTCGTTCGTATTTCCGCCGGCTGGAATCCAGACACTCGGCCGTAGTACAGCGTGCAGCTGCGCGGTCGGAATTCTTCGCATAAATTCTGCATGTGTGCACGTTCGTGAAAGAGCGTGGGCGGTTGGAAGCTGAATTGGTGGGGTTGCAGACCCTTGGCGAACCTCGTGGTGTGCCGCGTGTCCGTGCGCACAGCGCAGCGTGGATAAATAATCGCGGAAATCTCGCTGCAGATATAGCTAGACGGTGCGGTGAGTGAGACGTAAATGGAGATTCAACCTGATTCCGCATCGATTTCTATCTGACGCGGGTATCCGTTCTCCGGTGACGTCGCCGGGTCAGCTGTGCGAACCGCGTTTTCGCATTTTGTCATAAGCACGGAGAATAGAGGGCGGAGAAGGAGAAGACCGGCGATGAAGACTGTCGAGAATGTGTAAGTCGAAATGAGTTTTAATAAATGAGTTTCACTGGACGTGATCGAAAAGCAAAATATCAGTTTATGTTCATAATATGTAATGTAATATATAAAGGGCTAGGAATCATAGCGGTGTAAGTCAATGCGCTATTATTTTTTATAAGATACTGTTTCGTGTTTATTGTTATATAAAGTCATATATTTGATATATTTTTTTCGAGTCGTGAAAATGTATGCTGCAGAGGATAAAATAAAGCTATAACGTGATTATGAAACCAAAGGGATGACAGTTTTATGAGTCGAGGTACGCGACTAGAATCTCAAAATCTCGACTTGTACCACTGCGACTTTGACTCGCCATTTGTACGTGTACTTAATGGTTAATGAAAGATACGAAGGGAATAGGGAAGTCACCCTAATCGGAAACAATGGCATGTACTCGCATATACGAGACGTCTCGTGATGTGCATATATTCAACAGAGAGCGCGGCATTTAAATATTTTAGAATAAATTTCTTCTCTTTTGTAATTTACAGTACTCTTACTTCTTTCGATCGAAGTCTTAAGAACGAGCTTACTTTATTTTCGTTGGTTACATTATTTTTATTTCACGTAATAAATGGTTTCCTACGTTATCCAAAAGTTACATGTAATTTATTCACGATAGGCGTGAATATTATCGTCGTAAAAAACTTCTAAAAACTTTAAGAAGCTTCCAGAAAAATTTACAAATCAACGATAGTGCATTTTTCGAGACTTTAAATAATCGCATATAAAATATACAGCCAAGAGCTAGTTCTTCTCCTCACGCCATGTATTTTCTCATATACTTTTCATTATAATTTCTTTAACACAAATTTGACTCTTTAATCACCGATAGTTCTGATATTAAGTCTCGTCAGAAGCCTGCTTCTCCACGAGCGAAAGCGCAAGTTACAGAATCTCTCGCGGAGCAGTATCAATTTCATTTTTCCCGCAACGATCGTTCCATTCTCGGTTATAGCGCCGTGTGTATCCCGTATAATTTATAGTTCATTAAAACTATTAATTTACTCCATAAAACGCGAACGAAGAAAGAAAGTTCGAACCGATTGGCCGTCCTTTTCTTCTTCATCGTTCGATAATACGTTCGCCTACCCTTTATAACGCGTTCGGTCGAAACACACGGCGAATCGTCGGACAGAAAGCGGCGCGGAGAGAAAGAAGGAGCGATCCACTCAATTATTTCTCGATCCCGCGGCGCATGAATGAACGAATAGATTCCGGGGACGCACGCGGCTGATAAATGCGTGCCGGCTTCGCCATTATTTTCTATAAACGGTCATTACTTGAATTTATAGCGCGACCGCGGCCGCGTGCTTGCGTGTTCGCCTGCGTGCGTCGCTTAGAAACCCACCACGAAACTCTACTTCGTGTATTAAGTCGAACAACACGCTTCCTGCGTGCGCTCGTACGTTTCACGTACCGTCCGCATATACACACGGCCACGCGTGTGCACGCCTACGATCTCGACACGAAACTTTATCCGAGCAGACCGGCTAAATTGCACGCACTGATACCTACCTCTGCGCGATATAAGCGGTGATAAACGTTCGTTGATGTTTCGTGCTCTCACGAGTCGTCAGATTTTGCATTGATGGATGGAAAGATGATTTAGATCTTGAGAAGCTGGAATTCGTTGGGATAGGTTCGTGCTATAGGTATGTCTCTTATAGCATGCACGGTAGAACTCCATTTGTTTGAACGAAACTTTAGTTAACGCCCAATTAACCGAATTAACAATTTTCCTGCTTGCATTCATTTGTCTGAACGCGAGCTCCTATTCTTGTGTCTAGCTTTTATGATACGAACTGCAATTGCATGAATTGTTTGTCTTCCGACCAGTTAAGATAAGCTCAGATAAGTGGAGATCTACTTCATAGACGGAAGCTGAAAGTAGTCCTCTGATAGTCTCGACACAAACATACAGAGAAACACGCGTATCGTCCGAAAATGACATATATACAAATAAAAGAGTATGACAACACGCGGTGGCGATAGGGAGCAGTACCTCCCTTGACTCTGTTCCGTATCGCGAGACTTCTTTCCAGTTTCGTACTTTGCCAACACGTTTTTCGTTCAATACGGTCCGACGATGGACGGAGCATTCTACTTATAATACGCTGTCTTTAGAAAGTGATTTCGATAGAACATGGTCTGAAGATTGGAGAATTCTTGTACAAAACAGAACTCTAAGCGAACGAATAAGGAACATTTGCGTTGTCAGTGACTCATTAATTCATCGGTATGTCTAGTGGTTAGTATGAAAGAATGCAAGAAGTTTAGCTATCCGTAGATAGTTTAAAAATTCTAATTAAGAAAAGATGAAAAGGTTAGGTAATCGTCGATATCGATTCCTATTGTAAGAAGATTAACTGTACTTTAATCTACACATGTCGGATCGAATGGTTTAGGAACGAAGCAACCCGAAGACAATGAAAGATCTCCGCAATCGCTAACAATCACTTATATCGATATTTTTATTATTGCCTATAGCTTCAATGTTAATAAAAAGTAAAATAACTGCGATTCTTCCCATCCATAACATTTCAGTTGAATTACATCTTATCAAAGATAAGCAAGTACCTAGGTATTTTTTTAATGCTGGCATATTCTAATAAACAAAATTCCATCGATAAACGCGATAGCGGATTTTCGATTAATCCAACATGCAAATATTACAAAGAACCACATACCTTCGAAAGCTGTTGGAAGAAACAAGAAAATTTATGAGGTTGACACGGTCAGAAGGATGCTTTCTGCTGCATCAAATCGTGCGGCGGCAAGCGTGACAGCGAAGAGGAAAACACGATTAGATTTAATAATACGGAAAGTCGGCAAGATTTCGCAGGTGGTCGTACACTTTTATACTCCGCCGTCTGAAACTTCAGCCAGTTGTAACTCAAGTCAAGGGGCTACGCACTTGGCCGGCACAAAGCTATCTAGAGATCTTCCTCGCATTCTGCTGAAGAATAGACTTCTAACCGGTGTGAGATACGCGGCAGGCGAAGATCGCGATCTTTCGGTCCGGCTATTCTCTCCTGGCTTGCTCGCGCCGCGTTGCATAAACTCGCCACGAGCCGAGAGTACTCGAGCCTCCGCTTCGATCCACCGCTGTCGATGAGCAATCTATTTTTCACTCTATTCTTACGAGCGCCGCCATGACATTGTTGCTCGATACGTAGGTGTTTCATAAATATCAAATTGCAAGTTAGCACGTTGACGAAACTGAAGTTCGTACGAATAATTAATTGCCGATGAGTTGTTCGACGAATAATAGTGACTTTGTGCCTTGTGGACTTATGTACAGACACTGACGCCAATTTTTAGTTCTCTCCGCTTTTCTTACGAAAAAGTTGGAGACTCAACGGGTACAGAAAATTGTAACAGACGCGTTTCTCTTCTATAACGTAATATTTTGTCGATGCTCTTGGAGGATTTCATTCGTAGGATTTTGCAAATATTGGTAACTGAAAGTTGAAGTTTATTATTTTTACTAGTTTCTATGGCTTTTCTTGTTGTTCGAGAATCGGTTATACTATCAAATTGAAATTCATGTTACGAAAGATTTAGATTCTGAATATTGAAAAATATATTCATTAAGAAAACGAATAAATATATACCAACTTGCCAAACATTATTCTTATTTTACTAAATGCATTTCTGGATTATCTAACCATAAAGAAACTTCCCAATACCATTAACAAGCACACTCAACGATAGAACTAACAAATCGAAACGATGAATTCGAAATTTTCCATAGGAATTTTATAAATTAACAACGATAGATTTTTAGAAATCTGAATAATCTTGAACAAAATATACAGATATAAGCGTTTGTTCTTTCTCTGATATCACATGTAGTTATATTTTTCCACATACCTGCCGTTTTCATATCTTCCATACAAATTTTACGCTTTAGTCGCGGATAGTTCTAACGTTAGATCCCATCGTCGATCATCGCGTATGAGAGTCACCGTTTCGTTGCCTGCGATTCACTCATGGCGCTCCGTTATGTCGGTCCAACGAATGCAACAAAGATACTGCGCACAACTCCCGACAAGGCTCTAATTCCACGACACTGCTGCACACAAGCGCAAACTCGAAGTGACGCGCGTGCAACGCGGCTGTTTGCTGCGGCGCGTGTGGCGGTCCTTAGAAAGCGGCGAATCGGCGAGCATTGAGAGCACCGAGGCCGGACATTTCGCCGGATCGAATCGCATTCCATCGGTTGGATTTTTTTCCGATGGCGGAGAGTTAACGGGCCGGCCGCTAGCATAATTAATTCTTCCGGGCGGCACACAAGCGAGCGTACCGAGGTTTCTTAAGGGCTCCCAGGTGGCCTGCACCGACTCGCGGCTCTTCCGGCGACCTGGCAGCCCGAGAACCAGCTTAAAAAGTCCGCGCCTCGCCGCGTGGACCGAGAGAGAGCAGAGGTTGTACTATCCACGGGGCACTCTTTGTGGAACTCGTGCCGCCACACCTGCGCCAATGTACCAACGGCCAACCATTGCCACCATCCACCTCTGGCCACGGGGACAAGAGCAGGATATAGGACCCCATATAGGTACAGAGGAATGTCCTCCAGGAAGTCGATGCTCGCGGCCGGCTGACATCGTGAAAAACCAGAGCGAACGAGGAAACGAGAGGGCAAAACTTCTTTGAATTGTCCCGTGATTTTGAAGTTAACGAGCGTACCGGAATCGTCGCTGGGATTCGACATTCGCATTGGCGTCGATCGGCACGTTCTGCTCGGTCGACGTACGTAGCAGGTAAATAGAGCGGCGTAATAAAAAATTGAAGAGATGTAAAGGAGAATAAGAGCGAGGAAAATTTCTTGAGATTGTCATAATTTATATAGTCTTTCGATGTGCGATGAGGATAAGCGAGTATATACTTGGTCACGAAAGTTTCTTAACATTTGTTATATCGTAGGAAGATGTTTATGGCTATATTGTGTGGGTTATATAAAACATTTCGAAATTTCACTAGCTCTGTAACGATATCCGACTGTCATAGGCAGGTCATCGCAAGTTGTAGGATATTCATTGGAAATGTATGTTTAAAAAATTAGTATACGTCATGAATAATCATTTTAATAAGTGTTAGCTATGGTTGTATTGAATATTCGTAGCAACTATCTTCTAAATATCTAATTTCCATATTTGCTTCAAATGTGATCGATATAATCGCGATAGCCGAGTCTCGTGATAATGCTACTGGAATTTCAAAATGTTTCGCGTGTCATACATAATGTATTCGTAAAAGATGTCTACAAATGTTCGAATTTTAAGTAAAATTTTAAGTTTCTAAGTAACAATACCAATTAACTCCGTAAGTAGAAAAATTAAAAGAAGTATCTCGAATATTACAGTTATTTAACAATTCCTTTGGAATCTGCGCTTATTTACGTCATCTTCTTGCAGCTACGAAACTTATGAAAGTAAATGATTCGTTTCTTTCCGAAGTGGCAATTGGTTTCGATCGCCTAAGCGTCGTTGCCGTTCAAGATCATCTAATTTTCTCGAAGGTTAAAAAATCGGCCGCGAAATAGATTCCAAAATCTATGTATAACCGCGAAACTCGCTCGTATTGCCAGTAGCCTCTTACTTAGAAGACACGTGGATTTCGAGCGTCGACAATCGCCCTAAATCAGCTCGTAGATCGGCCGAGACGTACAGAAAGACGTTTAAACGGACGGCGCGTGTAAATCATTGATCGGATCTAGCTACTTTTTCGCGATTTTTCCCTTTCACTCTTGCGAGCTCTATTGAGACGCCTTGGGTAACGGATCGCCCCATAGTATAGGGCCCGTACACATAGGTTGCATCGCGCCCTCGCGTTCTCCGCTCGTTCCATCGCCGCGTACTGTCGCGCCCTTCGGGCTACGCGACGCCTACGCGCGTGGAAAAATATCCACGGAACGACTTGTAATGCGTACTTGCTTTCTTACCCCTGTATACGCTCCTAGGGAAACGGATTTTATGGTAAACTATGTTATTACCCATAGTGAGCACGCCGCGAAAGGGAAACGCGGTCAAGTAGTATATTTTATGTTTCATTCTTGAATTGTCGGGAAGTAAATCGAGTTATTTCAGTGTAATGAAATTTTTAATGGATGACGAAATTAAGTCGGACTGATAGTGGCTAATTTATGGTTAATACATCCTTTGTAATTCGACGATATTTATGGTATGATTTATCAGGAATTGTAACACACATAGTGAAACTTTTTGTAACCAAAAGTTCCAAAAGGAGAAGATTATAAACGTCTGTAAATTTATTCATATCATTTTTATCGATGAGGACGAAACCAAATAAAAATGTTCATGTGGTGTCGAATAAGTGTTGCAGAAAATATAAACAAGTTATTCGTTACGTGATATATAGATCTTAAGGAATATCGACCATAGTACGAGTTAACATAAGATTAGATAGCCAGCTAGACTGATCTATGATAGTTTTATAATACTGCTCAATTAAATTATTACTATTATTCTTACGAGCAAATTAATATATTCGCAACAAAATCTTTCGTTCGGTGCAAAGAAAATTTTTCAAAAGTAGATACCCATTACATAAGTATCTTTCTCTCGATTTTCGAATTTTATTCCAATCTTACGATTAAACAGAGGAATTTTAGTGGAATAATTGGAAACGAAAACATCTTGGATCCACAGGTATGCTTTTCAAAGATAAATGATAAGTTGACAAAGTTTTCTGAAAATCAAAGTCACAATTAAAACAAGCAATATTTAATGTATTTGACGTTTAAAAAATTTTTTCAAACATCAAAAACTTATCGAATTTTGAAACTCCTCCCCTGGGAAAAATGGAAAATGTGGTTTTTCGTGTTTTTTCTCTACAATCTTCATATTGCATAAATTTCCAAGCACGAAATTTCAAACAAATTCTCTAGAATACTGTTTAAATACGACGAAATAAACGACATATATGAACAAGCACGCGGAGAATAGCGCGGCTCCATCGGGAAAGAAACACGACGACGCGATGTCACGATGCAAAGCGGATATTCCGTTCGCCACGATTAATCCAAGAATTTATCGCGGTCCTTCGTCGTTGCTTCAGGCTGAAATAAAGTTTCACCGCAATCGTGGAGGCACATGCGATATCTTTCTAGCAGTAATGAGAAACCGCCTTGGGCGCTATTTCGACGCGGGACACCCTCAGTGTACGAGCGAAGAAATAAACTCGATGCGTCGCCGAATGTTAGCCAGCAACGATATTTTGCATGATCGTGTAGAGTATGATTAAGAATGTATTTCCTTGGATCGATCAGCGTGCGATGACGTGTAAGTTCGAGATGTATATTAATAGCAACGATGATAATTACGCAACGCGTTCTGGTTGCCACGCAGCCTCGTTTTTTCGCTAAACTTGGGTGCATTTTAGAATTTTTCAGTGGTTGCACGAGTTGTTGCAGATTAATCACTGTTAGATACTTTGACATGGATAACAAGCGTGGAAGTAAAATAATTTTCCAATTAACGGGCTGAATATCATAGTAGCGTAGGTCAAAATTTTGAGATTTTTAATTTTATCACGTATATAAGCTGTTAGATGTATCATCTCTGTAGTTTCATCACAATTTAATTTAAGATATAGAAGAAGAAGATGTTAAGACATGAAAATCACGACATGAAAAAATATAATGAATTTTGTATAACGACAAACACAGAACATTATTTTATAAAAATTAGCAATGGATTAACGTATACCGTTATTATGCTCAGCCAGCAAATTCTATAAATTAAAATTAAGGATCAAACATGAAATTTGGAGTGGTGAGTTCATTTTGTATTTATTCTGTCAGAAATGATAATCAGAATTATTGGTAGTAGTAAAAGTTTGATCAATACTTTGATCAGACTGAGATAACATTGTCATTACATTTTTATTCAGTGTATTATTGATGTATTTATTGTTGCACTGTTATACAATAATAAAAGTACAATTTTTCTATAAATTTCTTATTGGTATCAGTACGTTGATCATCAAAATACAAACTTTGGTATACCTGATTTATTTAATACATTTATTTTATAAGAGACGTATTCTACACACGATTTTCTGGTTTCCAGCATTTTCTCCCTTCCGTTTTTTATATTGAATTCGAAAACAATTTGCGTAAAATATTCAGACATTTTCATACGTCCCTTGAATTTTATAGAGGTTCCTACAACCTGAAACGCAATTAACATCAGAACCACTAACAAACCGCCTTTGTAGCTGCACCGTGCAGCTTAATTTATCGAGAAACGAGAAATAAACCATTCAATCGATAACCCGCTACCTGAATTGGAAACAAAAAAATGTTAATCGGAGATAACAGCGTTACGATCGTAAACTTGACGCCATAAGAGAAGTTATTCAGTGTAAGAGTTATGGAGAAATATTTTCTACGGAGGAAGACAAGCAAAATTCCAAAGGAACTCGGCGTCCATCGAAGCAAGTTAATCGAAAGGCGTGAAAAACGCACGGCCAACACGCGTTCCTCCCTTAATATGTACATAATCGGTGGTAGGCTAGTGACTTCTTCGGTCATCGATTCCTGCTGAAGTCATCGACACGTGACTCGGGACCGGTCCTGTAATCCAGTTCTGTCTCGACCCAATCAGGCCACGGCACTTAGGGTATATCGGCGAACAACAAAACAACAACCGGTGGCGAGGTCCTGATTACTATCGCAAGATCAAGGACGTCCACCTACGCCGTCGTGTATACCGTTACTATCGAATTCGTGACCACCACGAGGATATCTCGCGACTCCATGCTCCGCTCCAACATGGTCCTTATCGTCTAATTAATTTTTTTTTTTCAATTATACCGCCACTAAGTTTACCGATTTGTCGATTGTTCTCGTTCAAGGAATTTTTCCAGGGGCGAGAGAAATTTTTTTATACGACACATTGTTTATAATTAAAAATAAAATTCAATGTAGTCGATGTTACGCTGAAGTAATTTAGTATCGTACAGCAGAGTTGGTGAAGTTTGTTAACTATATAAAATTCTACTAGTGTATTAAATGCATATTAAGAATTATCCGACTTTAACCATAATACCATTGCTAAGTATGGGAATAAAATTTACTAAATTCTATATTTCGTTCTAAAATCTTTATTGTAAAATTATTTACAGTAAAAGTAGTTATACATAAAATTAGCACATATATAATTATATAGCAGTATAATAGTATAAAACGTAGATCTCTAACCTCTTCCAAAAAGTATGCAACGATTTTAATCTACCACAAACATAAAATTTAATAGATTCCACATCTGATCAATTTGTTGATCGGCCAGAAGAAGGAGCAATAGGATGGTTGTAAATTTAAGAAACCTGTCATCGCTGCTTGCATGGATAATTTAATAGGGCGATATCATTGCAAACGCGGCTGCAAATGATGGTTGCACCTTGTTGGATTATTTAAGATCGATAGATATGATTCCAAGTTTGAAATAAAACTAAAAAGCAACAATTGAAATACTGAATCGTTTCAGGTACGAATAACACGCCTCGATCTCGCATGAACTGGTTCAAATACACAGTAACAGATAGTGTATGCGACTTTAAATAAACAAGTAAAGTATCAAATGCAAGGTATCTCGTTTATTGAAACGAGATTTTTTTTATTTCGCTCAATTATTTGAACGCGAAATTCTATTAATACGAACACAAAATCATGGATAGCGGGGAATTCAATGAATTCTAATTTTGCCAGTCCATTTAATCTTGCTTTAATCTCATTCATCACAAATTTTCTGCATCATGTCTCTCAAAATAATATCTCCCAGGAATATGTATTTTATTTGTTAATTTTCTTACAATTTTTCCACGATCTCTTTTCAACTGTACTTAGTTGAAAATTCCCTTTATCATGTAAATTTATGCAAATCCATCTGTCATCTTTCAATATCCTTCCATCCTCGTACTATCAACCACGAGATCAATATCCATCATTTATCAAAGATAACGAAAGTGAACAGGATAGATTATCAACTTAACGACAATAAATTTTCATCGTTGACGACATTAACAGGCTGCTAACTGTAGAAAATACAACCGATCGTAGATCACGTCGAAAGACGCATAAATGATAATCAATATAATTTTTTTTCGTTCTTTCTTTATTGAGCCCCTCAAAAACCTCCTCATAACGAATTACCTTTATATTACCTTCATCTCTACAATAAGAAAATATAACAAATTACGTAAAGTCACGATTGCATTAGTTTCTACATTACCTTTGCTTCTGCATAAATTTTTAAAGATCTTAAGATTTATAAATTTACTATTTTTCGACTACATTTTGCGTCACTTATATTCCAACACACGAAAGAGACTCAGAAAGAGATGCAGATAATTCTAAACTACAGCGATTAACATTGACGATGAAATCATATGAGAGGTCTTTTTGCTATCGTCTTCGAAACGAATTTCTCTAAATTCCTTCGTGGTCAGATTACATCTGTACAAACGATTCACGAAAATCTGTAGATGGAATAAAAGTACGCTTATCGATTTGCTCTATAGTTGCTGTTTTAGCCAATGCATCGTGTTTTATATCATCCGATTTACCTCTGTATATTCGATGAGACCCAGAAAAATTCTAAGCTACTATTATTTGCGAAAAGAAAATGCCTACATTTCTCTCCTTGTCTTAATCTTTCCTCTTATCTATTTAATTCTTTTTAACGCTGCATTATACTTCTTGCATTTCAGAAAATTATACACGTAGATCAAAAGAATTGTAACTTGATCGGAGTAGAGTGTCCTTTGTTTCTGACAAAAGATAATCTGTCTTCCATTTGAAATTTATTATTATTCATTTATTATTAACCAATCGCGTAGATAAATCAGGTAAACGATAGAAAGGAAAGACTTACCGCGATGACGGCTGAGCGACAACTCCTCAACTGAAACGATTTGAACGTTCGAACCCGTATCAGATCATTCTCCAGTTTCTCGCCGCACTTTGTATCATTTGCTTTTGTTAGGATCGTTTACATTAATTGATATGGATCGATCCGACATTGTTTATCGCAGATGATAAGTGACTCAACGTTTCGGTAAACGACGTTGCAATGAGTTGCAAGTAAAATCTGTTCAATGTAACGTGATTGCGTCAGCGATACGCAGAGATTTTTCGTTTCATTTCTACTCTGCAAATCCTGTTCTGTTAACTTTTTTCGCATACCTCTAAATTTCAATAGGCTGTTTGAAGTTTTCGATGACAGCTTGGATATTTGATCGAAGGGGACGAGATATCTCGAGAGCAACCTCGTAGATGGATAATATTTAATAGACCTTAGGGCTTGGTAAAAATGTTCGCTGACCACATTCCATGGCAATCGGCAAATGTCGCGTCGTTCATGCTTCGTTGGACGTTGATCGGCTTGAAATCCTCCGGCCGGATGGAAAATATTGGATTCTTAATTAAGCCGTACGTGAAATTACTAGTTCGTATGGACTGTAGAAGAAAAAAATCATCACTTCCTGAGCCAAGCTACTTCGTTATTATCGGATTGCGTTCATGTTGGATACACGGTCATAAGCAGTACGATTAGAAATGGCGCGGTGGTCGTTTGATGGGTATACGTACTTTTTCGCAATTTCGATGCGATGCGAATGAGTTCATTTGAAGATGGATCGTTTCTCGATGTTTAGATATTTTATTTGGAATCGTCGCTTCGAATTTAATTTCGTGATGAAGAGTAGAGTAGTGGTAGAATTTGCGATGGAGTAGATAAATACGTCCTCGTTTATAAGTTACTACACAGTTGTTAATTTTAAATATAAATATTAATGAAATTGATCTGTATTAAAATCTTCAAAACATAGCATAAAGTTTCCCTTTAAAGTATGAAGATTACAGGGAGGAAATGTGATGGGACACGCTCTTTTCTTTTTATGAAAAAGTAGTTTCCAGATTCGGTATGTTGCGAGCCAATCTTTTTATTTGGTTTTGGAATTTATCATATATTCTTTCCTCCTATTCAAAGTAAAAAATATATTGCTTTCCTTAATAGCTGTATCTGTGTTTTTCTTTTCTTTTTTTTTTTTTTTGCAAAATTTAGAATTAGTTTAAAATCTCTGAATTGTTTTAAGTTTCAACTATACCATGTTACAGTATTACTTTCTAGTCATGAAATGACACTGGTCAGAACTCTTTATATGCAGTTAATAAGTATCAGCATCATTTTGTAATTAGAATATCCATTTATGCTTGTCGTAAATGTAGTAAATATTCCTGGACGGTAGTGTGGATATTTTTAATATTCGTGTAGTTTGAACCTTTTGATAATGTAATAAAACGACAAAGAATTTAAAATGCACGATTTAGAAAATAATTATCTGTTTATCCAAGATTTGTCTTATCCAAGATTTCCTGTGTTTCTGAGATCAGATATAATATAAAATATAGTTTTTCAACCTTTTGAGAAAATAGATAGAATAAGTAGATACTAATAACTACGTTACGTGAAATTATGTTTAAGATATCAAATTTACATACTATATTTTCCACCTAATACAAGACTCGTGCTACATTGTGAAAGGGTTAATTTTGTTAGCTTCCCTGTTAGAATATTGCGTCATTTAAAATATCATTCGACGGATTTGCCTATAGATATCTGCAACGATTTAATATCTAGTGAGTCTCTATTCGTCTGCAAATATTGTTACAATTACAATTAACAACAGCATTATTTATTTTCCCTTTGAATTTTTAGTTTTTATCGACATACACGATCGTAATTTGGATACAGAAGCCAGTTCATAAATATGTATCAGAATTCTAGCGATATAATCGAAGTGATCGATCATTTTCTGCTGTAACGTCGCGTTGGTAGCAGTTTGCACAATATAGATAAATTGTTCGTCGGTTAGAGAATTGTACCGGGCAAAAAGTAAAGATTATTTTTGCTGTTGCAAGCGAAATTACAGTTACAATTTATTTTATTTATTATACGTATCAATTATACGTATTTACAGGTTTTGTTTAATAAAAAACTGTCAGGACTTATAATGTTAGACGGTGACCGATTAGTATCGATAAGGTTTATAAGACGTATTGGATCGATTCTTGTTTGCGGAGCAATAAGATAATTATACGTTGCACTGGCGTTAGGTGTAACTATTATAAGCTCAAATAAGATTTGGAAACGTGATGTGGAGCTAACGTGCATTTTAGAAACCTGCTCTGTATATTACGATTCTTGCGCGTACAATAAAATATACTACACCTCTATTTATTAATAGAAATTTCTATTATCGAACAAAAAAAGACGTTTGAGTTAATTGAACAATATATATTTAGTCTAAGGCTATCAAGAGATCTTTCATGCATTATTTTAGTATTAAAATATTCCTGGAATTAATTTTTTTTTAACACGAATAATATGTAATTTTTAAGGAAATGCGTTACGATCTTCTTCACAATACAGTGGCCTGTGAATGTAGAGAGTGAGAAAATTTTTGAATTGTTTAGAAAATTATTATTAATGTTAGAAAGTTTCAGTAGAAAATCTAAACATTTTTGTGGCACAGGAAGTTTTGTTGGTAACTATTTGAAAAAATGTTATGAGATGTAGAGGATTTCTCTAATTATTAAAATTTCCGTAATACATAACGTGATAATCCTTTATCTTAAGCAATAAAATTTCTTTTATTTTTATTCCTCTCGTCACGAATTGTACGTAATTATACATATAACAATGGCGAGTATTTATTTTTAGTAAGTTTAATATAATAGACGCGAGAAAGCCGTGATTCAATGATTACATTGCGATCGTTTTGTCATAGGTTTTCTAGCCTTTACAATCGAAAGAGGTCGTCCGCGTAATCCGGGATTCAGTAGAGCATAAACGCCATATCAGATCGATCAGAGAGGAATGTGGTCGTGACTGTTTTCATTCTGAATATATTAAATATTATTCATTAACAGAACAGCAATACGCGCTTAAAGAATAACTTGAGAATTCCTTTCGCACGACACATGAATTTCAAATAAGTCAGGCAGATTTCGAATCCACTTTCGCGAATTGGAATTCCTTTTGCATCGGAACACAGCACTTGTATCTGGAATTCCTGTTATTTCTTAAATTTTTTTCATCGAGGTTAATAGTAAATTAATCTAGATAAAATTAAACTGAATCTATGCATAGACTTGTTTATTTTCCATATCAAAGGAAAATATATTCTCAAACACATTTTTTAAGCTAACAATGACGTAAGGAATTTTTAAGTGGAAGATCAATCGCAAAATTGAAACTTCGTATTACCAGCTCAAACTGCTTGACTATTTAAATAGTCATTTCCTTTCGAAATGTTTTACTTAAATTCCTGTACATTCCGAGGTTCAGAGATTTGCTTAAGAATATATTTTCCATCGATGTGGGAAATAGATCGACCAACCAAAGCTCCAATTATACCGATAAATATACTACAGATGTGTACACATTTTTATACCTTTACGAACATAAGTAAGTACTTGGAATCCAAATAGAAATTCGCTTCATCCGCTAGATATTATACGAAGTACCCTACTTTTGATACTCAATATATCCTTGCTCGTTACATGCATTCTGTGAACTTTTGCATTTTCAAATTGCCTATAAACGCGTAAACATCCGCAGCCTGCTAACAAAATTCTCTCCATAGAGGAATTAAGGAGATTTTCACCGAATCAGCCAGGACGGTGCACATATTTGCCAATTTATCAGCGTTCAATTAGGATTCCACGCTACTTAAAATAAACAATAATTCACATTGAGAGAGAATCCGCTTCTCGTCGACGCGGCCAACTCGATTTCTAATCTCGAAGCTCATTGCCAGTGGTTGTCGGTCGACAGAAAGAT
Organism: Bombus confusus; assembly: GCA_014737475.1. Lineage (NCBI taxonomy): Eukaryota > Metazoa > Arthropoda > Insecta > Hymenoptera > Apidae > Bombus > Bombus confusus. The sequence continues at coordinate 5,706,701 of JACXIV010000002.1, read as the reverse complement.
TAGTTGCACTGCGGTGGCGCGTAATATACGCGGGATAAAGAAGCTTAAAGGGCGAACGAACGAACAGATGGTATCCACATTCCAGCCATTTTGGTCGCCTCGTTTGCAGCCACCTCGTGCGATTTTATATTCAGACGTATAACAGTGTCCGCCACTTTCGTTCCGTCCCTTGATAAATATTGGATCGCGTGCCGGGGTATGTTTAACGCGAACTAAAACGGTCGTGGCCTTTTTACCGGCCAACGAGAGTAGAAGGAGAACAGGTTTTAATTGCTCAACGTAGAATGATTGAAATTGTTGAGATGATTATTGAGGTTCTTGTTGCATGAATCGTACATGGGGTAGAGTTATTCAGTGGACTGGCATCTGTGAGCAAATGGAAAAGGGGTGTACGCTGTTAATAGCTGCGTCAGTATATGGCCCTGGTGAAAGTAGATTCTGTTGAGTTAAATTGTCTGTATTTCTCATTTAATCGGAAGCGATTGAACGTGACCTCTTATGAGTTATTGCGAGGAAAGACAGAAGAATAGTAGAGTATCTTGCGAGATATTGTCACTTGATCAGGATGATAGATATACGAGTAAACGGTGCCTAAACGACAAGCGCGTCGTTTTAGAAAATCCTCAATTACTACTTTCGTCTTTCTTTATCGTATTTCCGATGGAAACTATTACATTTAATTCTTATTCGAGTGATCTACATGCATGTGTCGTTTCGTTTATCAAATGTTAATATCTGCTCGAGCTTCGAAAAGATTCTTAACAATTCATTTTCAAAGTTGCAAATGGATGATAAAAATGTGGAATTTTGTCATAGCAAGTAATTATCGAAGATGTAGGAAAGAACTCCCAATGGATCATTCGGGTCAATAACACGAAAACCAAAATGTATTACTCGTCTGAATAGTCAATTTGTGAAAATATTGGCACGAATTTTCACGAACTAACGATAATAATAAGCTAATAAATAAAGGCTACACTCGTCGGTAATATACGATAACAAATAGAGAAAGTGTACGGTTGCGAAAAATACAATTATCATGTAATATTTATCGGCCGGTATAATTAATCCATTAAATCAGAGAGAAATTTTTCTAAATTAAAGACAGCATCAGATCCAATAAGTGTATTCAGATATCAACATAATTTCCACCTTGCCAAGTATCGGACAGCTACTATCATATACACCAAATGTCAGACATGTTGAAACTGAACGCAAGGAAACCATTTCTTACGATATTTCCTCCACGCACACATCACGCAACAACCATTCTACAATCAGATAGGTTGAAGAGTTGATCATAGGTTTTCGTATCTCGCGATTTAAAGACGCGTCGCTTTGAGGTATCTCGACATACGAAAATAGCTCGGGGCAATTGATGCTTGTTCCTTTTCCTGGCAATGTCAAACGCATCGATCGAAAAACATTTTTTAACAACCGTTCATTTTCCAAATACCATCCTCGTGGATTTTACAGAAGGGATCGTTTAATATTTAAGAGGGACAATCGTGTTCTCGCGTTGCTGTAACATTATAGCAAACACGGATAATTGTATAATCAACGTGGATCGCGTTTAACAAGGAAATATGTACTTTATTGCTTCCATGAAATTACTGCTACGGAAACTGTTAATTATTTCTTTTGACTCGTGTATAGTTTCATCATGCTTGTAAATTTTAGATACGCCTATATTACGTGCGTTTAAAGGTTTGCAGACCCTTCCGTGATTATTTGCAAATTGAAATTAGCAGCTTTTACATGGTAACTCGAGGTTCTATGTAGAATGTTCGGTATTGATTGACGTTATAATTGACTTGCAAGATCGATGGCAAATTGATAGGTGTGGTATTCGGCGATTGAAATTTTGTATCAAACTATGCGTACATTAAGGTTGTAATTAAATACAAATATAATATATATATATCGATTTCACCAATTTTTTTTATCTCTTCTAATTCGTTTTACAATTAAAAAATTAAAGACTCTAAAGACGCAGAGATTGTTACGTAACACGTTACTTTCAATATTGCATATTGGCTTTCAAAGATAATATGAAGGCCACAGATGGACAACATAGTCACATTCGCTGTCTTTTATAGAAGGGCAATTCTAAAACGCGATACATTGTCAGCCAACTCCACATCGAAACATCCAAACAATAGATTATTCCTTCCCTCGACTATTTCGCATGAAAAAGTACTTCTTTTCGCCCCACCGAGAGACATAAAAATCAGCAAACCAATAACGTGCAATTATCGTATTTTTCCCATTTGATCTTCGTACGTTGTTATACGTAAGTTTTTAATTGAAATTCATTTCGTCAAAAATAAACGAGTGTCCGGGTACTTTTAAACGGTAATATATTTCCACGGATTTCTCTCTAGCCGTCAATAAGAAAAAATTACAGGGATAAAATCTGTTTCGAAAGTAATCTGCGCTTAAACGACACATCGTGCCAACCACTATCGATCCGGTACGCGGTAATGGCACCGATACAAAGCATCGATAAACGTAATTGTGACCGACGCTGCCGCTGATCTACCCGAGGGCCTGATTTTCCGAGCATTCGAAGTCCACGGGTTGGCTACCTTCTCTCGCTGATACGGCCGCGCGGTTTCTTTCCTTTTATTCGTCGAACGGCCTATAAATAGTGAAAATTGCCGTAATTATGAGGAGGCAGAGAAAGTAATCGGACGTAAGGCCGGTGCCGCAGGGCGATTCCTGCGATTCGTAAAGCAACATGCTCGATTATCGCGAATCTCTTCAGAGAGAAGAAATTCAAGGGTGTAACGTTAATCGCGGGCCATTTTTGTCCGTTGGAATACAGTCAATCGGTGACGTCAACAATTTAGCCTGATGAATACGTCGGTGATACGATTAATGTGTTGGTAATTTGATATTGTTTTCTCGTTTTGCAAACATCCAGGAAGATGGTGGTAATAATGGTATGTTATAGTAGTTATACATCTGTATGTATCTATAGAGTTAATTTCTTCGATATCTCGTTTAATGGAGAGCTTCTTCTATTTTTGTTTTCCTTCGATCGAGATCTGTCTCGTTATTTTAATATCAAGTTGCTCCTTTGATATATGTAGAGTGCTGTTACTTAAATTATTCTGATGTATATCTCTTTTCTTCAATTTTTTCTTTTTGTGTGACTGAAATATAATATGTTGGATGAAAGAGCGAAGGAATGTAATTAAATGGAATGTCTCTTTCTGCGAGTTAAACAATTCCACCAAAATTTTTGATATTCGATAGTTTAGGGCATTCGTCGACTTCGTTAGCGATTTAATGTGTTTTAATACTTTTCAATTCTTCGAATGATACCTTTATCTAATTCTCGCCATATATCGAACTTAGTTAAGAGAAACGTTCGTTCTCATAATTTAAAAAATTCTATAAGTTTTCATATTTAGTGTCTCATATTTTAATATTATATTTATCATCTCAATATTCGTCTATTTACTTAGAAACTTGAGCGTTTCAATATTCCACAATTTTTTCAATTATATCTCGGATAAATTCCAATCTTATATCAGATTTAATTAAATGGAAGATAATATATAATTATAAGAATTTTACGAGAAGCTTCGCTGTTCAATATCTTAAGACACATTCGCCTACTTTGTTAGTGTTTTATGCGTATTACGTAAATAACTTTACAATTTTTGAAAAATAACAACAAGGCGGCAAATAAAATTCGAGAATAAATACCGGAATAGAAGTCAGTATAAATCTCACTTTACCATACATTCGTCTCCTTCTCGACACAAACGCCACTTTCTATCGATACCATTCGTCGTGAAATGGCAATAATGGCACACAATGGCAAGCACAGAAATCGGAACATTTTATTTACATAACCTACCTGAAATACCATTTACTTCTAAATTAACATTATCACGCTATGGAATTAAATATTCGTGAAAATATGATAACTTTAATTTAAACGATATACAGCTGTTTACGCAAAAACCGATCTGAAACGTATAAACAGACGATAATTCCAGTTAAATCGTCGGAAGTCCTTGTACCAATTTACAACCGAATTCCTGGCGAATTCTCAGCGAGAACTTCCCAACTTCTTATCCGCAGCTCATTACGTCCAGTAATCGATTAAAGCTTTTACGGGATTAAATTTCATCTTGGTACTCATAGCCAATACCAATTACGTCTGACGATATATACATACGTATGACGAGAAAACTCAGCGACCAATTTACATAGTAAAGCGTAACTGCGTCTCCAGAAGACTCTTGTGCAGCTCGTTCCTCTTCATGCCGCGTGACAGATCATTTTTTAACAATAGTCGAGTGGGGAAAAATCAATTAAAACGTCGCGTCCCGCGAAACGACCGGATAAACAAGATCGTTCGTCAATAAAAGCAACCGGCCATGCCACAGACAAGCGTAATTATATGGAGGATAATGATCGCGTGCGTTTGATGAGAGACAGGGCAGGGAGGCAACGAAGCGGTGCAGCGCGATCAAGCGAACAAGCGAGGCACACCGAATACGTGAACGTTTTTCATCGATCGATCGATCGACTGATCGATTCGCGGCGACGAAGCGACGCTTGGTTCGATCGATCAGGTCCACGGAAGGAATTTTTCGTGTAGATCCGAAGTTACGATAGCGAGAAGCCTGTGGATACCACTGGATGCTTCGATGACTCGATTAATAGCGGCGCAACCTGGCTCTGCGTTGCTGAAATGAATTCAGCCGATGTTGGTTACAACGTAGCGCATGAATTCACGTTTCGAGTGACGAAAGTCATTAGGTGTCGACAGCTTGCGAGTCTTTTTACTCGATGACTCAGAGGCTATAGTAATATTTCTATAGCGTTGTCTAGTTGATAGGGTTGTGTAATACTTGACGTCAGTGGTCGATGTTTTGCGGTTTATCGAGAACGTTAGTTACAAGTAGCGATAAGTGTCATTGTTAGAAATGAATTACGTATTTCCATACTGACCGCTTCTTTTTAAGTTTGGTCGTTGTTACGTACGCAACGCATATGCATTTATACATACGCTATCGCTCGTTTTTCTACAGGGTGTAATTTGATTATACAGTTATATAGATAAAAATTATGCCCTGCTAAAAGAAAATTTACATTCCGTATTATTATTTCGTTGCCACAATAGAATTTATTTTAGGAAGATTAATAGATGCGCGTTGAAATATCGGTATCTGTAACAGTCAAACAAGTTATGGAACAATTTTTCTACGCGTTTAACAATTTTTCACGACAAATGGAAAATTTGGAAATATTTCTCTCAAGATATTTCTATCCCTAATTTTTCTGGTCGCTACGATACACATCGGGTAAAACAGATTCTTTTAGAAATTTAGACATTTAGAAAAAGTCTATTAGTCCTAGTCTCCTCAGTCTACGAGAACATAATAACTATTATTTTTAGTACTTTCTCGTTAATTTATACATTTTGTGAAATTAATATACCATTACTACAAGTCGGTTAGAATATTCGAATACTTATAAACGGTACATATATATACAAATGAACCAAAATCGAGCCGAGGTGTATTTAATTGATTACGTACAGACGTTAAACAGCTGTCGCTCTCAGAATCCGGTGTCGCGGCCGGGGTTTTTAACATCGAACGTCTTAAAGAACGAGTAGAACGCAATCGGACAAGGGTCGTGTGTCCGCGTCGCAAATTGCCGGAAGAACACGAAGGGTTTGAGTGATCGATCCGAGACCGATCATAGTACTCGAGGGCGCTGTAAAATACACAAGAAACAGGGCGAACAACGAAAACACGGGCTGCCGTGATTGAGATCGTGATAACGATAACGATCTTGTTGGCACGTGAAAAAGCTGCCGACCTGTTTTTTGCACGCGCAGCCAGCGCGATGCACGCGGGAAAGTGAGCAGTCCGGCTCGTTCCGCCCACGCTTTCGATGTTGTTTGCCGTGGATCGGTATGTTTGCGAGCGTGCTTTGCAAATAGGCGGCGGTAGAAGCGGTATTGCGTCTTTTGACGGAGATGCAGGAGGCAGACGAAGTCGATGATGTCTTCGGAACTCGTTTATGTTGGTGTTAAAGAGGCTTATTTATGAGTCAATGATTGGCTTTTGCGTTATGCGTGTACATCCCCGTTCAGAAGCGTTGAGAAACTCGCGAGAAATTTTTGGTAAACTTGTAAAGTCAGTAGGGAATTATCGAAGTCTTTAAGAATGGCTATTTCGAGGCGTTAAACTGTAAGGGATTCATATATTCAATAGTTGAATAATTAGACTGCGGGTATCTTCGAGTACAATGAAGAAATTTGGGTGAAAAATTGTTTTATCCACTAAATGTTATTGGAGGATGTTACAATTTGGATTTTCTAGTTTTGCATTTTGTGCACATTATATTTTGTGCATAGTATCTTCGAACTCTCCATAAACGCATAGCGATAATTTCATCAATTTGATAGAAAATGAATTTTCTTCTCGTCTGTGCGTATCTGTCGCGACGTTCGATCAATTTTGACGTTTATGATGTAACTGTATTTCTTGTCAAATTTACGATAGAAATTTAGATGTTGAATAGGCTTCCTGGAACGTTCTATCTAATTGATGTTAAATCTTTTCAATAGGATTTAAATTAGGAAGCTGTCAGGACGCCAATATAATTTTTATAACTTATTGTATTGTGTAATTCCTTCGACTAGCTTTAACTCTCTGCTTTTCACCTGTTCGATGGTAACCTTGCACGAATATAGAATTCTGATCGACTAATCGTTTTCTTGATACTTCAGATTAATTGTTACGTTTCATATGGAATCAATAAATGTCTTAATAAATATCTATTAACTTGTGAATAGGCGTGTATAAGTTATGCATATAGGATTTAGTGTACGGTTTATTATCGTGTAAAGTGATAAGCTGACAATTAGTACCGATATATTAGATTAGATGTGTCGGTTAGTTTCTTCGATGAGGTTCGTAAACTAGCTTCTCGTTATCGAGGGAATTCGTGTAAATTCAATTTCACGTGCAATCGATTGCGAAATCAAAGATATTTATTTTCGAAATTGTAGTGTTATAAGCCGAGATTTGTCAAGAATTCGAGTTGGATCGTGTATTTTAACTTCTAAATCTTCTGTTTACTTCCGACGCGATTTCATGGCGCCAAAAAATAAACTTGAATTATTTAAAATAACAAGTAAATAAACGCGGAATAAAAATAACAAACGCATGACGAATAGGAAGAATAACAATGCACTGACTGACGTCAGCATGATTTTAATTAAATCGTTTAAAAAAGACAAGTATCGTTCTAGTTCTATTAATCCTGTATAATACCGATTTGCTTTCGTCGTAACGATTATAGTTTAGATTTAACTTCGGTTAAATCATAGGGAAGAAATTATACGTATCATTACAAAATTCAGATTTCTGCTTTTCTCGTACAATGATCTCGTACGATCAAGTAAAGTCTCCCATTCTGATAAAAGATCAATAATTCATTTAGTATATCACACAGCTGCAAATATATGTACACCAATAAACAATCAAGGTAAGACCTATTGTCAAGCATATACGTATTATACATATATATGTATGAATTTCAACGTTTTGTTGGAAAGAATTAACAACAATGAAAAATTAGTGTCGGAAAGTTGTAAAGAATAATTCACGAACATATCGTCAATCATAATTCAAGATTCAATTGAATAAAAATAAAAAGTTTGATCGTTTATTAAAAGTCACCATTCAACTCGCGAGAAAAAGATCAGTTTACAGATTCTATTTTATGTTTGCGGAGTACTGTTTGAATAACTTGAAACAACGCCGCGTATTTCATAGCAGTCTATAACTTTTCACAGCTAGTAACAAAGCGTTTGTCTGTGCCTGTGACCTGCTCGCAAGCTGCTTAAACTTTACGAGCCGCTCGTCATTAATGGAACGCACGTCTTGACAAATAACGCGGGCGAAGTTAAAAATCACACGTGATAATCAGCCGTGCACGCGATTCTCTTAAACGAACTCTTCGTATCATGCAACAACGCGCAAACAGCGACGAAAGCCTGGAAGGGCTAGCCGTCTCGATCGTCCGGTCGGATTTTGTGATCGCAATTAATGCCACGTAGCCGCTCATTAATTGCCCTTACAATGGGCCTGTATTTAGCGCTAACTAGTCTCACTCGAAGCAGGCTCGAAGACAAGAAAAAGGGAGGATACCGCGTCGCGTCGTGGACATTAATTAGCTAGCCGCCACGGCGCGGCGCTCAACGATAAATTAGAGATCTGCACCGATCGGAATCATCGATAATAATCGGCTTCCGAAACCACTTTGTCGCTTATGAGACGCTCTACGAAGTGTTTCCAATACATGATTCATGGTACGCTTTATTTTAATTTTGAGCGGCTGGTCGCCAAAAAATTATAATTAGACTGGGAATTTTTATGCATTTATGAGAAACTTGGTGGTTCAAAAATGCAGAATATAAGAAAATATATAAAATACACGACGTATGAGACTTGTCGTGATATTTAATAACGAGTTTCCCATAAACTCGTAATCAGTAATACAACCACTAATTGCAAGAATAGAATAATTCTACGTGTGCCTACAGTGGCTCGTGAAAGTATTCGAACACTTACCTTAGAAATCTCTTATGCGTGTTTTACATAAAACATTTTGAAATTTCGCTAACGTTATAACGAGATACAACTGGCAAATTATATCGGTAAAATTTGAAACCAATCTGGAAATATATATATAGAAGTTGCAAGATATTTATCGCAAACATATATTTCGTAGAAAAGTACTATAAAACACGAGTGACGATCTCAAGCATGTAACGAGTGTTAAAAATACACTGAATATCGATTTCCTCTGAATATCGAGGCTCGTTAATATAACGAACAATTGACGATTTAGATACTTTCAATCTTTCATGATCTCTGCAAAATGTATACTTCTATAAAATATATTCTAATTTTCCATATACACTTTCAGCCGTCAGAAATTTTGCTTTATTCCAAAATTCACCACGTTTCAAATTTTATTTTAAATATAAAACACAATTGTGACAATCTCGTCTTATTACAGCGTTAATGAAATTTCAAAGTGTTTCGTGTAGCACGATATTTTCGTAAAAAGTGTCTATAAAAGTCCGAGGTACTTTGCTGACTATGTACGTACGTAGAATATAATAATTCGAATGCTTGAACGACAGATAATGTTAATCTGCCGAGTGTTTGTTCGTGTACGCGACGTGATTCGATCATGAAGCAGTCAATTTCATGTGACGGCGAATGAAGTCGTTAAGAAGGCAAGGTCTGTGAAAATGACCACGACAACGGCGATCTATATCGATTACGAAGAGCGGGGAGATTCGATTTGGAATCGGTTCCGCCGTTGGTGGCTAATGGCCGTCAACGGAAGACACACACTGGCCATTGAGACGATGTTTTAACGTTGGTCGTTAAGGTTTTTATTCTTACGCAAGCACGCCGTTGATGGATTCGAGGTGGCTAAACGTTCCACTGGCGCGAACGTTTGGCCTCGTTAGGAGCACCGAACTTTTTCTCAATGAGGTTTTGCACACCGTGATAGATGATCGCTACGTTTCGTACGCGGCAGATTTGTTATACTGTCCGGGGATCTAGGCAAGTGTATTTCTAGGTAGATTGGTATGTGGTTGGTGCTTATGCGGAATCTGCTAGAGTATAATTGTACTAATTTTGTTGTATTGGATTTGATCGTAGTTAAGAATAGACAGGCGATAGAATGTTGTTAAAGTATTACGATTTATCGAAATTCGGTTACAGAGCAATCTCTTTAATGATTTTGAGTAAGACGTGCTCTATTTTGTGATTAGATAGAATCCACTTGGTTATTACGATTCAATTCTTTTTATTATTTTTCGAAGAATGTTGATATGGAAGTTGTTAACTTCGTGAACACAGATTTCGTAGTTAGGTGTATTTAGCTCCTTAATAAGATGGGTATTTTTTTGTTCAAATATTACAAAATATCATTGATCGATGTTAAAAATTCTCATGTAATTAAAGAGTCAAATTTGTAAAAACTTCATCATTAACGCTTATAACATTAAACTCACTTAAATGAATTGCTCAAGCAAAACGCATGAAATATTACCCTGTAATTAATATCTCAATATCTTCAGCAATTATCAAATTATACACATCACGGTAACAATTTTAATCAAGTAGGAGGAGAGTCGCTCAAACAAGAATTGTAAAAATTATCCTACACTCGATGCTCTACGTCTTTGTTAAATGCGAAACTCGTATATTGCACCAAAATTTTTACAATTACAGAGACAGTTACTCGAACGAGGAAATTAAAGAATTACTCTACGTTCAATACATCTTCCTGTCACATTCGAGCAATCTAAAATTAAAAAATTAAAAACGGCTAACGAAAAAATGGAATCTTTTTTAAACACAGCGTTTTTATCTGAAAACTTCTTTTTTTAAATCCACATTCTACACATAATAGAATCTTAATAGAAATACATATAAGGAACATCGGAACTACCAAACTGATCAAAATATGGGATTTCAAATTCCGTTTTCTAACAGATTACACGCTGAACAAACGCTTCTGACAAAATTAACATTGACTTCAAGTAAGATAGCAAGACGACTGCACGCATTTATTTATCTTCGTCAAGTCACTTTAATTACGATCATTTTTCCAGACAACATATTCAAGTATACGCCGACGACTGATAACTCCAGCATAAATAATAACATAAATTAAAGCGGCGGAGTTCGTGAAAGAGACCGGTTACTTTTCAATCGAACATTAATGTGATCGAATCGTATCAAGGAGAGTAGGCATCTTGCGAAATCTGTAATAGACAGGAAGGAACGCCGACTGGTAGTTATCAGCGGGGTTACATACGAGGTTCAGCTGATGGTCGCATAAATATCGAGCGGCTGTTTTCCAAGACCATTTAAATGCATTGGCCGATTCATTAAAATACGGGACGGGTAATCTAGAGGCGATCATTCATCATCATTTTTCGCGTCCTCTCTGTCCTCTTCCATCTTTCTTTGGTCTGTTTGGCGCACGCATGACCGGTGGCTTCTTGCGAGCATGTTCCGCGTAATTGAATCACGGTCGCTCGAACGCGCGTACAAGCCAGTCGAGAAAGCAGAAATCAGGTTTCTAATCGATTTCTGGGTCCCCAGTATATACGCCGAACCGACGAAATCCTTTAAGTTATCCGAAGGGGCCTGAAGAAATCGCTGGACGAGCAACCATCTTCGTTTTGTTCCTTTTCGCATTCCTTTGAGTTAATATTGTTCCCGACCCGACAGACCAGATGCCTGCGTTAATCTTCCTTCTATTACAGTTTTAATTAGAAGCGTGTGCACGCCGATCTTATGTAAGTTTGAAATTGCACAGCTCATCTATCGCAATCGCGCCACCGCTGCAAGCGTTCTTTAATTGGTAGCAGTTGTTAGAAGCGACAGTGAATTTCTTCCTCTTCTCTCCTTTTTCTTCTTATTTTTCCTTTTACTGAAAATTTAGTAGCAATGCGATATATGGCGGCTCGGTTCTTCGCAATACATAGATTGCTGATTTAGTTTCTGTTTATCATAAAGTAACGCCATCCTCCGTTTATATCAATTGCTATGGCGAGTTCAAATCAATGCGATCAGTGTATTCTTCTTCGTATATTTCTCATTTTTGCTGTCAGAACGTTGCATTTCTCACTTTTCTCGATAACTAGGCATCGATTAATTAAAACGCAAGACCGATTATTCATCAAACTCTTCGCTGATTAACCGTTTATTCTCAGCTATTTATTTCGCGTACGAGGTTGTCAGGAATTATACTGCATTTTCTCCTTGTGTTAGGATTAAAAGTGTTAATAAGAACTCATGTTGTGCAGTGTAAAACTTGTTAAAATTATGTGAATACTTGAGTGAAAACCATATGTAGTCAACGTTGATAAACATGTATCTTACGTGATACGTTATCTATGTAAGATCTTGTCCAACTTATTGTATATTGTTATCAACATAAAATAGGAAATGATAAAAAATAATAAATAACGTCTCGAACAAAATATGACTGAGTTTTTCCATTTATAATTATAAATGTAACTTCAACGTATTCTGTATATTGTTCGTTTACTTTTTCTCGTTAAACTGTAGGAGCATAATCTAGAAGAGAAGATAGGGGAAAATATACCGTATGTAAGTTTTTATAAATGCTTTGTTGTAAAGTTATAATCAAATATTACACGCAGTCAAAGAAACGTTTTCATAGCCAAAATCAGGAACAATGAAAAATATTGTATATTCGTACAAGAAAGTAGTCAATGGAATCAGAGTTCCTCTTTGTCGTATTCAGCAATTATAAACAGTATAATGTAGGCGTAATTTATTATCTGTCTGCAGGTTTTACCAATTTTTATATTACGCGTGATTTATGAATTATGGAAATCGTTGTTCATTGCTACGCGATAACTTCACTCCCTGTTTAATCGGTAATAATTATCTAGGACGTCAGTAAATTTTTCGATAGAGAATCGCCATGACTACTCTTGATGTCTCAATTATGATTTATTGTCTACTTATATTTATACATGTATCGTGGTACATCATATATCATGATATATAATTCATGACTTGCGAATTATACAAATAACTTTCCGTTACCATGCCATAACTGCAATCCTTATCCAATCGATAGTTATTATTCACTGTGCCAGAAATTCTCGTTCAAATAGAAAATTGGTATATTCAGCGACGCTTTAATTTTAGTTTATGCTCTAGTTATATTTGTACATCAGGATATCACGTATGATATATGAAATATGCAAATTGTTTCGCCTGATCAACATTTATCACATTAGTATTATACGTAACTACGCAATTTATTAAATATGCATGAGAATGTTTGAATATTTCATACACAGAAAAATCAAACCATGTGTACTACTTAGAATAAATATAACAAATCTGAGTAAAAAATGATACATAAAATCTAAACAATACGTGTATTGAAAAGACACAAAATTTTATGCAAAAATAGGAAGAGTAATGATCTCATCATTTTGTCTAACAACAAAAATAATATAATCTTCCTGTGAAATCCACCATCGATATAGATATAACGAATGAACAGAAACTAATAAGTTCATACGCTTCTAATATCAATACGTTTGATTAACTTTCTTCTTCATTAGATAGCGATTATAATTATCGTTATCATGTAGCAAACTTTCTTGAAAAAGTGTATAAAGCGACCATTAAGTCATTAAATCAACGCATAACTTGGTAATACTTTAAACACAACACTGAACTGACGCTAATTTAACATCTAAGGCGTGTCGCTTTCGTTCGGGCACGACAAACGGTAATAGTTTCTCTACTCTAAATTGCCATTAGAAACTCGAAGTGTTAAATCCTGCTAAATCACGTCTCTCGGCGAAATTAACGATTCATTAAAATTCCTCGTACAGGAATTTCGATGTATACACCGACCATAGAATATAAATAGAATGTTTATAGTATATGAATACGGAGCATTACGTTATCGCAAAACTATGCGAAGAAACTATCCGTCGGTTCAAACAAACCGCCGTTTGCAACAGGTGCTGTGGTCTCGCGAACGAACCTCCGAATGGGCTGTTTCGCCGCTTAAAATGCTCTGTCGAAAAATAAAAAAAAAAAAGAAAAAAAAAAGAAAAAAAGGGAAGAAAGGATCGTTTTACGGTGAAAGCAGACCAACATCATACGAGACAGTTTATGAAGCTCGTTTACGCGCAATTATATCGTGCTGGAGTCGCGTCACAGGGCAAAAGTATTGTAGAAAGTACGAGGACGTTTGCACAACGAACGTTCCGGACGGTATTGTAATTATTAAATGTTAAATATTATAAAGGCGAGTCGTTTGTCAGGGCGAAAGCTTGCGAAAAATCGAGGGACGTGCGTGCCTTGAATGCTTTACGAGCGCGACGATATTCGAACTATATGTATAATAAATTGATAGCGACGTAAGTGCTCGAACGCATGCGATCGAAATCGCGGTGTTTGCGTCGCCATATTGCGAAACTTTCGGCCGAATTTTGTAATTATAGCGGCGTAAATATGCCCGGCTACGTTTGGAGAATTCGGTAAATATTATTAGTGAAATTTTTCAGCGATAAATCAGAAGTAAACGAAGCTAATTGGTTCCTTCGCGTAACGGTATCCGGTTTGATAAAAAAAAATAAGCAAAGTTATACAAGAATACTTTATAAATTAATATGATCGAGGATAATCGTCGATCGATATATTGATAATAAAAAAACAACCTCAACTCGTAATAAAAATCGTGTTTCTGAAAATTTGAAAAAGAAATTTCGAAAAAGAATTTCGCGAAACTATAATAGAAGCTTATACATTTTGTAACTTGCCGATTCATTAATGTTATTAGTCGCGATAAATTGTTATATAAGAAAATATTAGACCATGATTTTCAAGTAAAATCTTGTACGTGTCTGGAGTTTCTGAACGTTGTTCCCATCGTTAGATTTTACTCATAGAAGATGGAAAAACATAAAGAAATACCACTCGACTAATAAAGTAATAGAAACGCATAACAACTTTGAATTAAATGCAAGCGATTTCAAATGGAATTCAAGAAATTTTGAATAGAGCTCGTATAAACGATTTTCGATAGTATTTGAACATATAATAACGAAACTAAATATAGAAAAATTGGCAAGCAAGCGTAAATGGAATATTTTTACTACGAGAACAAATACACAGCCATACGTATAAGCACATCTGAAAAGAAGGAATATAAAATTTTAATTGGAACGTTTCGAATACTTTCGTGACTAGCCATAAATACTTTTGATTATTCCGGAAAGAAGAAACAAGGATAAACTACGATATAAATTCTTGCAAACTACACGTATCTTGGATCCCATTTAGGGAAAACATAGTTGAAAAAGCACGCCAGCGATTCCTATCTCATTAAACGTGAACGATGGGGTAATAACGCGAGGCGCGTTTTAATCAATAATTTACCGCTAATTTGTTACAGTTAATTATGATATCCATTGGAACGTGGGACGTGAATTTATCGGTACAGCCACGGTGTTTGATTTCAATGTAACTCGCGAGACTCCAGCACCGTGCAGTTTTGCGATTCGACATTTCTTAATCAACCAGTACACGACGGTTAAAGTAAATTCATTCTGGCCTCGTAGAAATGACGATGACGCGCTGCAAGGCCTCCTTTAGCTAATTACACAGACTAACAAATTACGCGGATATAAAGAAATATTTATTAAAGCGTTTTCGAGATGGAACAACCGTCGTTACTGGTTCGATCTTATCTGGTGAAATTTTGTTGTTTTAATCGATATTCCTTCTTGATTGGTTTTCTGGATGGAAAATTTTGTTTACCTCGGTACTATGGTTATAAGAAATTTTTGTAACAACGAGCAGAACAGGTTCGGTAAGAAAGTTCGCGTTACATATAATCCAACGATCTTGGCAATTAAACTATTTTAACGAAGAGTAAAATAGTCTTGTAGTTTGATAGAAATATGGGAGCTATTAATATCAATTATATCTTATGTCACGACTTTTACAGAAAATAATTGCTTGAGAATTTTAATGAAATCGTTTACTGGTTCAGTTATAATCGTGGTTGCTATGCCGAAATTTATTTCAGAAGTTAAACGTTGTTTTATTTTGCTTCTAGTTTTCTGTACTTCGCGTAGAATTTCTAACTACTTGAAGATAAGAGTGATAAAAGAGTACTCGGAAATGATTTCTTATTTAGCTAAAGTAATGTTATACAACAGGAATTTTAATTGCGTTATCTCACAGTAATTCATCAGACTTGTATGAAATTGTGACTGTCGACGAACGTGTGTGTCTTTTTTTATTTATTTTATGAAAATGCGCCTCTTCAAGGAACCATCAGATTCCCAAACAATTAAATTAATTGAATCGTACGTTTGAATAAAAATAAAAATAAAACGAAAGAATAATTCTACAAGAACGTTTATTATCTTTACTCGGTGTTATTTTCGCTATTATAGAATTGCAAATGTTAACAATCGTTGCTATCATTTACTTCATAAAAATATATGTCGATATGTTTCTAAAAAAATCATCAAATTTCCACATAATTAAATTAAACGAACCGAATATCAGAGTTACGCTTGATATCGTGCCATCAAATATTTTGTTACGTTTTTCCAAAATTATTCAAACTAGGTAGCTGCTCATTTGTTTCAAACATTGAATCGAATACGCAGGTAAGTAAATCATCATTTATTCTGAACACTATTACGCTAAAAGTCGAATTAGCGTCTGAAACTGTCGTTTATTTTATCACGCCAGGATTAATCCTTCGTGTCGTCGTTTAATTTCAATCAGATACTCTAATTCCGGTGCTGGCTTACGAATCAACGACGTCACCGTCTGAGGAACTCGCTGCTATAAACGCGAAGGCAACGACGTATGCATCGGACAATAATTTGTCAGCCTTTTACCAAGCGTGATTCACGGTTGATTGATGTTTCACGGCGCGTACCCATCATCCATGGTCGTTTAAATGGTAGCACGATCGGATCCTTGTTCGGAATGATTATTAATGACCAGTATCATTCGCGCCTGTACCGTGTCAGGATCGTCGAACAGCAGCCTTCGGTGATACATGACAAGTGCTTCGGACGACGATTAACGCTGTCTGCCTTTGGACATGTCATTTGCGCTGTTTTAAAGATGGCGATGTTTAAAACGGTAAAACTTTATTGCAAGAAATTTTCACTAGTCACGAACCAGCGATGAACCGAAATTTAAATGAATTTTCACTGTTAGAGTTATATTACAATGGATTATATTTGTCTACGAAGAGAATCAATTGGACTGTATATGTGATGTTGCTTTATAAGCTACTCAAAGTTTGTAAGTAGTTCCATTATAAAATATGTATAAAGAATATATTTTTTATGCGCTAAAACCAAGAGTTATTTAGATATGACAGGAAAGTCATACAATGTATATACACTCGATCTTATAAAATTTGAGTTTTTTGAAACAATAACTGTTTACAATTAGCACGCGTTAACTAAATGTGAAGACTGAAGAGGAGGAACGTGATAGACCGCATTTTATGAATTTTACAGAATAACTTTAGAATTATCGATCGTCAATGAATACTCTTTGATAATTCATGCACAACGTGCTTGGAAGAATTCTATAACATTTTATCGACTTCTTATTTCAACGAAGATCAGTTAACCTATCTATGGTATCTCCTATGAAGATGCTAAGACAACTTGATCAGAGAATAAATCGCAGATGCTCGTCCTTGATATAAAATTTTCTTCCCTGTGTCCACATTTTGGTCGATATAAAAAATATCTTATTCCGTGAGAATTATAGTTGCTTGATCTTGATATTGTACACATACATTGTAAAGATCACACGGACGATAATCCGTGGAGATTAACAAACTGCAATTTTTCCACTTGTATCTTTGCAACAGTATCGAAAAAATAAGAGTGTCACGTCGTAATAAGATCAGGGAAGAAAGAGGCAGCAATTTCTCACCAGGGATCAGTTATTTCGACGACGGTCATTTGCATAATGTTACGTTATAGACAGATCGACACGAGATACCGTATCTTAAAATGTTTCTCTGCGACACTTATGAATATCTGAGTGCACGCCATCGTAGAAATACGGGGAACGCTACATATGTGTAGACGGTTGATACATTAATGATTGTAGTCTTTAAGTCCGGATATGCCTCGTTGTTGCTGCGATCAGCCACACTTCCTCCCATTTATGATCTTTTCAAGAATATCAAATGGTAGAGTTGTCGCGCTGCTTTTTCTGTCGAGGAAAATGTCATCTATCGAGAGACATTGGTAAATACCAAGAAAAGTTACGTTTCACAATAGGCACGTGCATTTTGTTAAAAGATTCTTGATGGAGGCATTAATTTTGTAAAGGTAATTATATTTTTTAAGATTATACTATTTATAGAATACGTCGTGAAGAAAATTTGATGATTTTCGAGTTTCGTTGAATATTTTTCATTATTAATTTACTTTTAAATTATTATACGTGCAAGATTTGATAGAAAAAAGGGAAGATTTCTAGCTTTAGGTAAGATCTATTTTCGTTATTGAGTATATAATACAAATACTCTTGAAAAACTTTCATTTTGGCTGTAACATATTAAGATTTTTTTGTTACTTCAAAAACTATTTCGTAATTGTAGAACTTAATGATACAGTAAAACTCCGCATTAAAAATTTTTATTTGCCACCGGAAGTTGAGACATTGTCGAAATGCCTCTGTGAATCTAACAGCGTTCCTTGTATAAAAGTTTGTGAACATTTTTGGAACATTCTAAGAAAGAATTAGGATTAACATAAAATTCGCATTTGTTAAATTTTTAATTGTTATTCCTTAATTAGATTATTTCAATTTTTATTCCTTATTATTTGGTTGTTTTGTCGATTTGTTCAATGCATGCTTTAAACGTACATCGTTAAAAATTATGTGCAAGATTCGAGTTAAGCTGATTTTATTTATGGTACATTATATTCTGCGGAAAATGGTACTTGCTAATTCTGCGACGCTAGGGTCTCACCTGTCCCGGAAGACTTAACGAGAGATTGATGGCTATGAAATTGAAGGGAGTGAAATGATAATGTAATAAATCACAGTAAATTAGCTACAAAGTATCCTTGTTTCTTCGAAGTTAAAAAAGTCCTCTGCAATTACAACACCACATAATACTAACGTGTACAGTCTGTCGATTCTGCGAAAGCTTCACCTTTCGTTACTTTTCAGTCGCCGTATTTCTAATTCTTAGAAGGTATTATGTGATATTACAGAAATAAAACCGATGTAATATTCTTTGAATGAAGTTCTCTCTTCACTTCTTATTCAACAAAATTAGCTCATCTTGTTAGATCCAGTATAAATGTGCAAGAAATAGGATTGTAAAATATAGCTTTCAACCTTTGGGTAAAAAATATAATTTTTATTAGTTCCTACTCATCAAAGTAGACCACTCATCAAATTTCTTTTTACCAAGAAAGAAAATTGCTAAGCTGTTCATCGCGCTGTACGCGATACCCAAACAATTTGATAAGCAAAAGGAAGAAAGTAATTAAAAATTGAAAATGCTCGCTGTAACCATCGCTAATATTGGGCAAACATGCTAAACCTTATCTAGATTCTTTGCGTGTGCGTAGAATCCGACAAGCCTGACCGACTGATTAGTTTCGATCGTGGTTTCTGTTTAGTCCGGCAAAAACAATGCTTTTCATATAGAACCCAACCTAAACGCGGAAGTGTTTGTAATGAATTGAAGGGATCATTTAGATAGCATTGTGTCTTACGACTCCTGATTATTTCTAATGAAGCTTATTTATCGCACTATTCGTTTAGCCAATATCTGACCGTGTAATCGGACTCCTACGGTTCGTCCACCATGGAGAGCGGTTCCTGGTTGAAAGTTCTCTTTCTCAAGTATGCGTCATCACCTGGATGGATTGTTCTCGTGTAGCCAATTACACTTGTTCCAAATGTATAATCGTTTAAGATTATCTCCGTGAATAAATATCCCATGGAAAGCAATTTTCTTGGGATATTTCATACGACGTAATATAATCGTAAAATATATAAGCGAAAGGTTTAGATGTTCGCTGATAATAGTACGGTGGTAAGTATATGTAGAAACGAAGCAATTTAATTTCCTGAATATATTATACTATTGCTAAAACTATCGACAGAAATCAGATTTTCCTATAAAGTTCTACGTGCATCTGTAAAATATACGTTTTTTTTTTTTACCAAACTCTTCTGTGAAATGCAATTTTTGTGTCTTTCGTTATATTAACAGACCTTAGAATTCAATAGGAACATTACTATACATTAATTAAGATGACTGTTTAAGATGACTATTCATGCCGGATATTAATATTTCACTAAATAGAATATACGTTCGCGCAATACATATTTTACGATTCCTACATACAATTTTACATTGGTTCATTTTTGTTCTAATTCGTACAATTATGTGCAATATGGACATAAAGCATTTCTACGGTGTGTCCAAATATTTTTGTTGAACCAGTATAGGTTACGTGTAAGGGTTACGCGTACGATGCAAGGGTCAGGTTAAAATACAATTTTTCATTGCAAAATTGTAAAGATTCGTATAAGCACGTGTTATCAAACTGTAGAGGCAGTGATCAAACTTCAACTTGCAGATACTGAGCATTTCTTTCTGAATTCGAGTTGCAGAGATAAAATAATACACCTAAACACATAGTCAATAATAATTTCAGACAAAGTGAGTTTATATTTCGAATTATAGACATTTTCACTAGGAATCGGAATGGAATCAAGAAAACTGAATATCCATGTGTAAAGTATACATAATATATGTAAAGATTCGAGTTAATTCAGGTCGGTCTGTATTTGATAAGTGAACATCAATAGTGGTTGCTCTACGTGTAACATCAAAGGGTTTACAAGGGAAGTTTCGTAGTTTACGGCGTGTTTTAGTGCTACTTTATGACGAGGTAGGGCTGATTAAATCGTTCGATTATCTCTCGCGGATTATGTGCAACCTCGATGGTTTTACGACATAACGGGGCCCTGGAGATTGAATAATAAATACTTTTGTATAGCAGTCGCAAGAAGTCTTCATTGCATTTGATTTGTTGTTCCGTGCTAATGTTCGCGTTCGGTGTATGTCTGATTTATGGCTGCCGTTTTGCAACGACCTATACGCGGCAAATTTAATTGAAAAACATTTCAAGTTGCTCCGGAACAATATGTATTTAATATCGCGCAATCCTACGCGTGGTATACTATAGTAACTGGTAGAGGATGTAAAATGCAAAGGTAACAGAACTGCTGCTTTTAATTATTGACTGAGCAAGGTTTCATAAGAGAAGTTTGAATGGATCTTACTTTAAAGGTTTCGTGATTATCTTACAATTTATTTCGTTCTTTTATCGATATTATTTTGGTACTTTAAACGTTTGATGTTCATTGACTGTAAAATCAAAAAATAAATAAGAATACTCGGTCTAAATAATTAAAAGATATAGTTATCCTTTTTCTCTGATTGTTTCTCATCGATTGCTTTCTTTTGTTTTCTTTGCTTGCTTGTTACATGTAAGTGAAAATTTAATTTTATTTCTCTAATTTATTATCGATGATAGGTAAGATTATAAGTTTCAAAGAGATCCGTAGCATTCGATAACAAAAATATCCTATCGGAAGTGAAACTGGATTAACAATTTTTGCTACACGTATGTATATAGAAATCATGTTGCTCGTACAAGTATATATGTGTGTTAAGTGTGTAGAAGAATAATGATAACAGATAACAAGATTCCGAGGAAACATATCTCATATTTTATGGTGCGTTTAATCTCGTGTTGATGACGCCGATTGCATCGTTTAATGAATTTTATATGTTTTATTAGTAATTTATTAGCTTTATTGGTGGAAATTCTATGAGATAACACGGTTTGATTTATATCGGAAGTCATTCATTGAACGTGCCTTTTAATACAAAATACTTGGAGCTTTACATTACATAAGAAAAATTTGGAGATTTCTACTTATAATACGTGTTTAAATTAACACGTTCGAATCTACTAAATTACCAAGTACCATAAATTTCACCTATAATTATAAGCAATTATAATATTTCATTTTATAATCACGATTTATGATAGATTTGCATATACTTGTCATTTATTATTTATAATATGTTTTGTGTGATTCTATAACTATATTCTTCACCCTTAATAAAATTCTAAAAAAATCAATCTCAAATTTCATTTTCTTGATCGCTTTGCACTAACTTTAACATTTGTACGAAATGTTTTTTCCCAAAGAACGATTCTGACGATTTTAAAAAGAACTTAAGAAAGTGAATTATTACATATATACATCACAGCCTGTACCGCTCAAGCATACATATATCCTTGAAGCTACCCTCGTTCCTTACAACCAACGATTTTCTTTCCCAACGTTCACACATTCTTCCCGCGAAAATAGAATATTTCTTTACGCCGGCAGCTTTTATTCCACAAAACTATCCAACTAAAAGTACTCGTACAATTCTTCAGCAAACTCGAACAAAGGGACGTAAACGTCTAATAAGACCGTAGCCTTTCGAAACACGTCGACGATTCGTTCGTTCTTTCGATCGATAAACGTTCCGGTCGGGCGTCCCCAGAAGATCACCATTTAGAATCATTAAAAAAAGAAAGAAGAACGTGCATTGTCGCAAAATAAGTACATTTGTACGCGGCAATTGGAGTTTTTGAGCTGTTAGATCGCGATCGGTGCAACGTTGCTTACACTTATCTTTGCGTCTCACGTATCGAATGGTACGCGGGGCGGTGTGTAAGCGCGTGGCATTAAAGGTTCACAGGCAATTCCCTTTGGTTTATGGTGTATTTAGTACCGCGGGTATGGCCGTTTCATAGGCCATACGTTGCTGTGGCTGCTCGTCGAGGAGGCCGTAAACCAGGGTACAGGATCGGCCGCGCGAATCCTATGCCCGTTTTTTCGCGCGACTCGTACATTGTACACCAACCGTACCGAGTAATCGCTTTCTACCAAGCTGCTGAATTTTTCCAATTTTTTTTTTTTTCATATTCTTCTTTCCTCCCTTTTGATTATCTATCTTGCCTTGTATTATTCCCGGCTTCTTTTTCTCGGTACGGTATAATGTTTTGCGAACTTGTTTAAGCTATTATGGTTGCTAGGGCTGTTGAAGCGATCAGGAGTTGTAGTTTCTTTCTTTTCGCGTAAAAACGGACATGCTGAGTTTGAGCGGCGCGGCCGGATGAAAGGGGATAGTTCTTCGAAAGCTATTTTTCCACGCATGTTGGACTTTGGGGAGTAATTAAGTGGCGATTAGGCTTTATTAAGTTGTAACGTACGACGTTTCCTACGTTCCATGCATGGTACTTATGATTATGGATGAATCTTAAGACAGATACCTTTGTGTAGGTAAAAGGGTGGGTACATTTGATCCTTGAATATGGAATATCAAAGGAAAAACGTGAGCTCTATAAATGTTTGGACGCATTAAGACGCGTATTCTTAAAATGTAACATAATTTAATCGTTTTCACATTTATTAGAAAAAAGGGAAGATTTTTCCACGCATGTTGGACTTTGGGGAGTAATTAAGTGGCGATTAGGCTTTATTAAGTTGTAACGTACGACGTTTTCTACGTTCCATGCATGGTACTTATGATTATGGATGAATCTTAAGACAGATACCTTTGTGTAGGTAAAAGGATGGGTACATTTGATCCTTGAATATGGAATATCAAAGGAAAAACGTGAGCTCTATAAATGTTTGGACGCACTAAGACGCGTATTCTTAAAATGTAACATAATTTAATCCTTTTCACATTTATTAGAAAAAAAGGCAAGTAGGAAACGAGTATCAGGAAAGAAGAAATAGTTGATTAAGTTAGTTGAGAAAAAATATAAGATACAATGGTACAAAAATTACATACATCTGTTGCATCTACGCGAATTCATAAAAATGGTAGGCTTAATGTAATATCTATTCATATCTTTTAGGTCCCATCTCTCCTCTACGTAAGTGTTTATCAAAGTGCAGCTATTTCCTCGACGTTGAGAAAATTATGTAAAGTGTTGGTAATTTCTGGTAATAAAGTGTCCGTAACTTTATCTCAAGATATCTACTACGACTTAAATATTCCAATCTTCCTAATTCGATTTAGGAACACATTGATAATAATAACATCGTTGTATAAGCATAAATAATCTCACGAGTGAATACGTTTTCAGTTGCTCCGGCAAGGCAAATATACGGAATTCAATATATGCAGACTTTCGTGACTGACTGTATATTGAGTATCGTCGGAGTGAGTTGAGAGCCGTTTGAATATCGTATCCGAGGAAAGAGTTGTCAAAACGTTTCAGTCGTGTCGAGTCGTATATTAATTTATTATAATCATTATACATTCTACCGCCATTTGTCATCAACATTCATAATAAATTCTTATTTATTGCTCGTAATATTTCCACAATAGATAACAATAAATTCAAGAAATATCATCGTAAATTGCAAGGTAAGAAATCTAGAGAACGAAAAGTATGGCTCACGCATACTCGAGAGACCTGTGTACACGTGTAGGCACGCGTGTTCGCGCGGGATGAATTCGTGTACTGGCCGAGTCTCGCGTGTCGGAGCGCCGTTACTCGCTGGACCGTTGTCACAACCTGGTCCGCTTCGTATCGGCTTCCTAGCCCCGCTTTCCTTCTGGAAAAGTTCCGTTTACACGCTCGTCCACGAACAAATCATCGCCCGCTGCGATTTGCCATAATTAGCATACGGCCTCGCCTACGCGTCAAGCCGCGTTCGCGGCGGGTGAGTTCTTTTTCACAGGATGTCCCACGCGAGTGCGTGCCCGCCGGTGTTCGTATTCCGTGGTGGTGGTCGTCTTCTTTGTGTTGCAATGTTGGTACGTTCGGAAACATCGAGTGCAAGTAGAAACATAGGAGAATGGAAATGGATATTGAAATGGTTGAAAAACCAGAAATCGATATGGAAATAGGGAGATAGAGAAATGGAAAAATAAGGAGCGGAAATGGATATAGGCGTGTAGAACGTAAATGGAAAAATGGAGAGATAGAAAAATGGAAAGATACGAGTAGGGAAAGAAATATAAAATAAGTTGGCGAATGTGAAGCATGAAAAATGTGAAACACACAGGTATAATTGATAGAAAGGTGATTGATAATGAACTGTAGAGTCAACTGAGCTGTCAACTTATGATATAAACGTGTACAAAATAATGTGAGATAACAAGATTGGTAAAGATCGTGGAAAAGAAAGGACAATATCGAAAAGAAGTGGAGTGGAGTGAAGTGACGTCCATGACATTCTTAAATACATATATTGGGACTTACAGCCAAAAATAATTCGTAACTTATTTCATTAATATAGTATTTCGCTAAAAATAGAAACTGAATACGTGTACTGATTACTAAAGTGCGAAGAGTTCTGGCACTGCAGGAGGAAGGGAATTTTTAGAATGGAAGTCGTCGCTAAGTCGTACCTAAAATCGAATAAAAATAGAAATTGAACAAGTGTTCTTTTTCTGGACGAAGCTTGAAGGATCATTCCGCACGGTGGGAGGGAAAGAATTTTTAGAAGTACAATTTCAGGATAAGAATTCTGAGATCAGTACGTACAACAAGACGAAATTGTAGTGGTGTGAAATTTAGGAGTGCGCGGGTATAAAAGGAGCAGAGCCCTTAAAAAAGGGCAGACCGAAGGTTTAGTGCAGAGTTGTTCGACAGAATTCGGAGAGTCAGTGCAGGATACGAGTGAGTGAAATACATATTTGTTTGATTAATTATATAAGGTACATGTTATTAAAATATACGAAATAGTTCGGTCGTGTTAATTCGCGATTGTTACTATTTAAGAATGTTAAAAAATATGTTTCAAGATATAAAACATAGAATACTGTTCACGATGCAACTGGAAAGAAGGTAATCTCATCTGTTTTGCCTGTGAATTTATTAACCATCTATCTTTATACTATGCAGCGCAGCATTTTTAATAATTTTCTATTCAATAATGAGAAAGTAAATTTATTTTTAGAAAATTTTATATACATACGTAGCATGGCAATTATTTAAAGCGTGCTTTAAAAATTGTGCACGTATATCTACGTACGTAAATACATACATATGTACGTATAGATTTACTTCGAAAGTGAAATACTAACTACGCGTTACTTTTAATTCTCTCCAAAATTCATTGTGAAACTAACAACACTAGACAACAACTAGCGATATCGATATACCTCATACAGCACGTAGTAAGTATATTTGTACTTGTGCTACATTCGTATTATAAAATGAAATAAGCGGCTACGCATAGATACAAACCATATTTCGCTTGATAAATCATTATCGTAATCATGCAGGAAACATATATTTTATCTCGTCAAGCAGCAAAACGAAATTATTTTGAAATTATTATTAATTACGGTAACAGTTATAAGATTAATTAATTTATTCGCATCAGACCACACAAAACCAGTAGCTAATTTAACAATTTACAATCTCGAGGCTCAATTCACGCGCCTAATTGATATCTACATTAATCAGAAAGATTCTTAGGTTGAAAAAAAAACGAGTGAAAAAGTTCCGAGACGTATATTTAATTCAATTCGAATGATAGGACTGAAAGCAATTTAAAGATACCTCTCGTAATCCTTTTTGGCTTGAAAGCAATCGATCTCTGTGAACGCGTCTCCGTGTCAGCATGACGGTCAATTAATGCGCAGAATTAATTAGACGAACGATCGAACCAGTGTACGGAATTAATAATTATAATCCGAGCGGCGTAATAATTATTACGGGAAAGCAACCTGCTTCCACCCAGGTTGGCCGAGGTTAATTCGATGT
Organism: Bombus confusus; assembly: GCA_014737475.1. NCBI lineage: Eukaryota > Metazoa > Arthropoda > Insecta > Hymenoptera > Apidae > Bombus > Bombus confusus. The sequence goes on along the minus strand of JACXIV010000002.1, from coordinate 5,680,231 downwards.
AAATATATGTAAGTGCTACGGATACACGTACGTGTTCCGCAGGGTTCAACCGATTTAAATGTTCTCAAAGTTGTACGGTAGAGAATTATTGTGATCCTTCGACGAAAAGGAACTGTCCGCGGCGGGATAATAGCCAACGTTCGCGTGAACTTCGAACAAGCAGCACGCTCCCGATCGGATATACACAGTGTATCTGCAGCAGAGAATATATTTATTGAATAGTGGTGAGATATTAATGACATGATTTGAGAAGCGAAATTTTGTGCGAAGTTAGGAAGTTGGATTTTCATTGTCCCTTGTGATTTAAGCTATAGATTTCAAGTGATGTTTAACGATATTCGAATAAAGAAATGTTGAATGGAAAGTTGGAAATGTTGGAAGAACAATGTTAAAAGTAATTGGAAATTCAATGGAACAATTCGTGATACTATAGAATTTAGAATTTAGAATTTATTTGTGACTATATATCCAAATGAAGAAATGTTGAGCTTGGGAATTGAATTCGAAATTCGATTCCTTATGTTATAAGATCATGTTCTGTACTCCTTGTGCAATGTATACTAGAATCGTAATTTAATCTCAATTTTAGTATTCTGTGATTGTTATGTAAATGTTAAGTTCATGTGAAAAGTGCTGTATATTTGTACTATTCTCCACTTTGTAAGGAAATTCTATTTTGTTATAATTTACTTCCTTTTTACTGTATTTTGTTAAGAGTTTCATATATTTGCACAAATAATTTATAAGATTAACGTATAATATAAACAACACGTTATCTGTAAAGTACCCTAATAATATGAGAGCTTTCATTCTTATCAACCGATCAATCTACATAGAATCAAATCGCTCATTAAACGATATCAAACTAGGATAACAACAATAAAACGATATAAGAATATTGTTTTTAAGGCAAGTCACACAGCCCAAAGGCGGATCACCACAATTCTTCCATTAATTTATATATGCAGACTTCCGCCTCCCTCGTGCACAGCACTCGCGTGTCGCGGTCACGTGTCGCATTAATAATTCATTTCCGCATATCGTGCGTATTTCACGTATTACGCGAGTAATCGATTAACCTCCCTGGGAGCAAATTCGACTACGACATCTGATAAAATTGAACAAACACACGTGCGACCATCAAACGTTCTTGTCGCGTTATTTTTCATCTTCTTTTTCATTAAAATTTCTTTTTCAAAACGTGTCCGGTACACGAAGCGAGTAAATAATATTTTTCGTCGAACGTAGCGATTGTTCGGTTAGCAAATGAAAGAATTTATAAAATACGTGTTGTCATGCACCGCAGACACACCCTGTATACGGGTGGTTGCAGCTACGAGCAACTACGACAGGAAGTCGTTACGGGATACCGGTAACCGTGAGGCTAAGTCAAATCGATGCACGCGAGGCGCTTTCGAAACTCGCTCGCTCCTCCCACTGCGGAAAATAAATAATAACGCGCGAGTAGCCGCCAGTTGCCCGTGGGACGATACCAAAGTTGTTTTAGCCGAGAAGCTCGAGTTCGTGACAAACGTAGGATGCACTTCTGCGATGCTCGTTTTTGACTCGCGTTCCAATTAGCTACCTGATTTGCGAAGGCAGAATTATATGAAGGCCATCACGTTCCATAGTTTATCAGGTTGGTGCGTACGAAATATCGTTCTTCGAACTTAATATATCTGAGAATGTAAAGAAAGTATCAAGGGAAGCTCTTATAACAGATTCCAGTTAATTTAGTTTGTTATCTTTACGCGAAATAAAGATCCGTGTAGTTTAAAAGCTTCAAAATAAAAGGAAGGTATTTAGAACTTAGGGGAAAAATAGAAATAAAACATTTTACGATGTAACTCGTTGAATTTACGAGGAAGCTTGCCACCGTAGGTGCTGAAAGCTTTCGTTCGTTATTGATTATTATATACTTCGAAGTTCATATACTTTCGCCAAATTCGCCAAAATTGGTTAAAACTTGGCGAACAATTCTTATTGGAATCTTGAAAAATGTATGCACTTACATTTTTCGAAACGGTGTAATTTAAAAACGTAGCCCCAAAGTACGTATTTGGCAATACTGTACGAGCTTTCGAATCTGTCATTTGTTTGAAAATGAGATGATTTTGCGGAGGTTATTTGTGCGATCTAAGTTCGAAGACGGAACCGAGAAACCGATCGAAAGAAACGCGTCGGCTTAGGATGAAAAGCAGTTAACGGCATATCATGAGAAGAGAGAGCGATTCAGCGTCGTGGAGGATCTTTCTCACGGAGCTCTTCGCTATAGGGCAGAGATGTCTGCATATGCCCGACGACACGATTATGATTTATGCCGAATCGAATCGAACCTGATTTATGAGAACGTAATGTTCTTAACTCTAGGATGTGCCTGCCTGCTTGGAAGGCGGCTCGTGGAACGATTTCCGAAACGCATTCTGACGATCGAACTCGAGTAAAACAGTTCAACTGTCGCTCAAGGCAATGCTATCACAAAAGAAGTGTTTTCATTAAACGTGTATCGGTCATTAATAATAGTTTCCTGGGGTTTACATTCGAAATTAAGAGAATACCGATCGTATTGTTGATTTATGGTATTTTATCTTTGGTTCGCCTGTTCCAGAGATGATTTAAAGAAATTAAAAGTGATTTGATAATTACGTAAACTGTTAAAGTTCAACTAACGATGGATATTAGTTACAGGATATCTTACATAATTCATATTAGTTTATAATAACACCGTATAATAAAAATTAATTATTGCATATAATGGTATTTATTATGAATGGATAGTATTTTATCAAAAATTAATTACTGTATGCAAAGATAACTCGAAATATAAGTAAGATAACTGTAAAGGATAATATTGTTCATTTTTCCGGAAATATCTAGAATTATGTATCCTCTAAATTTTATTTTCTCACGTGGTATTGTTATAATTAAATTACAGACTCTTGCAGACTTTTGTGGGAAATTTAAATATGAAAAAATATTCAAAATACGCAGCATGACATGTTAAATACGTAAAATATCTAAATTAAAAAATATATTCATAGATCCATGATATTTGTAACATCGTTTATCATCGATTCAGCTCTATTTCCCAAGTTGTACTAAAAATGAACATTTGAATTTACATAAACGTATTGGCAATCTAGTGATTATACTTCGTTGCATCAAAGCTATAAATATCGATAGAAATTTCGTCTAAAAGATTTCAATTCTGTAAATTACGACCTCATATCTATGACATTTAGCATTCGCTTCTGTTTCTTCTTTTTATTTCCTCCCTTTATCTTTTTTGCCTTTTTTCTTACGCGTAGTCAATGTTGGATCTACTAAAGGTGGGCGCGGTAATTTAGGAGGCGGACTTCCTAGAGCAAGGTAATCAGCTACCGGAGAAATTCCAACGATATCTTTCATTAGGTTGCTCGGTGGAGCGGTATCCAATAGATTATCCATCATGAGATTTCCCATGGTCGCTAAATTATCTCCGACCGGTATGCTCATTCCTTCAGATAGCCTCGATAATTCTTTAGCGATGCACATATATTCTGGCCCCTGGGGATGGTTTTTGAAGACAAAGCAATTGGGTGCCAGGGCGTATGGAGTTACGAGACTTCTAAATAATATTACAATTATGGTACAGTTAAATAACGATGGAATAAGATTTGATAGAATTTGTGAACTCGTCAAACGAACAATCGAACAAATATTCAATTTCAAAGTTAAATTTTTGATTAAATTCGCAAACTACAGTTCATCGTATAAAACTTGCACAATACCTTCCTAAATTTATGACTGTAACATTCAGATCCAAGTAGCCAGCAAAACTGTTACCAGAGTCGACTAATTCGAACGGGCCATTAAATACAAACGGTGTTGGGTCCTGGACGCGTATTTTGCCCTATAAAGTAGGAATTTTTAATATTTGGCTACAAGCGGTAATATTTATACCACCTTATATAATCACGCTGTTACACTGATTGTATTAATTCAATAAATATACGTATACATACATTTATTAGTTAATGTATACGTAAATTATTTGTATTGATGCATAAATGCGATTCACAAGTAATTATATCTAAACTTTTAATAGTGGGACCACAGTCTGTTCACGTTTTCGCAAAAATGGCGAATAAAATGGAAAATAACGTCTTACCAAGTCACATGCACAGCCGCTAAGACGCGTCTGTGTGGAACAAATAGGAAAATTGTCGTCTAGCCTGAAAACGCCAATTTTTAAAAAAAGTCTCTTCATCTTCTTGATCATTTCTTCGCATGACATTGAGAAATGAAAAGATTGGCCACCGTTGAACTTGTAAATGTAAATTATTCCGTCTTTAACAGATCGATCGCGTTCTAAGACCTCAATGGCTGGAAAATTAATGAACACGACTTTCGTGACAAGCGTTGATCCGCCTGTGTCTACGTATACCTCCTTATTTATCATTAATTGGGACACGTAAATGTCTAAAAGATATAATCCATACATGATGGAGGTTATGGAATACTTAAAGATTTTACGGAATGAAGTTGCAACAGTAACGTAAAGACGTTTCATGAATTATTACTGATCACGTATGAGTTTTGCCATGTCCTACTATAGGTGAATTTAAAAAATTAACGATTCGCAAATTGCTTCGAAAGCAAATCTTAATGAACGTGAAACAAATATTTAAAGGAACATTTATCGAATATATTTAGAAAACTTCAAAATTTACGAGAAGGTTATAAAATGTGATAATACAAAGATAAATGATTTATTGGTTAGAACATATTTTTATAGATATCATTATTTTATTTATTCTTATTCAGTCGAATTACTGATGTTCCTATAACGGGATTAATTCACCAAATATCAGCACAAACTCAAAAGTATTGAACTTAGAGTTTATCATCTACAGAATTATTGTATCCTAAAGTATCAGTGATTCGATATTCATAGGAAGTAACGCAATTTAGAAACAACATAAAACTAAGTTCTTCTAAAAAAAGACTTTCTCCAAGAACGCTAGAAAACGATGCAGTTTGCTTCGTTGCTAAGAGATCTACGAAAAGTCAGGAAATCGAGACCAAGGTGCATCATCATCGATCATTTTTAAAACGTAACTTTTAACAAAATTCAATCGATCCGAAAGTACGGTTAAACTCCTGCAGCGATGTTCTAATTGCGGGGCAAGATTTGCGAGACGTAGCTTGTGAAGTTCGGTGAATTATAGCCGGGTCGCCGCGCTCACTGCTGAATCTTTCATGCCCGTCTGGACCAGGTTAAGCGTTCGAGTTTACGAACGATGAAAGACGAAAGGGTTTAGGTGTCTGGGTTAGGCATAGGTTAAGTCAGGGTTAGGAACCGTGAAACCGGTTTTCAGAACCGCGAGTCGGTGATTCGGAGCCGATGTGATTTACAGTTAGACACGCGGATTGATAGACTCGTTCGGGATAATTGCCGAAACATCGTTAGATGTTTATGGTCAGATTATTTCTTCGCACGATTCTGTGATGCATTGTTGAATAGCGAGTTTGTAAGTTATTGTACATAACGTACATAATTATACAAATATTCGAAAATATTCGAACTCGTAGAGAAATGTTGTGCATTTATTACGTGTGTTATATATTACTGAAGATAATTTAGAAAATAGATAATTAAAATATATATCATTAAAATTTGTTATTTACGAGGATAAATTATTTGAAGTAACTTTCATGGGTTCCTGAAGTATTGAGTTCCCTGTTACAATAAGGGTCTCGTAAAGATCAAAATAAATGATAGCCTGATGATGATATATGTTTGTGGTGAATGGGATAGATGTAATTGAACATTTCAGCTATGGTACGATATTTCTTCTCTATTCTTCGCCAATAAATAAGGTTTAACATCGTGTCATTGGATAACAGCAGCCTTTGTACTGTCTAATCATGGATTCTTCTTCATAATTGTTACATTTAATATCCAATTTTGAAATTGTAATCCCAATCCACTTTCGTTGTTTGGCAGAAGTTCTTTGCACTCTCAAGAAATAATCGTAAATACCAAATAAATTCTTAAACAATTATAACATTCAACAATAAACAATATGGCTGTTGAGCAGCTCATATATCGCACTGCGTGAAATATTCTCTAGCTGATACATAGGTTGAAAGTATTCGAACACTTCTGGGTATCTTTTATGAATGTATCCTGCGAGTTATAAGAAACATTTTGAATTTTCATTAGCGCGATTACGAGATTCGACTATCGTGATTATGTTGGTGAAGTTTGAAACAAATCGGGAAGATTAGGAATTTAATCAGAATAGACTTGTTGTTTCATATAGAAACGTGGAATATAAAATTTACGTATGTGACGCTACATTTACACGTAAATATATTTTAACGCATTTCAATAGATGAAACAATAAATTCCATATTTATTAAGATTTATTAACCGTACGGTAAAATATTTTCAATTTCGATGAACATTATAAAGAAAATCCATTAAATGATACACGATAAAAATTCAATTGAAATTATGTTACGGCCATATATTTCACAAGACATATCGAATTGCGGCAACAGTGTTGGTTTTATTTATAGCTTCAATTAAAGTGACTACATGATTAATTTTCTCACAACATATGACAAGAGGATTAGTTGATGAAGTTATTAAATGCGAAATGATTTTCTAGAAAAGGTTGGTAAAAATAGAGAATCGTAACGACACGATATTAAAACAACTTCTTAATTACTTTGTAATTACATCGTAATTCGAACATCGATTCAGTGTTACAGTACTACAATTCCTTATCTTACTAATATAATTTTTACTACGTTGCAGGGCTATGTTGTACAATTTTTCTGTCGATATTAATTAGTTTAGCGTCAGCTGGGCATGATACATCGCAATAAGAGTTCTTGATCATTTATCTGATTATAAGGCTACATTTATCCCATTGGAAAGCTACAATTTGTTATCTTAGTTCTGCTGTTCTATCGAGAGTTACAAAATGTAGACTGCACCTATCATATTTTCTATCTGTATAATCAGTACTTGTCAGTATTCAAACACACCTCCCTGTGAAAACTGCTTATAATTGTTCTATATTATTCTAAAAAAATTTTATCGCTGTTTGCATTACATTATAGAATGTTCGTTGAAAAAATTCTGTACTTAGTTGAATCTTCAATGGCAGATAACGTTGTGCCACCACTAATATCTAATATAACACTTAATACGTATTAATTATATCTAACACAATTGCACATGAAAATCAAAAAATCTCCATCTCTTTCGTGCCTTTGCTTTCCTGCACACGCAAGACATTTTTTGACGACGCTTAAAATTCGTACATAATATTTACGACATTATCCAAGTCGTTTGAAAGATGAAAATAAAAGTCAACATTAAGTACTCATTCATCGAAGAAAGAACGACGAGCATCGATCAACCAAATTCAATCATAAAATGAATTCAACTACATGAAAGCCACAATTCCTCGCAAAAATAAAAATTCCTCGTCAATTTTTCTCTCCTCGTACAAAATTCCATATTACCTTCAAGAAAGGAAAATAACAAACCAACATCGCGTACTCATAAATCGAAAAAAGAAGAGCCAACAGCCTGCTGATCGTCGCACCAAGGCACGCACGATTGGAAATCTCGTTTAGCACGACTCGAGCGAAGGAAAAACATTTTTCCGCGTTAATCGAGTACCTCGGGCTACGATAACGTGCAAGCATTTTCGACGCCATTACCTTTCGTGGAAGCTGTTAAGCAGCGTACAGAAAGCGCCCAAGGCGAAATAGATCCGGGGTGAGAACTAATTATTGTTATTAAGACGTTCGAGGGCGGGCCAGCGGTATCGAGTCATATTCCTGCGGCTTATCGGCTCGCTGGCTCGTATCTCGCAATTAGGATATCGCGCCAGTGAATTCTTCTATGTTTTGCAGGCGTTTCAACGAACGCGTGTTACACGCAGATCTTGTCACAGGGGTTGTTATTTTGTTTGCTCTTGCCCAACGTTCGGCTGACAGCGAACGGCTAAGTGAGTCGAATCAGATCGCGTGTTCGTTAAACTCGAAAGTGTAATTGAAATAATTTTATGTAGGAAGGGGAATTTTTATATCGAAGTTCGGCTTGGTTAATTTAAACCTTATGGTCTTATGTAATTTTAAGGTAGTAATATATGGTTATATGAATTAAATCGTTCTGTCCAGCTAAACGTAAAAAAAAAAAAGAAAAATGGAATTAAAACGTTTTCGCGTACGAAAGGCGACTTTTATGTTGGAATTTTAGTTGACTTGAGTTATTGGATAACGCGGACTTTGCTTCATTGTATAATTTCGAGGCGGTGATATATGATCATAGGAATTAAAACGTTATCCTGTAGGATAAGAGTGATTTTTGTATTAAGATTTAATTTGGAACTCTCGTTCTTGTGCAATTTCTTGTGGTAACACATATACGATTGTACGAATTGCATAGTCTTGTCTCGTTAAATGTAAAGATACAATTAAAATGGTTTTTTTTTTTTGTAGAAAAGATAATTCTTTATTTGGCTTTAAGCTACCCTGCGTTATTGCTTTCTTGCATAATGTCAACATTGTGTACAATATATGATTCTGCAGATTAAACGATTTCGTCTCGTTAAATGTTCAGATGCAATTAAAACACATTCACGTAAAGCGATTTTATATTTGAATTTGATATTAGAACCAAAAGTAGTGAAAACGGCCAATTCGTAAATTTTTTGAGAGATTGTATGGTATTCTAAATTCTTGGAACTATTGTGTATACGTATTTTTATATTTGAAACCTAGCTCTTTCATCGCGTTTTATATTTTCTCTCATATCTTTCATTCTGAATTCTCTTCTACGTGCCTTATTTTTACTCGCCATTGGTACTAGTGTTAATTTGCCTCGGATCATAGATAACATAGATGCTTTGCATTCTTGCGTGATTTCCAGGTGATAATGAACGGTTGTATAAGTTACATGATTATCGATTAATTTAAAAACGCAGTCGAAAGTTTTCGTGTAGGAATGGTGATTTTTATAGTAGCACCTACTAAAGTTAGCTAAGGTCCTAGGTAATCTGGGCTTTGCATTCTTGTGTGATTTCGACGTCATAATGAATGGCTATCTAGGTTAAATCGTCTTGTCTGTTTTCTAAATACAGAACTGCAATTGAAACATTCTTGAGTAGAAAAGGTGACTTTTATATCGGAATTCAACATTGGTTTAGGTTATTGGTTATCTGGACTTAGCATTCTTCTGTGATTTCCAGGTGATAATGAATGGTTGTTTATCGGTTAAATCTCCTATCTATTTGTTAAACGCAGTAATGCAGATAAAACCTTCTTACGTACCAAAGGTCGCGATTTGAAGTTAGTTTGATTTATTATTGAGCCGGAATTTACGCTCTTGTATATTTTCGAGGTGATAATGGATGGTTGTACGATTCGAATTATCTTGTTTGTTGCGCTTGAAGGTGCAATCATAATGCTTTTGTAATAGCGAGAGAGATTTCTATTTCGAGTATCAGTTATTTACGATAAACGATGTACATAAATACCAGAAAGAGAAGATTTCGAATAAAATCAAAAAATATGTTTTCACCAACTTTGACATTCACATCTTTTGTCGCGTGAACCCGTTATGGCTTTTCAAAATTTACCACCTTTGTATCGAGTTGTAACATAAATTCGTCCTGTTCTTATATTTATTATATGCTTTCTGGTAATAAAAAAAGGGAACACGACGAAAATGTTACTTTATGAGATAATAAAAATTTCACAAAAAAGTGGTACGGTTGATCGATCACAATAAATTTTCATCAAAATGGTTGCTGAATGGTTTGAAAACGTAATCTGGAAATATCGAACACATGTGAGAATGAAGTTGATAAACGTTCGAGGAAGCAAAGAAAATAAAACGAATATTATATCGCAGTCCAGTCGGTTTAGAAAAAAAATAAATGTGATAAGTATTATACCCTCGTGTCTTTCAACCACAATCTAGTTAGCGCTTATTATCATACCTCTATCTCGAGATAAGTTTAAGGGCTAAAATAATAAATTATTTCAATACTTATTACGTTTTTCCACCGCATTCCGCGTCAAACTTATCTCTTTTCTCGGTAAAAAGACCGATTTCTATTTATCTTTTTTTTTTCATTTACATCGTTTATTTCAACGCCTCAATTATCAAAGTTCTCGCGTTTAGTAACATTTCAATCGCAATTTTCGATGGCGATTGAACACGTTCGTAGTGGATGGAATGCGGAGCAATTTAATACGTCAGTGAAAGCGATTATAGTTAGTTTATGCAAAATCGCTGACCGAGCGTTAAATAATTTCCGGAAGGGATACGCTTATTTTTATCTGCCATAATCACCGACAGAATTTCTTGCGGTTCTATATTTTTAATCCTTAATGTTTCTTTTAGCGAAGCAGCGGCGTCGGAACGTTGTTAAAATATATTAAATGCTAGCCGTTCGTAAATCGAAAACTTTATTGCTTCTTAGTAACTGACATGATGTTAAGTAATCAAAATAACTTCCTTCATTTATGTCATTGTTTCTTTACGTTTCGTTAATTTATGTGTTTATTAATTCATTGCAACGATGAAACGGTTTTTCTTTGAAGAAAATGAGATCACAGATTCAGTTCTTTACCTCTTCCGTATTTGGGTATTTTTTTTTCGTGGCGATTAAACTGACAGGAAAATAATATTCATTGAAAAAATATTCATTCAAGATATAACGACATAGTGAGATATTTCAAAGAAACATAAATATTTGAGTGCTCATATTGCACAATAAAATAGTACAGCAATCCACCCATATTCCTTTAATTAACGGTAACTAATCTAATAAATCTAATAAATGGCCTACACAAAATAAAACAATATTAATACAACATATAAGAAAACCATCGTAATACATTATACAAACGAATATTTATCTCGAATAACCAATGAAAATGCAACGACATATTTGACTTCGTTTTACCAAATTTATCCTGTCACCATGCCATTTCGAAAAGAAACTCTGCAACATAAACGTAATATAATACAATATAGAATAACAGAACACCAACACCAACCACACAACCAAGTCGAAATACGCTAAACGATACTATTAAAAAAAAAAAAAAAATATCGAAAAATACGAATTTCTTCTTCAAAACAACCGAACGAAAAACTTAATTAATAAAATCATCCAGAGATAGTAATTTAAAAATAACCAATCCGATAAATCGACGACCCTAACCGCATGCAAGAAACATGCCAGGTTAAGGTGGAGTGCTGTTGAACAAAGTGATGCCGAGGGGAACTAGGAAGAACATCCTGCTAGACTATAAGGACGGGAGAATAATGCGATTGCGCGTTTATTCGTATATTATTGCGGCGATAAACAGCACTGTTAATTCTCGGTCGCGTTCAGGCCGGGCGTTAGCCCCATGCTACGTTCCCCGATCCCGATATGATATCTCAATGACGCTTGTTGAATTTGCATTGCATTAGGCACGTACATAGCTATATACGTAGCTACGACGGTTACGTTAACAAGAGAAAGTGTTAACGATAGGGAGAGTGTTAACGAGAGAATGACGCGGTAACAACGAGGAAAAATAGTGGCAGTAACACTAACAATAAATGCTCGTCGTAATTTTGCTGCGCGTCGCTCGCTCGTTAGACTTTTTACGCGCGGCGAAACTCGGCGAAACCGGAGGCAAAGGAGGCTCATTCCGCTCGCAACAAACGTTTCTATGTATGTATATTCATGTAGATCGTGTACCGAGACGTTTAAAACGTTCCACGGCTGTTTTAAATTACACTGAATAGGAATAATCGAACGCTTGGATATCGATACGATTATCTTTTCGTGTTTTTCCTACGAAATGTTTATTGCACTAGATCTCCGATCATTAGGTTTGATACGGGGAAATATGAACCTACAAGCCACCTTATAATGGTGTTGTATCTATTTTTTGGTTCGATGAGATTATGTATTCAAGAGTTCGGAACGTGCTTTCGCGGATTTTAATTGGACAGATTCGATATGTTGAAGCGAGTTGAACCGAGAACATGAATTAATTGTTTACAAGAATGTATGAGGACTTAACGTGACTATGTTGCAATTTTTTAACTTCTACGATACCGTTGCTCGTATTTGACAGTTATAGTCGGAAACGTTAAGGCCTACGTGTACTGCGGCAGAAACTTCAGAAGATGATCGACCTTCGATGATATCCGTGTTATCGATCAAACGCGACACCTTGTAAATTGCACTCTGTAAAATACGTTACTGCAAACAGATAATTATGCAGCAAGACCATTGGCGCGCGAGTGACAACGTCTACCAGATAACACAATTTATTGCTCAAGTTCTATCCTTCCAATCACAAATAATCATTCGCAGTCTAATTATCAGATACGATTAAATATTATAATACTCGGGTTAAATCTCTAATAGACAAATAGTAAGTGGACAATTAACCACAAAAGACTTCAATTAATAACTGACGTTGCATCGAAAGAATAGCAAAAGCGGCTGTGTAACGAGAAAGATAAGATTTTGTATGAAAGAAAACACGTTTCGTCTCGGCCCTACATAACACGCTCGTCAAGTCTTCTCGCTAAAGGTAAACTTCTCGTTTTCCCTCTAATTCTGCCATTAAAGCGACCAAGAAAAGAATCTACCAGCGAAGAAAGCAAAAAAAATGTAGATCGTCAATAGCCCAGCACACAAGTTCTCATCAACGCAATCTCTCGCGGGATCGCGTTGAATCGCACAAGGATGCAACACGTCGCTCGTTGGCTTATACAGGCGGGATAAATTCCAGCCGGTCATTCCGTGCTTCTGACAACGATCCCCATGGACGAAAAGCGTCCTTAGTCACCGCGGCGAACGGTGTAAGTTCCGCAGAAAAGCACCGATAACTGGAAACGTTGTAATCATAAGTTCTTACGGGGTGACGATTACCCAAGCGTCGCGCGATAAAACCGAGCCCATCCTGGCTCACTCGCCTTTCCCTTTCACCCCTCCTGCCCCTTGAACCTTCTACGTCCACGGTCTTCTCGTTTCTTCCGCTCGGTTCGATTCTTCCCTCTTCGCTTCTTTGCTGCTACTATTTTTCTTCTATTTTCTCTTCTCGACTCTTCTTCTTTCTCTTGGTGAACGTCGTGGTTTCCCCAGGCATCGTATCCGTTCGAACTCGCATGCGAGAAGAAGGTGGGCACCGTTTCGTCGATAACGAACTGGTTAACACGCGTTCATTACCCGCGGCCACGTAGGTATATTAACCAGGCCCGATCCTGGCCGGATCCTCGCCTACCTGCCAGCGGCCATCTCGTAATCATTTCTTTCCGTTTCCCCCACGTCGTTAGATGCCCGATCGGTCACGCGGTGCTTTATCGAATTCCAATGGAACACCGGCGGGACAGAGAGGGAGAGAGAGAGAGAGAGAGAGAGAGAGATCATTTGGATAACTAATTGGTCCATGACTTACGGCTACGTGGTGGCTATTTGGATGAAGCGAGGAATGTAGGTTGGAAGATGGAATGGCATGTATTTGGAAAAATTTTGCGATGAGCAGAACGTTCATGTTCACTTGTTGGGGATTTGAGGGTGCAAACAGTAAAAAAAAAGCGAAAAATGTTAACATCGTACGAATAAAATTTACGTATTTTACGTAAAGTATCTAAAATACTTGAAGGTATAAAAATAGGCATATGAAACACGGTAGGCAGAAATATGTGCGTAAAGGCTACAACAAGCGATGGACGTGATAAATCATATTTGTCATACTTCGTAGAAGAGCAATTTCGTAATTCAATAATGTGTATTTCAACGATTTAATAATTCGATAATTTGACAATTTAATGATAGATCAATGTAATTCGGTAATTTGGAGATTTAATATAATTATTATAATATTGCTGTGATTAAAAGTAACAGAAATGATAAACCGATGAGCAACACCTTTCACTTAAAGAAGGTATAAATACGACTGAAAGATCACTGCAACGTGCATTTATAAGTACATTTGTAAGTAAAATTGCAACAGTGTATTATTAGTCTGTGCAACCAATTATTTGAGTCTCTACTCTCGAATTTTCTCCTCTTGCTTAATTGCCCACTTAAATAAATTTTCAGTCACTTTATTAAATACGCTTACGCAGATATTTAATCCGAGCCAGCAACAAAAACTTTAATCAAAGGTATGATTTAAATAAGCAATGATAGATGTTTCTTACTCAAATTGAATATTCGCGTATGTATCGTATTGTAGAAACGGATATAAAACGATCTGATCGACACCTTAATTATCGTCATAAAGTATTTTTACGGAGATACAGTCTAATCGTATGTGATCTCGTTTGGCACGTTATGAACTGTAATTTATTAAAATTCGTAAAAATATAACGGAAATAGCACGGAAACCTGATTTTCTACTTCGAGAGATAAAAGGAAAAATGTAAAAAATTCTGTACAGATATGATGAAACATTAAGATAGGTATAAGGCAGATAAAGTTAGCGTAGTTATGCTGTTTAAAAGATATCAGAACATTTCAGAAAATAAGTGTCAAATATTAAGTGCCATATTATGAGACCATTAGGAATTATCCCTTTAAATTTTGCGTTATTTTTCTAATTTTTAACTCCTTGTAATAGGTATATCATTGACACGCTTGCAATTAGTAGACATTAGTGGAGATACTTCTCAAATTTTTTATTTCACTTTCAATTTACAACATTCTCAACGATACACACCTTTATACCGAGAATACATTATTTTTTATCGACTCGGAACATTACATTCAAAAATCTACCCTGTAAAATAAAAATCTACAGAGTAGCATTATTGAAACAATATTTCTTCAAATGTCTATTTTTCTTCAACGGTGAAGTTAACGATCTCGAATGTCAATGAATTATGATTGATCGATATAATTATCAATATGATATTAATACATAATATTGACGTAACATTACCTACATATATTGTACGTCATATAATATCGTATCAATATACTCTCAAGATTTAATCTCAAACAGCCACACCTAGAATAATCCAACCTTTGAAATCACGAAACCCGTAGCTCCGACGACGCTTCATTCAAACCGTTGTCTCGTTGTCGTTGCTCGTGTCCTAGAGCGGAGTCGACTAGCCAAAGGAAACTAGCGACTACGAAATTATGCAGTGGCCTCTTCCGTTAACGGAGGAACTCTTTCTCCGCTACGACAGACGGTCCACCTTAATCTTGGAGGTCTGGCCGAGTCGAACGGCACGGAACAACGGGCAGTAGTACACGGGAAGGCAGCATTAGCGTGCTAAGCAGATGCAGATGAAACAAATGGATTCGCTCGGTGACCGTCGTAAATCCACGGTATCGTTGACACGATCCGTACACCCTCGCACGAACCGTGCTACGAACTCTCTCCGCTACGACCTTCTGCCTTCCCTGCCCTTTTCTCATTCTCCGCCGAGAAACTGGACATCACCCGCTATATACGCGCCAGTTTTGATTTATGTGAACGGTGACGCGTCGTTCGAATCGATTACCGGCGCTGATAAACGCGTTGACCTGGGCCCACGGAGAGAAACGAACAAAGAATTAGAAGGAAGGAACTCGCAGAAACGAAAGTGGAGAATTTCTACAGGGTGAATACCGAAATGGGATGATTCACGGTAATTGTACGGTCTTGTAGATTGAGAGTAATTCGAAAGATTGGAATTAATTGTTAATTAATCGTGTACTGCGGATGCTTATGCGTTTATGGGGAAATTTGATCGTAAGTCGATGGATCGTTATGGGGGCTGTATGACTGGGATCGGGGTAATTGTGTTTTTATTTTGAACGTGAAAACCATTTGAAAGATCGGTCTCGTGTCGTCAACGCGTGATTTTTATGGATTTATGGGAAAATGAGTCGCGCGGGTTGGTGGCTCTGTAGATATATAGTTCATATCTACGGGGTAATTGTATTTTGTATGGCAGTTGAAACATTTTACGTCGTAGGTTGTAGGGATATAGTAATGGAAGTTTCGGTAACTCTATATCAAGACACGTTAGTGGTTTCGAAGTTATACTGGCTATTTCGTTGTTAGACTGTGGATTTTTATGCATTTGTGGGAAATGTAAAGAAAATAAACAAAGCTAAAAATATACAAAGACGCATAATATGCAAAAATAAAAAATATGTTATAATGTCTGGTAGGTGGACGAATCTCTGATCTCATTTTACTTATGTTCATGAAAAACTGATTTTATGTAATATTGGCGGGCAAATGATTCGAATGTCTCGATAAAACCGAACAGGGGAGTAAGGAAAGTGTTATAGGAAGAACATATATAATAGAAGAATAGAACATTTTAAACTTTGAAATTGAGATGAATTATGCATACGAACTTTTTGTACATTTTGTGCAATTATTATTTTGTCTAATTATTAGAATATTAGAGCCTAATGATGTAATTGTTTAACAATTCGACAAATATACTTGCTCTATTATTTATATCGATATTCCTTGCAAAATATACGAATAATTTGATTACATAAATTGATTATCTAGTTAACAGATATCAATTCGCTATATACTATCATAATTGTTTTTTAGAATAAATTAGTGAAATTTTAATTTTCGCACGTTATTTAAGATTCGTTCTATTCTTCCACTCCTTAGATTCAACTATGTGCACGAAACTAATAAACATTGTACAGCTACATATATCGTATCTACTATAATTATACGTTTCAAGAGCTTCGCAACTTATCACCGTAACTAACACGAGAAATCGATTAATCAGAACAATCGACGAGTTCGTAACAAAACGATTTTTCAAATTTGTTAACTTCGTTATAAAGCATACGACAGACGGAGTTGAAATTTACAACATGATGGAATCAATATTATAAAAATGATTTATGTCGTGACTACAGAAACAGCCTTCATCAGGATTTCATAAGTGCACGATTTAATTAGATACAGCTGTGCGATGTAATTACAGGCATATCCACAATAATGCAATGAATGCGCGAATAATAATAAATAATATGACACAATGAATAATATAATGAATCGTGTAATATGCCGAGTATTTTGCTAAAAAAAAAAACTCCTAAAATATATTAAACAAAAATTCAAAATATTCAAGAGAATTCTTTTGTTCTGTGGAGAAAAATTAACACATAAACAAGCATTGTTTTTCTCACGAACCCTTTAATTTTTTTGTAGCAAATTGAATCCTTCGGATGTCCTAAATTTCTCCCAACATTAGGAGTGAATGAAACGCTCTACATCTGTGTATGGGAAAGATCAAACGACTTCGAACCGAGTAGAATATCCCAGTCGAGTAAAACCTATCTTTATTTCTACGAAATAAAATGCAGACAAAGAAACTAGCCGCTTTAAGGTATCAATTAGCGGTCAGCTACCAGTACCATGCTTTCGTAACATTGGCAAAGCTTTATCTTCTCGCGGAACGGCGCGGTAAGGCGCAAATTAGAGTCCACGCTGCGGTGCGGAGCGAATGACTAAATCCTTGGACGCAAGTTTCGCAAGCGGAACAGCGTTGAACCGTGTCAGCGGTTCGTCGATGCACGGGACTTTTTTCTCAACCGGGAACACCTGTAATAAATACGTTGTCTCAATTGGAATTTAATTAATGGTACGTAATTCCCGCTTATCGCGATCCAGAGCTCGCGGTACACCTCCGTTCCATTAACGCAATTTACGAAGCCTCGAGAGACCGAGAAACAGTTATGCGTAGTATGAATTATTTTCTACTTTTGCCGCGAACGAATGCTATTCGTGATCCGGGAGAGTTCGAAGGTAATGCGATAACTTGTGTCGCGCTTCTCAGGATTTTCAGCTTCTCTTTTTTTAAATATACGAATAAACGTACGGTAGAAATTTGTGTACTGCAACATTGATCAGCTCCTGTGTAGGAATAATTGGAAAACGAAAGTAGAAACTGAAAGAAATCGCTACATCGTATTACATACAATCGTATTACATTTTTCTTTGTATTATTTCAAAACTAGATAGTAAAACTATTTTAATTGATTTCAGTAAATATTATTGTTAGTTTACACTGTATTATTTTACACCATTCTGTTAGTTATACGATATATGTATCGTTATAGCTCATGGTTGAGCTAAATCGAATTATGCTGTCATTTAATTACATGGTACTTGAAATAGAATGTAACTGTATTAGAGCCCAGAACTCTGAAGAAGCGAGATAAATGTTTATATTTACCTTTCGCGTCCATATTTTTGTCATGTCCGTACGGCGTATCATTTCCTCTCCCGTTCATACGTGACTCAATCTTATGTTTACGTTTTTCAATTATATTATTCGATTGTCCCTTGTAATTGTGTTTCGATTGCATTTATGAATTCCACTGTAATTTAATCAAATGAGCGATCTACATTACGAATTACAATGCAGTTGAATACGATGTAATTGAACTGCATTGTAATTATAATTCTGCGCAAGTGTGAAACATATTAAAATAATAAAACGTAAAAGAGATAAATTAAGTTTGCAAACTTACAATATCTTATATATCTTATATAATAGTTGGAGCAACACGTCATTCTACCAATATTTTACACAAATACGTGAACACAAATTATACTAGGCATTAACCTCTTAATTCGTCAAATAATACTCGCACTACGCCCCAAAATATCAAATTTCCCCCAAAATTCCACGATCAAGTCGACAAAATATCCATATCAGCGAATCAGTTGACGTAAAATAAAGCCATGAATTTTCGCATAATTTTTAATACAAACACATTCGGTGAATACTAGAATGCATGCCTCGAAAAACAGTTTTTGTTTTAACTCGATACTCCAACCGACTGCCGAGATACGAATCTGTGAAGCACAAGATTCTTGAATGGCCGAAATTCCAGAAAACGCTGTGACCTACATTTTTTTCTTGGAAACGTGTACGTCGCTAGTAGTAGTAGCAGTAGCAATAGTAGTAGTAGCAGCAGCAACAGTAGTAAAAAAAAACTGACGCGTCGTCTGTCACTGACCACCGCACGCCTGTCGATCGTGGGGTAGGTCACGCGAGTGTGCGAGTGAGAGGTGCGAGTGTGCGAAAGAGACAGACATAGCAAAGTGCTCGAAATTGCGGATCTCTTTGCACGATGATATCTCAACAGCGGAACACTGTATCGTGATGAAACGAAAAGCTTTTCAAACTGTATAGTTTCCTGCTTCTAATCGCGTACGAAAATTCGTACGAGAAATTCGATACTTGCCAATATAAAGTTAAAAAAGAAAGTGTTTAATATCAGAGCACCGATATTTATGGATCGTAAAGATCGAGCAATTTTAAACAGATTAAGAAACAGGCCACGCAAATCTAACTAATTCCTTTCTTATCGTCAAGGAAAAGCTAACCTCCTTTGGAACGTGTAACGTTAAAAGTTCTAACAAACATGTTCTCCTAAGTCGCTACAAATATGTATGGGATTAAAAGGACGCGATACGACATTCTTTCTAACTTATTGGATATTTTACAACGAGAAAACTTTCAAAAGATTTTATCGTTCTTGTCGAAGCGTACTGGACTTCATCATCTAACGTAAACAAGCAACCTTTACCACCAGACAAAACGGCACAAACTTTCTTCGTTACCGTATTATTCCATGTTTCATGTACTGCGCATGTACATTATATTAAGAAAATTGTACACTGACGACATAAAGTGGTCACTAATAACATTTAAAGATGCATGCGACCTACAATCTAAACTAAAAAGAAAGAGCTTGTGTTATTTCATTAATGGTAGACAGTTGATGGGTTCTTTTAAACGTAGATTGGTATCGTAAGTGTCCTATATAAACATTTTTGAAGATTTAACTGTCAATTATAATAATATTACATTAATTTTCTCATGCAACACTTGTATTGCATTTATATCAGAAGAAGATTGGAAAAATGTTTGACGAAGAACACGAAGTGATAAAAAATAAATGAAAAAACACGAATGTGAAATATTCAGGCGGCTGAATAGCTTCGTGACCAACTATACGTGCATCAGTCTGTAATTCATACTGGTCAAAAAATATGAAAAGGCGTGACCGCCTCTTGTTAACCGATTTCTGTATTCCGATATTGGAATCAGGCGTTGCGGCTGCCAATGCTGATACCTGCAATGGACGGAACAATATTGCAGAAATGCTGTCGAGAATTTACACGTTGCACGCGCACAACCGCGGACGCAGAATTACGCGGCCGTAGGCTTCTTCAAGACCGGTTTCTTCGAAAAACGATGAAATCGCTTTTGTTCCGATATTACCTGTATTGTTTTGTTAGCCAGAATCGTCTGCGAGATTCAGTTCTCATAATCAAGCGCATAAAACCGACGATTGACTAAAATTATTACAGAATTAGAATGTTAGCGCGTGAAGCATCGAGTGTTTTAATTTGACATTTTTGAATCGATCTTACGTTTGAAGTGCAAATTTATTATGATACTAAATACGTTTCTTATACAAGCAAAAAATGAAGTATTAACGAATAGCAGCATATCCGAGAAAATTTGGATAAAAATTCTCTAGGCAGCAAGCTTCGTACGAATAAATTACATTTTAGATGAAAATTCTAAGACTTCAAAAACCTGTCTCCGCGCAATGCGGATATTAAAAGGGATAATAAAAGAATTATTTAGAAAGAATCAAAAAGAATGTTTAGCAGAACATGAAACTGTGCCTCTAAAGACTCTAAGAGAAGAGTTCTTATATGGGAGAAATTCTTACGTAGCTCTAAAAGCAATTGATTTCTATGAATGTTTTCGAGAAGATTGCTGATAATTAAACTTTTTCGAGATATAGGAGGACATTCGTTGAATTACAAGGAATCTTTTATTTCAATCTTTCTTATTATTTAACGAACAATTTTATAAACTACCTCGTGTATTCCAATTTGCCATGTGCATTTTCCCAAACGAATCTTCACTCGCTATAAATAGCTCAGGGATCGTACCGATCGAGTACACGAAAAGAAGAGCAGAGAAACGTAATCACGTTAGAAATATTCCTTACCAGTACTTTAAATTTACGATTAGTATCAAGCCAACCATTTTCCCAGAAGTTAAAACGTTAATCACACATCTGATAATAAAGTTGCAAAACTTACAGAAAGTGGAGTTAATCGATTTGTCTTCCGAGAAGATCGCATGATCCCTAGGTGGTTCGCAGACCAATTTAATTCATTGGATCTGACCGCGTACCCAAACTAAGAAAATTGTCTTGAATCGAAACGCATCGCATCGCGTCGCGTCTCGATGCTACACCTTGATTGCCTAAAGTCCATAAATAGCGGAGTCGCGGTTCGCGCGATTTTCATTGAAATGCAAAATATAAACGATAAGGAACGTTGGAAAAAGAGTGGCGCGCGCAGAGCCACGGAATGGAGGCAGATGATTTAGCGGTCGCAGCAGCGCGTCTTATTCTGGTCGATCCGCGTAAATCAAGCACCCTGTCCACGGCGAGGACCATGCGAAGCAATTAATAGCGCGTTCGTAATGCGCTGTTGGCATGCGAGAAAGCGGTCGCGCCGCCTTTATTTTCCGATGCGATGAAATATTGGATCGGTCGGCGCGCGGGATTCCACCGGCCTCGTGGAATGAGGAAATTGCCTGCTCGCGAACGCCTCGCGCCGCTGTACCACTTGAATTCTCGCGCGCGAGCGGATACGTAAGACGTAAGCGATCGCCACGCGTTCTAACGCTTATCGATCTTAGCCAATGAGTTTTCCGGCACGCTAGTTCTCAGCATTGGGAATGAGTTCGAGAAGATGCTTGAATAAAGATTTTTAGACCGAAAGATTGATGGACGATGGTATTAATTTATTCGATTCGCGTGAAATGTTGCTCTTTGCTTTACAGTTGTTCGTTGAACAATTTATACGATATACAGGTTATTTCGGAATGTTGCTGCAGAACTTCAAGAGCGTGTAGTACTCGTCGAAACAAGCGGGATAGTGTTAATAAACAGAAATAAATAATAAAGTAAAATAATGTTAATGGGTTCGAATCTCGTTAGTTTCTGCAACGAACTTGAGCCAGCGAGTTTCAATATTTTCATCTTATGGTATGCGTAAATCAATCGTTAAAATCCTGCGGCAAACCAAAGAATATATCGTGTTTGCTTCGGGACAAAGCATTCACACCGGCTGTTTTTATTTTTATTTGAGTATCTAAGGGAAACGAGATGAGTGTTTTTGAACGAACAGTCAGATATTGCACCTTTTAAAAATTCTTACGGCACTCCACCGTTATTTATAGCTAAATATTTAACAAACGTTTACGATGTATAGCATAGATATCATATACATAACTAAAAAAAAAAGAAAAAAGAAACGAAAAATTACCAAAGAAAAATGAACTGAAAAGAATGTGAAGTTTATCTTTAGATATAAAACACTATAGTTTAGTTTAGTTGTATAAAGAAATATTAGGTATTTTCCACTACATACTCACACATGTACCTACATGTATTCGTGTATCAAGCAGCTGTCAAGTTGTATTAGGTGTAGAGTTGTGTTATATTCTTTCACTTGACTTCAGTTGTTTATCTAAACGAATGACGGATTACATACTTGACACAATGGGTATCAAATAGTACCTCGTTTCGCAATTCACAAAGCGGTTATATATCTGTTTGCCTTTTGACCATTCCATAACCGGCCAAGGTATTCGAAAAACGGTACACGAATATTTAAGACAGCGAGTTCAAGACACATTGTTTTGAACTTTAACAGACACCATGATAAACTGCCACCCTCGAATAGTATTTGAATAACAGTCGCCGTCAATTCCTGGAATGCACCACCTACAATTCTAAGAATTCAGGACCTGTTCCCTCTTACAAGAATTCTTTAGCAATCAATTAGAATAACTAAGCGAAGTTCTCCACTAATCACCTTAACATACCCTACAACCAACGTGCCGTTATAAATTGCATTTTAAAATTCTTTGTCTGATTTTTAGAACGAAGCCAGTCCGGTATGTGTGAAAGTGTGCTGAGAAAAAACTGGAATAACAGATATCGACGATAAATTAAAGAAACTAATTTATATCATGATATTCTCAAATTTTGAAATACTCGAATTTCCACAGACTTTAAGCGTCGGTTATATAGAAATTAAATAAACACGTTGAAATTAATAGAAATTAAATGTAAATTAAATAAGTATTGATATCGCTACAAAGTTTGTCGTAAATATTATATTATGGGTACTGTATTAAAATACCGAAATAGGTTGCTATCCATTTGTACGATGTAACACTTAACTTCTTAACTTGAAAGTAGCATAATCAATCGTAAGGAAAATTCTGCTTTATGATTTATGCGTAGAAATACACGTTGTGAAATCAATTTACGATCTACGCTTATCTCCAAAAGAATACAACAATAAAACAGAATGGATAATTTGCCTCGATAGATCCGACACTTCGCTTTTCGTTTCGCTGGGAGTTATTTATCAACATTACGATGAAATAAAATTGCTGAAAAGAGAAAACAGGCCACCTTTCGTTTATTGTATTGCGCAAGAAATGCCGATATCAATGAATTGAACAGATATATCTACATAAATCGAACAGCGATCAGATTGCAAACGATTGTAAATATTGCTCGTAAGTAGAAAATTAAACTCGCCGAGATCCGATATCGCCTGTTGTCCGCAATAGAAGCGTAATCCGAAGCTAGATTTCTGGTGAAGGCGTTTTGCAACGACTAGAGGAAACCACGACAACGAAACGTACGAGAGAAAACGGTAGTGAGAGACAGAGAATTTGTAAACTGGCTGACTGAAATTGCGTAGTGCATATTCTGATGGTTTCTTTCACGCTTCCTTATGCCCGTATCCGAGCGAACCTGCTACGATTTTCTTATCTCGAGGGAGACAATCTACGTTGTACTTAAAGTCCAGATGACGACATCGCGGGAAAATGTAACTTCGTTGGGAAATTTGTGAACTGTGCAAAAGCGTTTCTTCGTAAGAATAGTCAGGCGTATTCGTTGTTGTCGGTTGTGTGAAACTTCCTTACAAATTTAAATATTCCAAAAAACCCTTTCGAACGATGACGTTAGATTCAGTAGCGCTGAATCAAGGGAATGGAAATTTTTCATTTTTAGGCTTCTGATGTGCAGACTGCGGATTTTTATCCATTTATGGAGAATTCGACGATACAAAGACACGAGATATTCAAAATGGAGTACTCGTTATTATCTTAATTAAACGACAGAAATCTCTGTTAAAGTTTCATTTCCGTAGTTGCCTTCCCAAAAATATGAACCTGCGTAAATATCTGCGAGCTAATTATATCCAATGATGCTATCGTAATTGCAAAGAATAGGTAATTGTAAAAAATCATTGATAACCTGAAACAGATGAATTCTATCCTTCTTCGTCTAAATATTCGTTTACTCGTTACTTAGACAATTTGTCTATTTTCTATGCAGAACATAAAGCGAACAGTCTGGAAAGCATGTAAAATACACAATTTCCTTCAAACACGTTGACATTCTATCTATGAATAAATTAATCACAAAAGTCAACGACTTAAATTTCCATGTCCCACCTCGTGTGTCAATTTTGTACCACGTATTGTCCAATTCTTTACGAATTTTTGACACAACCCGTGGTAGGGAACGAAGTGACTTTGCGCGTTGCAGTTAAGTATCGCGTATTTTTGTTTCGCTATTCAGCAAATTTCGTTTTTCAAGCCGACCCGCAGCCCACACGCGGCACTTAGCGAAAATTCGTCCGTTAAAGGTCGGTCACTGCTCGTTTTCTTGCTAGCGAAGTATCGTAAGTCAGAATTCAAGATAAGTAGCGTTAAGATCATAATTCATTAAAGATTATTTAGTACATAGTCGTTGCAATAGTTATTTCCCGCGTGAGTAGTGGGTGGTCCTTCGAGTTGGTTGTTTTTATTAGTCGCCACACCTTGGTGCAAGTGCCAACCAACGCCGAACGATCGACATTCGATCAATCACAGCGAATTATTAACCTGCATAAACTATCGCATCATATTTCTCTGTCAACGTTACACAGAGAAGCATCTCGCTATTTATTTATTCGTAAATTACTAATAATGGTCGTAAGAGCGAATTTTAAGATCCGTCGCGTTTAAACCATCGTAGACTTCCTGTCAATTTATTACCGTCGTATACGCGTTGTCAATGGTGAGATTATTAGATATTATTCGACGAATCTTAATTACTGTACGCATCTGACGTGTGCAATCTCATTGAACCAGTCCGATCAGGTTAGCGCTTGACAGCAATCAATAATAATCGATTCGCGAGGATCGGCGTACCAACGTCTCGGTGCAACTTAGTTGATAATGTGCATAAAAAGCTCCTCGCTTATCTCAGTGCGTTCCGAGCCGTAATTTGAATTTTTAACTTCCGACAATCATTTGAATTCCACGTGTAGATATTATTCTTTTTATTCGGTACTTGCTTCTACATTTCAGAATATATTATAATTTTTAGAATATGTAATTACGAAACAAAAATATGATTTACGTATAGATAAAAAGAAACTATCCAGCCATGGATAGTTTATTTATTGTGCGTCAATTGTGAGAAACAAGTTTTCGCGAGATGTATACGAAGATCGCAAGAGAAGAACGTGATAAGTAACATTTGTCGATTCAATGTCAATTTCATTGTCAATTTCTCCGTTTTAACACGATTTTGGTATTAAATATATGTACGTGGTTGTCGCTCTATCGTTACATTTCAAAAATACTGATCATCACACTGGTTAGTTACTCTGTAGGTTTCACACAAAAATTCTTTGTCTTATCACCGATGTTTCGAAGCTGCACAATATGTCTTCGCGCATAGCAAAAATTACTCGTCTCTTCGATTGAATTACAATATACTAAACCACCGTCTTTTAGCCACCAAATGATAGAATGAAAAAATCGTTAAACAGTATTTCTCGCGGGATAATTGAAATATCACGATTACTCCAAATTTTCCAAATATTCCATAAATATTCCACAATCTGCGTTTTCGACACATTCGTTATCATTCGAACAAAATCACTCAAATGAAATCACCGCTCGTCCCAGTTCGTGACCGTCGTGAAATTGAACATCGACACCGCGGGATCACGGGTTAAAAGTTTCTCGTTCGGCCTCGATCGTTATCGCGGAGGACGGTCTCCGAGGAAGAGAATAGTTGCACGGGACGTGCCCTGGCTGACTCTGACGTATGATAATATCGCTGCCGGGTATCCACAATCTTCTTGTACGATGCGACGACCGCGATGGACGGAAAATGTCACCGAATGACGGGGCAATCGCCGCAACAGAGATCCGACGATCCGTCCTCTCGTTTCGTCGAGGATAAACGCGCGCGTTCCGCAGGACGCGCACCAGCAAGATGATCATCTGCCGATCCTCGATCAAAGTTCATTGGCCTACATTGATCCCTGGAAACGCGCTATTGTTCTATTATCGGGCAGGCTGTACCGTGTACAAGGTTGCTTTGACATTTTGATTCGAGGAGTTTCGTTGAAAATCAGATCCTTTGACAAATTTTGGGGTTTTAACGCGTGAATTGCTTATACTAATAAGTTTGAATTTTGAAATTTGAACGATCGAATAGAAGGAATTTGGATGTTTAGTTTGTAGCACTGTTTAACATCTGATTATCTGTTTGTGAGAGAGATAAATTAAATAATATTTAATTAAATCCTAGACAGACGTGATTGGTGACACATATAATGAAATATAATAGGAAACAAGCAGGATAGAATTTATAAAATATCGACGTATCTTTTGAATATTATATCACTGTATAGAATTAAATAAAACGAGATATTAGCGTTTCAAAGTGGTAACTGAACGATGGTAATTTCTATCAAACGCTATTTAATTTCTATTACGATCGCATGTTTCTATTAGCACGATCTCATTACAGTTTTATTCTAGATAAAAATGAATTTTAGTGTTTGATATAAATCAACCTTTCTATCTTAAACCAACCAAACGTAATTCAACATATAAAAGAAAATACATAATTTAGCATATCACATAGGTATAACATATTGCGCAATTTTTCCAATATAAAAACAATCCCCCGATCAAATTTTTTATCCTATACTGTTTCTTATATACGTAGTTACATGAAAACAAACGTATAGATATGTATACACCTGTCTGTTGAAGTATCGTCGAAGTATCGTCAGCCTCCTTCCAATTGGAATCATTAAAATCGACAAAAAGGTTAATGTTCGTCCTGCTCTAGTCTCGACGAGAAATAAACCATCGAAATGGGCAGACCTAGGTACGATACAGCTAGCAAAAATCAATATACGATCGATACGTTTCGATTTTACGGATTCATCCAATTCATATCGCACGCTCGTATAATTGCGGCGGAGAAAGCAGGAAAGTTTTTGTAAAACAGCAAAGACGAGATACACAGAGACAGAAGAAACAATCTGAAACACGTGGACGTTGGTCGATTAGAAAGCAGGAAGCGTGTTTTTTCGCAAACCACGGCTTATTAATAATTTAGCCAGGCTGCTCGAATGACATAGAGCTCGGCGATTAATGCTTATCATACTTTAATCAAGGCGCTCGTTTATCCCGCGTACAAGTTAGCCTACGGACAGCTAATTGCCTAACCGAGTGACTAAGCAACCAGCCAGCATATCAATCGATATCGATACATTACTTTTTCCTCGCTTTTCTTCTTCGCGTTACACAAAGCGCGCCGTTGTGCTTGTGAAGGATTGGACGAGTCGGCCAGGAACGAGGAAGCAATCGACGAGCCATCGAAGTGAGCAATTACCAATCGTTAGGTAATTAACCGCACCGTTTTATCCTGCAACTTCTCCGCTCGATTATTCGACCTGCGGCTCTCGATCTATCGCCATCATCGTAGCCACTTTCATACATCCTTCTAATGTTGCACGTTTATTGTCTGTCACACGAGCTTTCAACACACTATGATCAATGTAGGTAGATCAATATAGAGGATTCATGGATCGTAGAAGATTTGTGGGGACGTTTAACCAGTCTACGGTTAAAAATAACGTCGAACGGGATTAGGTAATGTCTTATGGGAAATGATTTGGTTTCTTCGCAATGGAAATTTGTTTTGTTTCGAGAGCAGGCGCGGATATTTAGCGCGATGTTGTCCTATAAGTAATGTATTTTTCTTTCCGAGAAATTAATTATTCCATAAGTCGTATCGTCTTTAGATGTGTCACTTAAGAACGTTAGAATATCAACGAATAATATACTATTTGCTCTTGGTTCTTTATCGTTCTTCGATTCCTTTCTTAGAAGATTGATATGAGATATCCGACTGTCGTTTTGAGATTCGTTATTGTCAGATTTCTTACTTCCTATGGCACCTTATGGTAATCGAATGTCCAATTGGAAATATTTTAAATATTTTATCTAATATTTCCAACTTATTACTGTTCTGTTAAAATCTTCTACGATCTATCAATGTGTAATACGATGGTTATTACAAACCAAATCTTTGGTATCAAAACGGTGCTGTATCAATGATAAGTAACGGTACAAGTAAATAAATGACGGGTAAGTAAAATAAAATTAAGATGATCAGATCGAGTCATAGACAATTTCCTTTTTCTTCATTTTTCGCTCGTCATTGTTCAATACACCTTACAGTTTACATTCATTCGTTATATACAATCCCTGCAGTAAAAATTAATAACCAAATTTCCGCGCGAAAAACTATTCGACAAACTGTCACATTTGCCCATCGTTTATCAAGACGATGTTTCATAGAAAGCATTGTTCCAACCACACCAATAGCGACACCAAGAAACACATTTCAATCTCTCGCAACCAGCACAAATCATTGGACTCGGCAATAACTTTCTACGTTTCCCTCCCGGGACACACCTTAACCGCGACAAAGATAATCATCGTTGTTCTTATCGATGCACGCGTCGGGAGCACACTAAATCGTAATAACTCCAGTGGAACGGCGCCTGTACACCTGGAGACATTAAGATGCCGTGCTCGGAATTACGTGTTAATTATTGTGTTGGATGGCTTTTAAACTCTCGCACGGCTGTTTCGGTGCTGTCCCGTGGATCCATTAAATCGTTGCGCGGTATCGTTATTTACGACGACGTTTCTCATTATTATTAAAATTCCCGATCGGACACGACTTGAGAACGAGATCGAAAAGAGCACGAGTGCCTTGGTAGATGGAATAGAAACGTTTCGTTTTCATAACGGCGAACGAAAGCGAAGCTGGATCGACAATGACTTAGCCGCTATATGGAAAGATACGACAGGTATGCGCGAGGTGCGCCGAGAAAAATCGCGCCGAAGGATATAATCCGAAACTTTAATACGCCTTTCGTCGTTTTCCGCTCAGCCGACTGTTCTTTGCCAAGTAAAAACGGAACCCACGTTACCGTTCAGTTCTCGATCGCATTCCTAGATCGTAGATCGGCCTCGGATCATTTGTAAACAATATGCTTCGCGACGAAATAATGCCGCGATGCGAGATTCATCGGACAAAGGTCGTTCGACTGAGAAAACATCGACGCTTTAAAAGAGAAAGTGTTCGCCGTGCGTGCAGTCGCGAGAGGGACAGTTTCAGAATTTTTGCGTACGTTTAACGTATTGTCGTGAGAAATCTTTACTGGCCGCGTGTACAGCAATCACAGGACTGCTCGTGTTTACGCACATTTGTATCTTGACGCACGAAACTAAAAGGATGAAATTTACGCAGAAACGGTCACTTTTTCATTTTGGATATTTTGGATATTTTTGCATTTCATGTACATTTTCTGCTGCTTTACGACTTCTAATTTCACGTAAATGCATAAACATCTGCAGTTTACTGGAATCGAACTCGAGTATGTATATCGTGCTGGTTTATAGCGGTGGATAATAATATTGTGAGAAATGTTAGCTGCTTGTTTACTGAATGAAATATCGAGATACTGGCTTGTCTTAAAAGGTACTGTCTTTGTTTGAAATTTTAGTTGAGTAGAGTAATTGAATCATAATCAGTGATTTATTGTAGTGCATATGTTCTGTTATTTGTGAGTTAACGAATGAAATATTTAAGCTTGATTCATTGCAGTGTTGTTAGGACCAAATTGTGGAATGGAATAGTTATCGTCAGATATTGATTTATGGTAATAGATAGATCAAATTTTGAAAGGAAATATCTCGTCGTATACAGAGTGGTTAAATTGAAATCATTTGTTTTTAGTCTTGGATAAAATGAAATATTCGGATGTTGGGTCGTTACACGAAATTTTAATATTCACGCGTATCGTATATGCTTACGCGTACAGTGACTGAAACGAGTATGATATTCAAGTGTGATATATTCGTGTCAGACATTTTTCACACATTACGTTTGTAACATAATAATTCGTAAATAAAATATCTATTTACGTAGAGTCTTACACGTGCAGAAATAAATTTCATACGCGGAATCACTTAATTGCCACATCTAACGAATTCGTTTCGTCTGATAAAACCTTAATGAGTAACGAAAATTCGATTACCAATAAATGCGTTAATCAAATCAACACCTATATCCACGTGAGTCAGTAATTACATTTGGAAGCATATAATCGTGAAATGGTTCCACGGACAAGTCACTGCGCGGCTACGAATAATTCGCAGATTATCGGCTGATTGAACGCGACCTCGGTGAAGGTATTTGGAGAATTCTCGTTCTCGTGGCGACCTTAGAAGGCCTTCTCGTGACTGTGTCGGCTCCCCATAATTTTCTCTCTCGCTTTTATCCCCCGTTTCTGGCCTGGCCGGTCTGCCTCTCCTGACATTAGACCTGCAACGCAACCCGAGAACACCGAACAAGTTGCATGGCTCTGAACTGGCTATTCTAACGTGGTCAGTTCTCCTGGATAGGATTTCGCAAGCGTTCTGTGCTTGGATTCCTATTTCTTGCTCGGTTTCGTGACCTCTTAATTTTATGGAGTATCGAAAACACGCCGGCCAGCGCTGCAATAATAAGCATGCAACGTGTTAAATTGCCATCCGGTAAACGCAAGCGATTTCGTTGCATGACTTGACGTGACCGCTGGCCAGCAAATTCTTGCCATACATTGTAACCTCTATCATGTCGAACGCTGCAAGATGATACAGGTTTCACACTTTTGTACGAAGATAATTTAAACTTTGCCGCGAGTACAGTTACATATATACAGGGTGTCCCAAACGACACCCTTTGACGATAGGAGCTTGTCAGTGTTTTATATTCTGTGGGTATAATGAAGCAAAAAAAAAAAAAAGAAAATATACCACGTACTTATGCATATGAGTAAGATGTCAAAGTAGCAGCTTAGGAATTTGAAATGGAAAAAAAAAGAGAAAGCAAGGGGTAAGATGCGCGATAGGTCTATAAGAAATAGAAAGTGGGAAACGAGTTAATGTTTAAGGTAGAAGAGAAATGAAAGGAGAAAATGAATGAGAAGAATGAGTAAGTTAAGTTAGTACTTTAAAGCCAGGATAAACGTAAACCAAGTTCAGATACCTTGGCTGTAAGGCCAAAAATTTTTTATTTGATACTCCAGAACCTCGCCACAAAATCAGTATATGTTTTTCCATTTCAGCGTGACAATCGAGTAATGTTTATTCTAAGATAATTCTCCGTTTCCACGGTGATCGCCAAAATCACAAATATTCGTAATGCGAGCCATTCGAAAGTCACACAAATCAACACCATAAATTGAAAAATATTGCAAACGTCCAAGCACTGTTTTATAAATTTATCTTAGAATTTACCGTTATTCGTGTGATCTTCGTGCAACGAATGAACTCACGGAAGTGAATCATTTGTTTCTTAAGAATTGGATATCAATCGTGTACTCGCGTAATGAAGATAAAAGATTAATAAAATACAAAGTTGACCCGTTTCACTTCTCAGAAGCTCCTGTAATATAATTTAAGAAACAAAATATCAATTTCAGCGAACGATCGCCACGGTTTCCAAGTAAACTGAATCTCAAGCAAGTTCCGGAAAAAATGAAAATTGTGGTTCATTAATATCCAGCAAGAAATTTTAACGAACCGATTGTTCCCGTATTGTTCAGTAGAACGGTTGACCGTTCGCCTCTATTCATTTACGAGGGTTATTATTATCTCGTCAAGCGAGTAATTACGCGAGTCGGCAGCGATTAAGAGGAGAGCATAGGATTTATTGAAGAGAGCGAAGGAAGGGAAAATGGTTAGCTACGATCCAACTTATTAATCTGAAGGTATTTAAAGAGACGTGGCTTCTCGATAAAGGACCGATACGATACTGTGACACGTATAGGGTAAAATGCTTGTTATTGTTCATTGGAACTTATTATAACCTTAATGAGCGTACGGTGGTAACGGTATCTGAAAGATCGACGAATGGAATGCTCGCAAAAAGAGGCTAGATCGCTTGTCAGACACTCGAACCTATTACAAGCTCTGCTGACGGGTACGAGGTTAACCTCGTGTCAATTGCAATTGATCTATTAAATCATAAATGCCTCACCCTTGTTAATTACTTCGTCGACCAGAAGGTCAATAATTCCAGCCACTGTTTTCACGTTCCGTGATTGCTTCTTCAAGATATTGATATATGAAGGTATATTCTATAATGGATGTGCATTAAGGGTATCATTTATCATTAATAAATATTAGGGTGAAAAGGAAGACAGGAGGAAGACAATTTTTAACGAGAAATAATTGGAATTTTTGCTTGGTTCTAGATTTTTTAACGTGCAACTTTTATAATATATTCTCGAATGAATCGAACAGTAACCGTTTTACTTCATTTTGGATATTTTACCTCCGCAATTGGTATTATTAGTATGATAGGAGGTGGATTGTTATTTAATCTTAATTTTTCGTTTTGTTTTACGCGTGCTGATATATTTTGTATTTTATATAATAAAAACGATTAATGACATTTAAGATATAAAATACAAATTTAAGAATGATATTAAGTATCTAATACTATGAATCTAGTAGAAATTTTTATTGTCCATGATCCAACGAAATCGGTTACGGATGAAATATAATCTAATATCTGTCAAAATATAAACATGAAAAGCAAAAATAATAAGTAATACTTTGATACGAATGAAACGTATTTTAGTGAATTCCTCATTGCAAATATGATAGAAATTCGACACTCGTTTCTGTTTAACTATAAACATTGAAACTTCAATTACCGAACATATACGTACAAATGTAATTCCACGGTAATATAACTTTTTGAAAAAGCCATTCCACTCGAAGAATCACATTTCGAAACTTGTATTACATTTCATCCAACCATTCTACTGCTTGAATGACACAAATTCAATCGTTCGTGATATTGCGTAAACATGACACGATACCAA
Organism: Bombus confusus; assembly: GCA_014737475.1. Lineage (NCBI taxonomy): Eukaryota > Metazoa > Arthropoda > Insecta > Hymenoptera > Apidae > Bombus > Bombus confusus. The sequence goes on along the minus strand of JACXIV010000002.1, from coordinate 5,646,841 downwards.
AACTTCAACCTCTCACATTTTCCGCGCAGATTATTATTATACGTGTAGATTTCGATCCTTCGATAACAGGAATAGATTAGCCACGGTATTAATCGTAATAAGGCTTGCATCATAAATCATGCATAGTTAATCGATGCTCGAGAAGATTGCAAAGTATCTGGAATAACGCAGGATTCGATGCAAGATATTCTTTGTACACCTTTCACATTTCACGTGCACAATGGCGACCGTGTACACGATACACTCATAACGCGGACGATTTTTCGTGCGGATCAGTTCATACTTTACAACAATTACGGCTTTCGAAATATTTTTCCATTCTCCGTACGATATGTAATTCAATTGTACCGTTCTTCCACGTTGTATTTGCCGCACGGAATTTCTCTCCCCCTTCTTTGGAACAAGTTCGTATCTGTTAGATTACATCTAGTCCCAGTTTACTACCGTCGAGAGCTTAAATACTGCAGAGGTTAAAACTTACGGTAAAATTGCTATCTTCGTCTTCGATCGAGTTCGCATTAGCGGGTAATGCTTGCCTACGAAATAGACGAAGAATCGGCCGTTGAAATCGCGCAGGGGAAAGAAATGCATATATTAAGAGAAGATGAAAAAATGTCCATAATTGCGAATTATTTATCTCAGCCGGTATAGCGTTAAATTATAGTCCGCGGATATAGTCTCGGCCTAATCAGGCTATTACCATATCGTTGCGGTTCAATCCGGCTTAGCTAAGAACATCTGTTTTCGGTGGAAAAATGTACCAATGATTCATTCGAAGAATTGTTTTTCGGATGGATTTTTAGATTTTCATGGCGGAAACGATGTTGGCCCTTGTTATGATAAATTAACAAATAGAAGAAGCAATGTTTTTCGTTCGCTAACAGTAGTTTTGTCAGCGATATCGGTGATTTTATCAAATGCTTCCGTTGTTTCTTTAGGTGGTTTAGGAACTTTTTGTAATAAAAGAATCTACTATTAACACCTGCAGCATTAATTTCAAATTAATCACGAAATTGTTAGAAGACTCAACAAAAGATGCCAAATTTTTGAACAGTAGTGCATATTCGTTGTTAACAATTTCACCCAAATGCCAATAATAAGAAAGATTTATATGAAATTATAAAATAATTTAATTAGTAATATAACAGGCGTAAAACAAATTCTCTTGATTTAATAGACTAGCAGGTTGAAAGGAGTTTATTGTAATAAAAGAATCTACCATTAATACCTGCAGCATTAATTTCAAATTAATCACAAAATTGTTAGAAGATTCAACAAAGGATGCCAAATTTTTGAACAGTATTCGTTGTTAACAATTCAAAGCATCTTTCACCCAAATGCCAATAATAAGACAGATTTATATGAAATTATAAAATAATGTAATTAGTAATATAGCAGGTGTAAAACAAATTCTCTTGATTTAATAGACTAGCAAGTTGAAAGGAGTTAACAATACGGCAAAGAACGATGCGATAATAAATAAAGGAATAAATAAAATAAAGTAAAATAAGACAGAGAATAAGATAGCCTGGTTCTCGGCGTTGTTGAGTAATGTATTTCTATTTGCCGACATTGGCACCAGGTACTTACCTCGTTCGAGCGCAAGCGTCTCTTATTTATCCGCGAAACCGCGAAGCCACTGTCCATGCGAGAGGCAACAAATCAAAATCGACAAAGGAACTGTCGGCGCTTCGCTCGGTAGACGATGAAAAGCGGGTTGAGCGAAGCGAAGAAGAAACATTTGTACGAGTAAATCAACTGGGAATAGTACGTGTTTCCCGAACAATGGATACCTTGTCGAGAATTCCGCTGAGGAACGAAGACCAGAATCGTTTACTTCTGATTGATTAAAGGAAAAAGTAAAAAGAAAAAGGGAATGATGGAATCAGGATTACAACTTCGATAATGTTTCTTTTACATTTGCAATATTCTCAGTGTTATTCTCATAGCGTGATTGAAATTTAAAGATAGATTAGCAGCTTGTTATATTGTCATATTCAACATGAAATCAATCCTGACAGTCCATTTTAAAACGCACGAAAGCTCGTGAATCTTCTAGAAAACACGCACACATGCTCTTGGATATGCTATCAAAAAGTCCACACGTTCTATATACGGCCATCCTATTATTCCTTAGCTATTCTAACTCCATTCTTCAGGAAAATGTAATTAATCAATCCACGTATCTCTCGTTGCTGCAAAGAATACACATTTTTTGCTAACACGATGGAAATTCTGCTTTGAAAAGTTCTTTTTTAAGTTCTAACTCCACGCAATCGTTTTAAACTTCATAAACTTGAAACACAGTTTTCTCAGCTTATAAACTAATGGACGTATAGAACAGTTAAGAACTAGACGATGCCACGGCGAGTCGCTACTTTTCGCAGCCGCTGTACGCTCTTGCTCCGACCATTTCCTAGCCTCTCCTTTCCATCGATCCAACCTCGCTGAAAACGATAGTACAACAAGGTAACCAACGTCAGAAATGAGAGGACGAAGAGAAAGAAGAAGAACAAGATGCTCAAAGAGCCGAGCATTTGTTCAGACGGACGGATGAATATGGGGGAGAGTGCACGTGGTAGAGGCTCGGTGTGGGCAGTACGGTAACCTTCCCGGACAATGGGTATCTTGTCGAAGGATCTACGGGTTAGCGGCAAGATAATACAACGCGGCAGTGTCCGAGGTGGTAGTATAAACCTGGATCGCAGAAGGTGGAGTCACCTGTAAAATGTCGGCACAATGCCTCGACCACGTCACAGGTGTCTCGCCGTGAAAGTCCGCAAGGGGTACGTCAACCGGCTAACGTTCCAGGCCGGTGTCCCGCTGGAACCCACGTATTCAGACAATGAGTAAAGAGCCATTAGATCGATTGGACACATTGTAATTGCGCTGGCCAAGTCAATGCGATATTACTCGTTAATTTATTGAGAGCTGGATAGTTGCGTTGTCTGGCTGGACGAACTCGTGACAGAAACGCGGGGGCATGAGATACTGACATTTTAATGGCAGCAGTGACATTTGTTAACGTATCCTTGCAGCAGCTTGTCTCTCGTTGGGTTTCGTTAATTATTAAATAATTAGGGTTCGTATAGTTATTTAATACGAAATGGTGTGTTAAGAGGAGTTTACATATTTGTTTGACGTAGAAGAATTTGTTGAGAGGTGTTCGTACACTAATTTCACGTAGGAGGCTTCGTTGAAAGGTGTTTATGTACAATAATTTGATACAAAGAGATTTGTTAAGAGGTTTGTTTACGTACATACTCGTCCGATATAGAAAGATTTGTTAAAGATATTTTACGCGATAATTCGATACGAAAGGACATGTCCATTGGCTCTTTTCATCTTTCTTTATGCAATTCTAAGATTAGAAGTGCAGACGTTCCATTGAGAAAACTGAGAGTTTTATCTAGCAACGAGTTGCCTTTCAACTTTTAACATATAGAACAATTATATGTAGAATATGTGCATTGCTGACAGAAATAGTCATTGCAACGATGACCACAGAAATAAAGCGATCAGAGAAACTATAAAAATGTTTGTAACCTTACCAAAAAAATCAATCTATCCGATTAAATCTCTCTACAATACAATCGTACATATATCAAGCACACGTTGTATCTGCAATACGAAACGTCGAATTAAATCATTCAATTATGTTTACATTCCGATGCAAATATAAGCTTCGCTAGACATAAATCAATCATATACGGGCACAAATTATTTCTACAGTACCAAACGTCGAATCGAATCGCTGAATTAAGTTGCAAATAAGTTTCAATGCGGGTACAAACTACCTATATTAAAACATAAATCGTCCACGTAAATACGCAAATCACCTAACTAAATCTATTGTACTCGTACTCTATCTATATTAATTGAAGAACATGAGCGTAACTTTTGCCACTGACAAAGCTTTCATTCATCCTAAATATATTTCACTGATCTAACGTGTATGCGTTACATCGATTAAATGTTTTGTTCTATTCATTAATCACTGAGCAAATAGCGCGTCGAACTTCTAATTAAATATAAAACATGCGATATTGTGCGTGATAAACATACAAACTTCGGGAAAGTCGTATATTTTACAAATTTTTGGCCAATTTCTCGCTAAATGATTATGTGCTAATCAATTACAAAGACACAAAAATTATCTTCACAATACGCTTGGACTTTGGTTAACCGGCTTAATACGCAGATAAACAGCACCGATGCTCGGTGGGTAATCGAGACCACATGAGAAACAAGTAAAAACGAATTTTCTATACCAAAGTAAGTTCTTTCTTCTTAGAATATTTATCTCCGTTTATAATATAATCATGACGAAACGTATATCTGTGCTTAAATCTTTTCTATTCTTTCAATTTTATACAGATTAGTTTATTCCATTAATTTAAAAATAGAGAAGATCCGATCAATCGGGGCCTTATTGTACTAAATTGCCATTCGAATCGCATCCTTTCGAACGTCGATGGCTTACTGCACAAATATTGCACGTTCGTCTGTTGTAAAATTTGTTTTTATGCGCAACAAATAATTCTCCACCGTTCCTTTATGCTGCTTAAAAATCATATTCGTATCTATTTCATAAATTTGTCAAAAATGACATTTTTCTTTTCTGCATTTAGCGTGTACATAGAGATCCTCAAGGACCATCATCCATCTCATGTTCCTAAAAAGGATCAATGCACAATTTGCAGCCAATTTTACAATATCATCGATAACGATAAATACAATGCAAAATGTATTTATCTAACTACAGAGCACCATTGAATTATTTCAACTGTTCTCGAAAACGTTAAAAGTTGTCGTACGATATTTGTGCAGTGGGCGGCCAGCCATCGCTGTTCTAATTATACAAGTCATTGTTAGAAACTCGTGAACGTTCACCAAAGATGCCACATAAAAAATGAACGAATCGAATCGTCCAAATGAATCTCATACAAAACGAACCGTTCGAAAGCTCCAGGAAGAAGAAATGAAAGACAACCTACCGTTACGGCAGGCCAAGCGTCCGCGGTTGGCACATTCCAGTGGAAGCGCGGGCGGTCACCGGTTGTAAAGATACTAGGCTGATACGCACCAGTCGACGTAATACCGACGAATGAATCACGGTTCTTGTAGGAAGTGACCAGCCGGTGAAAATGTCCGGTTTAGACAAAGGAGAAGCGCGGTCTAGGCCCGGTGAGTGGCTGAACTCTTTGTAGTCGCGCTAACGAAGAGGGTCGGGCCGATAGACGATCTCAGCACGGCTGGAATGTTTTCGTCTGGCATCGAGCATCGCATCTGCCATTAGCATTCGAGCCCTCTCGCCTCGATGGTGCGACGTTCACTGTTAGATTCGATGCTGGTCAGACCCAGCGTCGTGCACGATTCCATCAAAAGCTACCAGCTGATCAGGATGCGCTCGTCCACGCTTGGTAATTTATCTTGTCTCTCGTGCTGCCGAGCTGCTGCCGGATAGCTACCGCTTTCTGTTTCCATGCCACTCGACGACGATCCGATATGGAGATATCGGATTCATACTCTGGCGCGGAATCGAGTTTGCATCTTGGTTCGTCTTGTTTCGTGAGCTTTTAATCCTTTGCGGACGTGTGTCTACTCAGTAGTTATCCAAGCAAAGATCCATTCTAATTACGTATCATAGGGACAATGAGTGAACAAGCTTTGGAGACGCGTAGGATTATTCGATTATTCGAGATTTTACAAATTAGTGCAGTTAGATCCTGTCCCTTCTTAAAATTTCATAACGAATACCTCAAAATGACAAAAATGAATTCCTGTTACGCGAGCTGTTCGTTCTCCCACAAGTTGAGATAAATGCAGTGCTATAGTATGTTTCAGCGTCAGTTTACAGAGAAAATATAAGAACGCAACGCGACCTAACACAACGGAATATAATTTAACGACTACCATTTAAAAATTAATTCAAGCACGCATCTTCCACATTAGGACACCTGTTTGGTTCTATTGATTTTCACAGTGGCAAAGTTTTGTGGGCATATAAAAATATTACCAAATTCTACGAAATATAAAATACTTGAACGTAGTTAATCAATACGTGAATGCTATAATAGACACAACGGCGCGTCAATACATCTTGCAGCTACCGTAGCTAACATTAAAATCCCAAAACTACAACTACCAAGGTAATTTACTCGAGTCGCCGTTTCAACTTTTCCTAGAAACCGTAGCTTTCCTTACGAGCTTTCAAATTCGATATACCCAATTCATTTCACAAACATTCAATAACCGTATTCTACGATAAAACCCTTCAAACCTCATCAAACCATCAACCGCTTCCGCGAACCTCGTGGATCGCAGGTATGTACGTAAGTGGATGGAAAGGAGTAGCTCGATTAATTTCAATACCAATATACGATCCGTATAGTTAGCTGCGCTACACGGTCGAATCGAAAAATCTTCTAATTGAAGTAGCCCGATACACGCAAACGAGAACACGTGCACACAGAACGTTCCATTAGCTGGATCCACGTGCTCGGTGGCGCAGCACGAGCAATCAGCAGCGTGTATACTCGACGAGCGCGAAGCGAAATAAAAGCACAGGGTCCAGGTTGCGGGTCGAAGTTGCATCGATGCGTGCTTCGTAAAACAGTATCCATAATGCATCTACCACGCCCTAAAGAACTTCCATCTCGCGACCCGTGCCTGCGAGCGAATCGCCCCAACCAACTCGTCTCGATTCTGCCTCGAATCGAGTTATATAGCACCGTGAGGCCTTCTTCGTGTCCGATAAAAGCCTCGTTGCGCGCTAATAAACACGAGCCTCGGCGGACTCCGATCGCGCTACGTCCGCTACAGATCCATCGATGTCGATGCCGATTCGGTCGTAATGGTACGTGGAAACGATTTGGATCGACGATCGCCGGAAGTTGATTTAATTCTCCAGTGGTTTCCTATGGCGAGGTATGCGGCGGTTGGAACGGGTTTGAGAAAGTACAGGTTCTCATCTTGAGAAGATATGGGATCGATATCGTGGCGATTTATTGATTTTCAAAGAATTTATTGGCTATACAGTGGCTAGGAAAAGTATTGACGCATCGTTGTATTTATCATAACTGTTGCATGCTGATTAATTCGGTCGAAATATGTTGCATTTCGTGTCGTTTAGTGGTACTTTCGTAGAACTAGAAGAATTTTGTATTTGATAAACGAAATGTGTGGATCTTAATGAAAAACCGGTTCATCGAGAAACAAGAGTATACGTCAATGCTTTCTGCAGCCACTATATTTAAATTCATAACTATAATGGATAGACTATAGCGGATGTTCGTGAAAATTTATATTCCGATCGCTATAGCTGTAGAAATGGAACATAAATAGAAATTTATTTCACATGTTGAACATTGCAATCGATATCATGCTTTGGATATCTTGCATATCTTCTATTACAGGTATAGTCAATATTTTTGTATTTTCTAATTTGCTATAGATGCCTAAAAATGATGGCCATCGCATGAATAAGCAATTAAAACAGCTACTGACGCAGCTGCTGTATTTTTATTTCTATAGAATATTCGTTGTTTTAAAGGATGATACCAGATATATTGCAAATTGGTTTATATTTGATTAAAAGGTTTAAAAAAGAAAAATATCTTTAAGTCGATTCGAATCTTATATGGCAAATAAATCACTTACACGTTTATTTCGTCTAGTAAAATTGGAACATGAATTTTAGGGAAGGTGGAGAAAATAAAAGAAAGTTTGACTCGAGATAAAATAAGATTATGATTTACGAACGTAGATGCCTGCATCTTTATTAAAGGAAGCAGAATGTTCGCGTCTCGATACACGTACAAACCAAATTATCTACGTGAGAGCCCAGTGTCGTTATTAATAAGTATTTTGCCTGTGTCGCAGCATGATTGAAATTAATTTTGAGGGCTACTTTATTATTAACTTTCGGGAAGATAACATCGCGGATGAGTATCGAGACTTTCTTATGAATTACATATCTTATTAATCAAAAAATCGGGGAGAATGTAAAAAGTATTTGGAGCAAAGACTTGCTTAACAAATTATTTCATGTTTCAGATTACTGTATTTCTATTGCTGCTATTAGTTACAACTGTATTTTGTGAGGAATAGTATAAAAATTTCAAAAGTTATTAAGAAGAATTATAAACTGCTCTGTATATCTATATTTTTTTATAATTAATATATTGCTAACAACAATTTCCTAGTATTGCGTTATTTCGTAATGGTTAGCTTCCCCAAAACACTATTATATCTAATTTTGAACAAAATTAATAATTGCACGCGAAATCAAATAAAAAAGAAACAGACCTGTATGAATATTCCAATTGCTGTAACTTAAATTACACTACGTATTCTGTTTTGTGACTGCGCGTGTTACGCTGAAATTGGCTAATTTACAATCGGTAGCAATTCGAAGAAATCATTCATTGGAAAATTGCAAAGCGCGATCAAAACATTTTTTTTTTTTTTGCTAAACTCGAGTTGGAAATGGATTGATATTGGAATTTCGAGTTAGGCTTTTCTCATCAGCTTTTAGAATGTAAAGACGCGCTTATCTACGTATACATATATTCCTTACGATGTTGCAGATGGTTGCAGTGGGGAAAACGAAGGAAAATGGACGATACTTCATTTCCGCTGCAAGAGTGAGTGCTACAGACAACATATTTTATACTTTATACGTTTGACCCTCCTATGATCTTCCAAGTTTTACATCGTAACTTCGCTTTTCCAATAAACAAAGTAATATAATGTTTTTAGAAAAAAACCTTAGTGTGTTCAACTAGCATCGTGAAGAAAATTCGGAACAACTGTTTCGTATTATCGTGAAACTTTAAATACCTTTTAGTGTTGGAGAAAAACGATTGGGTCGAAAATATTCCAGAGAACATAACGGGGTCAAATGTCTGCAATAGTAGTTCTACAGAGATATTTAGTATAACTTATTAATACCCTTTTACATATTAAAATTGCGTTGTGAAGAAACATACAGATCGGATAAGTTCTTCCATTTGTTTTTAGCAATTAGTTCTTACTAATTTTTATTTATTACTAATTTTTACTAATTTTATCTTTTTATTTCTGAAAGAGAGTATGTAGAATCTGTCTATTGGTTTATTCTTGATAAGATTGCTACGAAAGTAAGGCAACTCAAAAATAGTAATTTTACAAGAAACACTGAGGATCATTTTTATCAATCAAATTCATCGGTAAAAGGAACAGTACTTATTACACGAGGTCGAATATCGTTCTTGATAATTTCAGTTTATTAATTGCAATAAATTCTAAGAAACATTCTCATAATAATAACGCGAGCAATACAGTCATCGACTTATCATTTTGTAGCAGGATAAAGTTTATTCTTCTTTGAACTTTGTCATTCTTATCTTGTTATTCTATCTAATTGTCTTATTTTTTGCAAAGCGATAGTATGTAAATTATACGAACGTTTCTCACTTAATTATCATAAACATTATGCAAACATTCTAGCATGATAATAGGTATATTACTACCATGTTTGCATTCATTATTATCGTGAAGCATTTAGATCACGTACAATATAGAATCGAACTGTGTTATTAATAATATACTAATTACAATAATAAGTAGTATGTAGTCATAAATGGCTTTTACGTGAAAAACATCATAACTTCCGAAATATTCATAAATTACTTTAAATGTTCCTAAGTATCTATAATCTGCTAAAATCAAATACTAATCCTTAATAAGCAATATGTGCATAATCACAATGAATCTTGGTAAGGAAAATAACATAATTTCCTGAATAAATTAAATATTAATTTGCTAAACTTATATCGCTTGTGCGAATAAAGTTCTGCATAATATATGCTATTATCTACTACACGTATCCAATATGCAATATCTACTATACATATTGTTGTTAATGAAAGTTGATAATAGCTAATGAGACTCTAATCATTTTACATTGGAATTTATAACTCAGAATATCAGAATTCGTAAAGAAACGATCAAGCGCAGATATATGCAGATAGTGCGGATAATTTGCCTGGTCGATCTCGTCATTCAATCTCTGAATTACGCGAGTCCTTGTCAAATTGCTACTGAATTATTCAATTTCGAATAGTATCAAATATCCCAAATGAGAATTCAGAATGGATATACAAAGTGGCCGTATTTCACGCAGCGCGTTACAACAAGCTAATTAAAGAGTACAAGACGAAGAGCAATGCTCGTAAAAACGTTTCAAGCAGGAGATAGTCGAAGAGTAGCGATTCTTGTCTTTCGCAGGGGTCAAGCGCAATTTAAGATAACGCGAATTTTTCTAATGCCCTAACCCGCGTATCTGTTGTTAGACGATTATCAAACGTTGTTATCATCGAGCAATTATCAGACATCGTTGCATGTCTACTTACAACTAGCACTCGAACGCTTTGAACTTTAATTATCGAAGGTGTTGGCCGATGATGAAGCTGCCCTCCTTAACTTCCCTCGTATCTTTCCCAACCTGAACGTTTCGCGGTAATCGATAATAACAAGCTAAACGTGAACGTCAAAGCAATAATGCCACTATAAAACATTCCGTAAAAGTAAAACTATCAGGAAACTGTTAAGAAACGTTTATGAAGCGTGCGAAAATCGATCTAAGTTGAAAATAAGTTTGTTTAAAATCGGTCTTTATTAGGATTGAAAGAGTCGATGATTGGAAATGAAAGTAGAAAATGGCAGTTGATATATTGGGTTGGATGAATAGAAGTAGGTACTACTTTGAATGTCTTTAAAGTTAAAGGAGAAAATTCAATTAAATTATTCAATCTCAAATAAAATTACTTTACATGAGAGGAACCATTGTACGGTCGTGATAATTGATTTTTACTTGCTTTTAAAATATTTGCTGCGAGAAGTACCGTTAACAAGCAATAATGTCTTAAGAAAGCACACGAACATGATTTTAGTTACAATAGTTGTCAGTACGATCATAATGATCTACCGCTATACGAAATAGTTTTCAGTAAAAGAAATTGTTATCCTATTTTCATGGCACTGAGAATATTTAAATCGACAGCTTTCATTGTCCATGATACATTGTTTCTATTGTGTAAATTAAACTATTTGGTAATAAAAACGAAGCGTGTTAATAACAATTGTAGTAATTACGGTCGTGGAAAGAAACGATGACTATGGAAATTTCATGAAATAACATTGAATATTGTATATCGATATTTCCTAAAAATTAAATTTTCAGCGCTGCTGCTGTGGCTCGATAAATGAAAACAGATTAATTACGAAAAGAATTAGATAGAAATTCATATAAATGGAACTCTTCCTCGCTCAAAAATACATATAATAAAACGTAATTATATAATCATTCAAGCATCTGACTCGATAATCGGTTTGAAGATCCGGGATATTACATAAAGTTGCTGAGAAATTCAGAAACGTTGTTTCAGTTATTACCAATTTCGCAGTTTTATTCAAAATAGATCGAAGAATAATATATTCATGAAAAGTTATACTCTAAATTACATAAATCATTCGGTAATCTTCAAATTACACGGATCGTCATCGGATGGCTATTGAATTATTCAAAGCTTAACAGTATATTATGTAAAAGATGGTCAAAGATAAAAAAGCAAGGAGAAATGAAGTGATTATTGTCAGACGTGCCTTGCAACCGACATTGTCAATTACAATATACAAAATCAACGTATATATTATATATCCTTGCGCGAAGATCTATGCAACATTTCATTTCATTTTTAATTTCTGCGCCAATTCGTCACGTTCACTACAGACACTACACTTATCACGCGCCAAACGAATATCAGATAGCTGATTCAAAAAAGTGGACCAGCCCGGAAACGAACGAACTGTCCACAAGAAAGCGTACAAAATGCGCGATCGAAACGAAGCTACAAAATCTCGTGGCTCGATCGTTGCAGCAAGGAAGTAGCAGCGCGAAAGATTTGCTTCTCGAGACGATTCTTGCAATGAAATACGAGTAACGACGAATAAACGAATTTGATCTTCTCGATACGATTCTAAATTCTCGTTGTAACTATGACAGACGTTCACCGTTCGATACACCAAGCGATTCTGAATTCTCTCCGTAACGACACACGCAGCGATTCTAATTTGCTCGACTCGCCCGAGAGTTTGGCAAGGCTGAGACGGAAATTCCAAATCATCCATACTGATTGGCTGGTTACCGAACGCAAGAAAGGCCCAGTCAGCAGCATGCTCGTTATATTCATCGTCGTTCACGCACTTCCGCGCGGCCGAAACGCAAGTCGCTCTTGGCGGGAAGCGGGTGAACGATACTTGGACGAACACGAGGCTTCGAACGATTTGGTAGCAGTCGTGGAGATCGTTTCGAGTGGCCCTCGATCGGTCGGTCCGTTACGATTAGCTAAGGCGTCGTTCGAAAGTAACCACGATAACACGACGAACATAAAAGTAAAAGAGATTGTCGCTATTGTTGAAAGGAATCGTTCTAAGTCCCAATGTCTCGACTCACAAATAGCCCCTTGTCTTCGAAAGCTGGTGACATAAAATTACCCAGGAAAATCCTCGTCTTTTGTTGCTTCGGGCGGAATAGTTTCTTTTTAAATTGAAGTTTCATTTTTGAATAATTTCACATATATTGATTAAATTGAAGTTAGATAGCGTTGGAGTAACTGGTTAGAGAGATACTTTTTTTTTTATTATAGTAGAAGAAATTGGTGCATTTCAAAGTAAGATTAGGAGTAAATTCATTTTGGATGTAGAATAATTTGAAGAGAACTAATTTGAAAATTAAACAAAAGTACGTTGTAATCGGTGTTATAATGATTCATAAACTATCTATTTCGATAATCTTCAGAAATAATTTAAAGGATATAGAATTGATTAAATGTTTCATTCGCTTACAGAAAAGTAAATTATATAGAAATTTTGCTTAGCTTTTAACCGGTACAGAAGTAGGTACACGGTGTCTCCGGTCTCGCCACATTTATTTAAATGGAGAAGGGTTCTGAGCATATAAGAAAAACAGAAAACAGGGACTCTCGCGGGCGTCATCGCAAGAATAGAGTTATCCAGCAAACAGAAGTGTGCAAGAAGTAGAAAGTCCACGAGTTACAGATTTCTCTTTTACCGATGGTAGTCCGGCGAATTAATTGCACGCTTTACAACTGGCGCTAGCAAACGATCTATGTTCTTCTTTACCGATTGTATAGTCGGTATGAAAAGCATGCGCGTATTTACATCGATCTGCAAATTTAGTTTAGTCTACAATTTCAAAATTCCATGCGAGAATTTAATTGAAATTAATATTTTTCCGGAAGAGTATTTTCGACGATTCGAAACTTGTATATGCTACAATTCTGTTCCAATTATAGATTACTTCTCGATTTATTCGTTTTATCCGGTACCGAGTATCAAAATTTCCTGCGAAAGATCTAAATCAATTCGAAATAACAATTTTGTCCTAGTTTTAAAGCGTTAATGTTAAAAGAGAAATTTGAAATCGTATTTTTAAATGCAACGCTGTATACTTTAGTAAGAAGTTACGAGTATTATATGAATATGTATTAAATAACATGAAATTTATATTGAAAAGTTGTGTATAAATTTGAAATGCTCAAGATAAATTTGATTAAAAATTTATCAAAGTACTCAAGCTTGTGAAAGTTGCGATATATCGTTCGATTTATTGACAACATACACGAAATGCAATGGCATTAATAACTTTAAGTACCCAACAGAAGATATGTTATAAAAATTGTTATAAATGTAAATACAAATTGAATTATATCGAAATATTTAGTTACTCGATAAAATTTATGTATTATAGCCTGCTCATTATTTTTTTTATTATTTTCTCATAATATTCCGATTCTCGTATTGAATAAAATACGGAATTAACTATCGTTCGAAACATTCTCAACTTAGATTCAACGTATGACTCATTGTTATCAAAATTGCCGCTTGCAAAACGCGAATCGCGTTATCACACGTGGTCTTGCATAACTATCTACAAAATTTAGATCGTATATCGCCTATATGTTACGTGCAAAGCCATCTCAAGAAGCGACAATATTTGATAGCAAAATAATACGTTTTGTTTTCCGATTATAGCAACGAACGCCTCGTTCTTACACGTTTAATATTATTTCTTACTGGTTTTCTGCATAACTTAACTCTGTTATGTTTAAGATTACGGCTGTAGGGTCGGTTATAGCGTGCTAAATCGTGAAATTATTTGCCTATCAGTTCCAATCACCTACGCTTTCCGTTGTGTAAAAATTACGAGCAAAATTAAACAAAAATTTATATAATAACAGAATGCATAGCGTTCTACTCAAAATCTCAGACCACGCGATGTTTCGTTTGACCGGTATACGAGTATGATTGTAATTGAAGAACCTTATCGAAAGTCTGATCTTAGCAAATGGAATTTTGAACGATATGGAAATTTACTTGGAAATTTTTTAAAAGCTGTGGTAAATTAATAATTGTTGCTGCAAGTAAGAATCATAGAATAGCGATCAATGAATTTTTACCAATCGCGTTAATTTCAAATTTTTTTAATCATAATTAAATACTTATATCTCTCACTTACAAATAGCAAAAAAAAAAAAAAAATGAACCGTAATATTTATTAGTAATAGCGATTTGTAATTTGTAATTCGTCAAATTTTGCTAGTAATAATAATTCAATTGTGCAAGAGCACAAAGACTATGAGCGTTAAAACATTGATACATTTGTCTGACAAGTTAACTCTCATTCCTTCTTCTTGTGTCAGGTTGACTTAATTTGCCGATAAATGAAAAAAGCAATAGGTGCAACAATGCAAACAATCAAATGCCTTGATATATAGGAATTCTAGCTATTTATTCTCAATAAGAGAAACGTAAACTTACACGTACTTGTCTCTTCATCATATTACTATTTTACCATCGTATCGATTTGACACGAAGAACAATTAAATGGAAAATAAGATGTATGAAAGTTAACGAGTATTCATCCAATATTAAATGCACATCTTTAGCACTACTGCAATGAGATATTTTTCCATTTCATTTTATCCCCTTGCCACTTTTAAAGTTATTTCAAAGACAGTCTAGAACACAAAAGCAAATAGAAAAATAACCAGGAAAAGCAGCTCGATTTATATGCAAAGGAGACGCGAGAAACGCGATAAAGTCGAGTTTAAGGAACCATTCACCTCGGTGGAAATGATCGAGGAATTCATCCATACGCGAATGTGGCCGCGAGGTCGTACGATGCACGAGTTTATCCTCGCGTGGCGAACCGTAAGAGGAAAACGCGGCCTTTCGATATCACGTTCGACCCTATGGACCGGCAATTGATAGCCACGGAACTCGGAGGATGCGTTTTCGTTTCGAAGTGCCGGACGAGCGTCTAACAGTGGCAGACCGGTTTAATGAGGCCACGCTCGAAACCGCGTTCTTCTTGCATATCCTCCTCGAACAGCCTCCAGGGAACAAACTCCGCGTAATTTCGTTTCGATGGCGTATCTGCGCGCGTTCGCGTCCTTATATACCGACGTGCAAGGATCTCGAGCGTGTGAATGGTCCTCGATGCTCGTACAAACGATCGCGATGAAAATAGACCGACTTTCTTTGACGAAATTGTTTATTTGGATGAAAGATGAAGAGATAAGAATTTGACTTGAATTTTGTTCGAAGATGGTTTCTTAAGAATCTGTCAAAGAATTTTCTTTACAAATCATTCGTTATAAAAACTTGTCGAGGAATTTTACTTGCAATTGGCCGAAAATGGTTGTTTAATAGTTTATTAAGCAACTTTATTTAAGATTGATTCGTTAAGATTGTAATAACGGATTTCATTTAAAAATGATTTTTAGAACTGACAACTTTACTTAGAATTGAGAGAAATCGGATCTTACACGGGTAGCATGACTCTTCGCAATGACTTCTCGTACAAACATATATTTGACTATCGATATGCCTTTTCCTGTATATTATTTGAAACGGCTACGTAACGATATTTCTATGATTTAGATCTGAAAGGAAGAGTAGATTCTCAAAAATTGTACGTGTCCACCAGCGATTATTTCCACTGTTTCGTAAAATACAAATGGTTGGTTCTGTTCAAATATGTTGGAAAATTCAATTGGCATACTGTTGAAATGATAATAAGGAACATTTGTTTAATGAAGCAAATGGTTTCGCGTAGCTGAAATTCGTTTGAAATTACCGTTTGATCCAGTTATGTGAGGTATTTCAAGGTAATGTTCCCAATTAACTGGATCGGTATCGTTCCAAGACAAACGGTAAAAAGTACGCATACGTTCTCGAAACAATAACCTACCTACACGTTTTGGTGCAATAAAGGATGACAAAGGCCGTAGAATTTTGCTAATTAACTGTAAAATACGAGGGAAGTAATGAAACTGAGAAAATTTATAACGAATTAATGTCTTTAAACGAATATTAGATTCCATGTCATTCATCGATCTATCATAAATCAATATTTCTGCGAAGGTAAAAAAGATTCTCATATTTATAAATTTTATCCAAACAAAATTTCGTTACATTAAAGTTAATTGTTTCATTTGTTCATTCGTACCGGACAGTTAACGTTACGTTATAAGTTTACCTGATTTACGTTCGCTATTAAAAATCAGCTTCTGATTGGCTCGTAAAATTCGATATGTGTAATGATCGCCTTAAACGTTCATAAACGAAAGTAGAACAGAAGGAGGGAAATTCGTTTATAAGGGAAGCATGAACGGATGATTAAATAAATGTGATGCAATATTTGAAATAAAACAGATGGTTGTTAGCCTTATAAAATGATGCGTCGTTATTTTAATAACATCATATACGAGACATTTCATGATTGCCTTATGTTTTCCATTGCAAAATAATCGAGTTTCATAATTTAAGATAAATTGTAAACCATTACATCGACTGCCCAGAGGTTCTACAGCTTGTTAAGCTTACCGCTCCATCGAGATCTTTCGGAAGATTCCCAATTTTCCACGCATCCCTGTGCAGAACCAATTACGCTTCTAGTTGTTGCGTTAGTCGCATTTCCAAACGTGTTTATTTACTTGCTCATCGATTACACTTCTTTTGCGAATCGCTTCCTGCATTTAAAAAAAAAAAGTGTTGGAAATGCAGCACGTAATTCTCTGATACTTCCGTACCATTTATGATCTGTTATTATCGCTAATAGCAGTTATTTCTTCCTATTTTATTATTGTATTTTTTCTGTATCAGAGTGTGTACCATCCATAAACATAAATAACTAATAATGACAATAATAATAACAACAAGGACAATAATTATTATTATTATTGAAAAGAAGGATTTGATTAATTCGTAACTTTCGTTATTTGCCTATTACAATATATAATATAAAATTATATATATAAGCTAGCAATTAACCAACGCGCACACCTGCGATACAAATCCTCGTAAAAAGAATTTATTCTGCTTGCTAGAGTAACGATAATGGTGGAGGCATAAGGAGACGAAAAATGGTCGGCGGGTGGCTTAAGCTGGGCTTCGGTTACAAATCACGTACATCGAGCCGCGTATCGTAATGCTTTTCCTTTCCCTGGCAACCGACAACATCGACGTCAGACCGCGAGCAGACGTATTTATTCTACACCGTGGGGCAGTGTTTCTGAAAGCTGCACAATTCTCTCCGTTAAGTTGTCCAGAGCGATTCGATCGTTTGGTTTCGACAGACGGTCTCGAAATCCCATTCAGCTTGAGGGACGAGCGCGCGAATCGCTTCGAATTACTCAACCGTCCGCGAGTCATCCCGGGATAAATTTCAAATACCGAAAGGAGAACTAATAAGAAACAGAAAAGAGAAACGGTTGTCCGAAAAGACTTTCTTTTACAGACGCGTCTTTTACAGCAATGCAGCGTTATACAAACATGAAACCTAATCTGTCGAACGTTGTGATCTTTATCTTGATAGATGAAAATCGATCATACGTGATTCGATAAAATAATATAAAACGACAAATGTTGTGAATCGATTATTTTCTTATCAAACGAAAGAAACTTTTCGGACGATCTGATATTTTGTCCCTTTAATCGATTGTTTATAGCCGTATCAACCACTGTGATAGGTTATTATCAACTCGCGTGAAATATAATTGATTACGCAAGGCTTGGTTTGATTGTAAAATTTTTGCAAATTAGAATTTGTGACATTTCGTTACAACTTTTTGAATGATCATCTTCACAGTAATTTTGAAAATTCTCTAGTCAGATTTTCTTTACACGTACATATTACTATACGCGTTTAGTACTTCGTTTCTAGAAATCCGAGGCTATATCATAATTTACCTATCGATATATTTGTATATAAAATTTGATCAATAAATTGTTCTATAACGAAGTACGTGCTTTAGGTGCTGCGTTTTGAACGAGTTACGGATGACAAGATTCGCAATAGAGCTTTCCGTTCAGTTTCTCGAAAGGCTGGTCGATATGTCATTTCCCTCGTTGGGGAATGTTTGGAATGACGAAGGAATAGCTAGATTGTACGATTAGGCGCCTTAGGGTCCGTAACACGGTTCCGGGCCCCGATGACACAACCGGGTGCTTCTGGGTTTTACTCAGGCCAGATTTACCTTGTGCTGTCTTTATGACTCTTTGGGCTTACTGGAAAATGCCGGGTACAGGTGATCAGAAATTACTTATATTTACATAAATAATCATTATCTTATCGATACATACTAACTTCGAACGATTTTTAAGATCAGAACTCGAATTCTTCCCGATTAAGTGGTCTTAAAGTCCATAAATTCAAAAAATTCGAGCTTTGAAATCTCCAGATTCAGAAACTTACTGATAATTTTATAGTTTCTAGATTTTGAAAATTCGGACTTAAAAATTTCTGATCTTATAATACTTTAATTTCGAAATCCATTTCAAAAGATTCTTTTAGAAATTGCAACGTTTAATATAAAATACACATAGTCTTTAACGTTAATTGTAATTCTTTCATTCAGCAATATTTCCTAACTTTTTTCATTCTAAACAACTTAATAATTGACTTGTCAAGTTTATTAACTTAATGTTGTTAGTTCGCAAACATCGTTCGTAAGTAAGTTGATCTAAAACGTGGAATAAATGTAGATCCATTGAGAGAGAAACTGGTGGTAATTTAATTCAGAACTAAGAAGAAAGAAATATCGCCTTGTACGGTACATGGAATTTTTTAACAAGACTGCAAATTGTACTTAAATCCACATTTACTGTGATTGGTATAGTTAGATAGGAATGATCAAAGATTTAATAATAGACAATTAATGCAAAGGAAATTATTCCTTATAAATCAATGGAATTTTTAGATATAATTCCAAATAACGTTACTTGAGATTGCTATCTTATATAGAAAATAAAATAAAAAGTGACCGAAACTTGAATTAACTTTTCTAACTATTTCTGATCTTTATTTAATTTAAAACTATCAACATTTCTCTTTCCAAAAATCATTATAAACGTTTAATGGTAGATGCAACATAAATCCTGTAATCAAAAAGAAGATATTCTACATATAATAGTAAATTTCTTTCTTTCTTCCTTTTAATTTTCACTAAACTAAAACACAATATCATTCGGACAATATATTTCCAAAATTCAAGGAATATTAATATTTAATAATCTTAAAAACCAATCGTTAATCTTTTTTCAAACGAACTATAACATCTAATTTCAGTTGAAAAAGATACATACCTATACGTATATCTATACTTTTTGAATAGTTAGTGCATTTTATATATCATCATTAGACTCTACGTATTTATGCAAATTCGTACTTTTACATTGACAAAGGAGCGAAGCTTCGAAAGAAGTATATCTTAACTACTAAACACCGTGATATAAATTTCACTTTTTATCGTTTACGTGTATATCTTCGCATATTATCGTCGCTCTGTGTCCATATTACCCTTCGGTCCATTGTTGGGTATTTATACCTATCATCGGAGCATAAACATCCACAGTCCAATTATCATCACATTATTGCATAGCTATCAAACAACCTACGTATTTATCACAACCATTCTAAATCTGGCTCCTATTTTATCTAGCAAAATAGAAAAATAATAATCGACCATAACTTAACCCGGTGAACACGAAAAATCCAATTACAGATGGTTAACAGGTAACCTCGAGAAAGGTAGTGTTCCACAGAATTCCAAGTCGTCTCTTCGACGAAGACCTTTCCCTTTCGTTCAACAAGGCACCGATAAACTCCGGTTTTAAAGGGAAATCGTGCGTGGGCTTCTAATCTGGCGGTTCGTTCGACGATTTGTTTCACGATCGTGCTGGCCGTAAAACGAGAAGCTCGCTCGAACAATTTACAAAGCGAGAGGGAAAGAGAGAGGAAATTTCGAACGTGCATTGAAGTCACGTTTCCTCGGTTCCATATAAACGGCGAATCGACAATTAGACCGGCATATTATGCCGGTAGACGGTCTCGAGCAAGACGTAGAACGAAAAAGTTTGATCCAAAAGCAGACGCTCCTAATTACGACGATCCATCTACGATGAAGTGACTGGATCGCGTGATCGCTCGTCCATAAAAGAAAGTTTCGTAAGTTTAACGATCTAGTTGGCGAAAAAGAAGACACCAGGGGGAAAGATGAAGAGAGCAGATGCTTGAATTTCACGAGAGAATTTCCTGGATGGATGTGACGTGGATAAATCCTGCGCATTTACGGGCAGACGGTTTAATAGGACCGATTCGTGTGAACGAGATGAGCTGCGAGAAAATTGGTTGGTATGTCGTAAATCGGTGTCCAAAGCAATTTGGAAAATTGAATGTTTGTAGAAAGTGGTGTATCTCTGCAGTTTCGTACGATCTGTATTTTTTGTGTTATTTAATAATTAATTTAATTACGATTTTAATTAAGTCTGTTGAAAGGAGACTGTATGTTTGAAAGGCGAAATGAGTGGAAGATGAAGAATGAAATTTACATAATTGAACTGATATTATATACCTTTGAGCTTATAAATTGAGTTTTTAAGAGAAGATAAGTCAAGTAAAAACAGATGGGTGGAAAGTTATAAGATAATATATTGGTAACGGTAGTTCGACATATTGTCTCGATGCCATTTACTTTTTCAAATTCGCAGCTGTAGCATAGAAAACAGCAATGGTAAAAAGTCAGAAAAAGAAAATAGTGCAATCTTTTAAATCTTTGACATTGCCTTGTAAGAATAAAATTTCAACCTTCGCTATCAACATTGCAATATCGTATCGATACGTAATTCTATTATCTTTCAAAATTCATATTCTGATTTTTCAAATGATTTTCGACTCTTTCCATTTTCCTCTTAATCTCTTCCAATTATAACAAAGATATTTTTGTTTATTTTAAAATCTATCGCAATTACGATCTTCTAGACTCTGGATTATATACTTTTATTGCAACAATACGTGACACGCAAAAAGACACCGCGTTTTGAAAGGATTATTCTTCGCCCAAATACAAGTCGACAGGTCGGTGCAACCTCTTGATCTTATAAAAAGGAAAACACGCTGGACGTAAGAGTCTTAAAATAATTCTCGATGAACCGAGAACGAGGTCGGTGAATAATATTCGTTGGCGGCTGAGAGGAAAGTAATTACAAAAGTGTTATACAGTGCCCTCGTTGAATTATGCATTTCCAGAGAAACCCTGTTCCGCCCTTGTCAACCTGTCACCTCACGTCAACGTTCTCTCGAGATTAAGTTCATTTTCGGTAGAAACACTCGTCGTTTCTGGACCAGTCGCCACCAACGACGCGTTTTATCATATTCTGCACACTCTGCGGTTTAACATATTTTTCTTCCTCGACATCGTCTGGTTCATCTTAATTTAGCCACGCCGATCTTCGCCTTAAATGAGTTTTCTGTCGGTTTTTCTTTTACTCCAGAAACTAACATAAATTAAAATATATAAATTGTATAAATTAACTGAAAATTTAAGCCACAGAAAATACCAAAGGCCATCTATAGATGATGTCTGACAATAGCTGAAGATTGAGGTTTTAATTAAAATTTACTAAAATCGTAATCAACGGTTAGTTCGTATATTTAATTGAAGATTAATTAAAGTATTACAATAAAATGAAATTTCCCATTTTTATAATTTGAAGTGTCTTTCTTTTGTACAGCGTGCATTGTACGTTATGTATCATGTACGTCCTTATCACGCGTAATCCTGTATATTTGATGGCAACTTTTATTTGCTTATCAGTTTGCTCTCGTATCTTCGTTTGCATAAAATATGCGCTTGGGAAATTTACTTTTCTATTTTGATGCTAATTTTATATTCCTTTACGTTCTTAAATTAAATATTGAAACTTTTATTTTGGTCATACCGTGTTCTTAGCGTTTTTATTTCTCCCAGAATGCCTAACGAGTACCCTGCAAATATTTACATATATATGGGAAGTTTAAAGATACTACAACATGGAGAATGAAATATATCGCACAAAATTATATAACATATCCGCAGTGAACGTAAAGATAAAATAAAATATCTAAAAATGTATAATTCAATAAACATTACTCAACAACTATTAAGTATTAAACATAATATATACTGAATTTATTTATGAATTAGTGTACGGGCCGTAA
Organism: Bombus confusus; assembly: GCA_014737475.1. NCBI lineage: Eukaryota > Metazoa > Arthropoda > Insecta > Hymenoptera > Apidae > Bombus > Bombus confusus. The sequence continues at coordinate 5,624,232 of JACXIV010000002.1, read as the reverse complement.
AAAATCTCCTTCTGAGCTCCGTGTTTCGACAACAACGTCCTGAATCGTGTCGATTTTCTTTTCAAATAAAATTATAGGGGTTATAAAAATGTTTCAAAAGCAACGCGGACAGTATTCTTCTATGACCACAGATTTGATAGCTGGCGAGGGTGAACGACACTGATGTGGCACATAAAGATTAAAGACACCTTTCATAATCGATAAAACTGGTTTTTGTGTAGATGGTATACGTTCACGTTCAATCTTTCACGCCTCCCGATGTTTTATCAGGTGGTCGTTGACCTGCCCGGCAATCATTTTTACCGCAACAGCACACAATAGATAAATATTTCGTGTAGGCACGTAAGAACGACGACCCTCCGGTTTTTCATTCAGGTTTCAATCAACCTACTGAAATTGAATTTTTTGTTTACCGAGCTCTTTCATCTGGACGAATTAAACAACCGAACCGGGAGAAAGAAACTGTGCTCTCTTGATTTTGCCGATGAAACTCCAACCTTTTTTGTCGATGTATTTAATATATCGGGTTCGATAGAGAAGAAATGCGATGAATCTACAGTGAGTTTCTTATAAAAGAAACAAATTACAACAAATATGAAAGTTGGGTGTAGCGGATTTTGGGTCGCATGATTTTTCGGTCACCATGACCATGTAATTCTCATGCAAAAATTGCCATACAGATTCTAGCGCGTAAAATGATAATATTTTGGTCGATACGTTCGATAGTATTAATATAACAATATCGTGCTAAGTTCAAGCAATAAGAAATTGTAGGAGGTACGCGCGTAGAAACGTTTGAAGTATAGGAAACAAATCAGTACTGTGGACTAGAAATTTTTGTTTCAAAAACGATACTCTGGAGTATTATCTTGTATATTAATTCTTGCTGAAGAATAAATACTGGGAACATTGAACACATTTTATAATGTGTAATAATTTGTATATTATAATATATAAATAAAAAAAGACACATTACTTGCAAGCACTAAGTATATCGTACCTATTACAAATATTACAAACTTTTAAAATATCGAATACCAGATATATACAGATATTAGAAGTATAAAGGATACCAACATTATTAGGGATACTGGAAATGCTAGCAATGCTTAAGCGTACCAGGCTAACAGCATTTCTATGAGAAACCTACTTCAGGAAAATTGCCTGGAATGCACGAAGCAATTAATTAAGCAATTAAGTACGATCAATTAGATCTAGTACCTAAAATTAAATCATTGAATATACGAATTTTCTATGAATTTATTCTAACTGGAAAGCGTAGATAATAAGCAAAAATACATCGTTTCAAAATTCGGTAATGAAAGAAATAATCGATAATCGTTATTTCGAATAGTGCTATTCCTCAAAAAAAAACTTTGATCAAATATAAATACGCAACACGAATTGTTCAATCTAATAATTATTTTATATAGCACGGATGAAGGAAAAATGTTCTGCGGAAACACAAACGTGTTTTACAAAAATAGAATACGGATGTTTACTGGTCACACGAGTAAGATACGGGGCGTGTAATTTGTTTTTCTCTAACTGGAATGCCAATGATTTTCCGGTTTAAATCACAGATGGGAATTTATAGGCTGATTTCGATAAATACTCGTAGGTGAGAATTATGATCTTCCGTCGACATATACCGTGTGAACGTACGGGAGCTGTACGCTTGAACACGGAAATACCTTTGTTTTTCGCGGTAGGATATTCCGATTTTTACTTCAGCTCCGGTTATTTAAATAATTGCTAGAAACAGCCGTACGAATGTTTGCAGTGTGCTAATAACACTCGACAACAATTTCCAGCAAAGTTAACGATAACGTACGAGAAATTTCCTCGCGTAATCTTCTTCGTATGTAAATAAAGCTATTTTTCTTTCAAATGCGTGCGTGCAAATATTTATTTAAACAAAATGAAAATTTCGTACGTTCAATATATACAATATATTTCCTAGAAGTAATGGGACATTATGAAGGGAAAGCTGGATTCTTTTATTTCGGAAGTAGTATAAGTCAACCATTCGTGCAGCGCGTCATTCGAAAAACATTGACAACAAGATATTCACACGATCGACCGATATTATTTTAAATTCTGTTAAACGATATGAGTTATATTTCGATCGACGATTTGGCTCTGAATGGCGGAATAGGGGACAATGAAATCGCGTTTCATGTCAATATGCCACTATCAGATCACGATCACTTTCGACGATCAAAAGAACGCCCACTAACTATCGAAACGCGCTTTCCCTTCTTCGAATTACTTCCTCCAAACGAAAGCCTCTCATTGTGAACAGTGATTACACAGTCTGAGCGCTTAATCATAGATCATTACAGTCTCTACCGCGTATTCTTTTCGTTATTTTGCCCGTGAGACAACGCTGATTCATGCGTCTCGGTATCAGTAACATTTTCCGGCTCATCTGTTGCACGCGTTAATATACTTCGCAATAAACTTCCGTCAAATATCAAAGCTATGTTTTGTTTAATTTGGAGATAGAATCGTGGTTAACAATAGAGTTCAATATAAAAGCATCGTGAATAAATGTAGTTCGTGGTATTGAATGAAATATTGTGTTTGTAGGTAATTATATGTGCAATGTGCATTGTGCTTAATTTGGCATATTGTGACACGTAACGATATATTCAAGTCATTTCGGATAATTTACGTCGTCCGAATAGCTTTGTAAAATGATGCAACAATGCGTACATATTAATTCGTAAAAGTTTTCCACTCAGTTTTTTAAATGTACGAAGATTACGTAGTGATAATTTAATTTTGATCGTCGAAATTTGCATCAGAAGTCGACGTGATCGTAAGATTTTATTTCCTAATAAAATTAACTTACGGAATAAGCGAGCTACACTATCGCCATGCAGCGGCTCGATTGATCGAAGCCTTTCGATTATCTCATCAAGTAATTTTTGTAATTAGCAAACCGTGCTTTTTGCTACGTTTGCAAGAAAGTAAAAATCTCGAACGAAAGACATAAATTATGCTCGAAAGCAACCGATCCTTATAATAACAACGAATCGGCTATTTTCTCGCACGACTCTGCAGATTTCCAAGAACCACGTTTATTGCCAAATAAAAATTCCTCCGTGCAGAATCGTTCTTGGTAGCCATGAATTACCCGCGGTACCCTAAGTCACGTACACGCGAAACCCACAAAAATCGCGAAGGCGACGGAACCAAGCGAAGGAATGTGGTAAACGGTGATTTACGGGTCGACTTGCTGGCCGGCGAATTGAAAAATTAATTAACCACAATGCAGCAGCGTCGATTACTGCGGTCACCGGGTTTTTTTTTCACGGTTGTACTTTTCCTCTCGTTGATCTCTTGCCGGACACGTGTCTCTGTATCTCAAGCGTTTCTTTGGCTCGCTGGTTCTCTCGCGCGGGAAACGGCGACGTGCGCCAACGACTGTCATTAACTTACGGCCACGGTGTCGGTGTGACATTTCAGAAATGTCTCCTGCCGCGAAGTGGGTTACCGTAGCAGGTCCAACTGGCATAACGCGCGCACACGGTGTCTCGCCACGATCGTCGATAAATCGTATAAGTGGACTTTCCATCGGCTCGATTGATCGAAGCCTTTCGAACTAGAGGCAAAGATAAAGATTTTCGATTGTTGCGTGTAATTCGATAATCGTCGGTTGCATTAACCTTCCTTGCAGGGATTAAATATGTTCAGTTAGAAATTCTACGTGAACGATGTAATCAGCTGTAGGGCTGTTCTCAAACGACGCATTTCGTAAAATATGAAATTTTCTATTTATGCGTATGTTTAAGAAATTTCTTATACTATCTGTAGGATATCGCGTGTTTTATTAGCAGTTTATTTCCAAGCATGTTCGTTTTTCGACTTATTAATTTAATAGAACTGAAACTTTTAAACTTGTTAATTCTCGTACTTTAAATTTTCAAAGTCTCGCCGAATTTCCATACTCGCGCATTTTCAGGCTGCTAAATTTGCAAATACTGAAAGTTTGAAATTGAAGGTTTATTGGGCACTTCAAAACTTGACTTCACTGTTCACAATAACCTCTTCCAGCTTCAGATATTGGAGAAAATAAATTTTTTAAATAAATTTGAAGTGGTTTAATTCTGAATATTTCTGAATATATCCGTTGGTAGAAAAGTATTTTTATTTATCATAAATTTGATTCGAAGTCCAATATTCCTCACTAAAGTTATTCCTCTGTATGTAAATTAAATATCTTAGTAAGTAACGTAAATAGGTAGACAGATTAGATAAATTAAGTAAATTTAAATGGATAGATTTGCGGTAATGTGAAAATGTGAATACGTAACACAAAACTGTAAACATACGAAGATGCGAAAATGTTTGGTTTGAAAATCTCCATTATTTAAATCATTTATCAATGAATTCTTCTTTCGTCAATGAATCGCTTATTAAAAGAGACACCTTATACAGTCGTTTGGTTGCAACTCGAATCGTCTACCGTACATAGCAACCAGCATCGTTAACGTTCAATCTTACTCAAGTAACTGCTGCAAAAACTTGCATACATCAATCGCTTAATTTCGATCCTTACTCGTGCTTGCTCGATTCAAAACTATCGAAAGTGAGATTTTAATTCGATTCGTAAATCTCGAATATTTAGTTAACCCTTTATAGGATTTGGAAGCTTGGAAGCACATGTACATTTATTGTTCTCAAAATTTTGTTCTTTACATCACACACGTGTGCATTTCTTAAGAGTTTTGTAAAATTCTTGTAATATTTTCGTGGTGTTATATCGCTGTCAAGAAATTTACTTGTAGCAATTATTATTATCTCTTGACCATAATCTTTTTTCTCAGAGGCAAAAACAATTTTCCTATACATTTCTAAATAAAATTCTGAAGAAGCCTCCCATTTTTAATAAAAAGTTGTTATTTGGCGCAGACTACAAATTTTAAACTGTATATTTTTTTTAAATAAAATTGTTGATCTATCGGTAGTATATATTTTCGTTATCTTGCAAAGTATCAAATCAAAGATCTACGATCTTCATCAATTTTGCAGCAAATATAATAGACGTTCTCTAATAAGATTTGCCCTAAGAGCCGATATGTAAATTTATACACTCTATACAATTTCATTTCCCCAGTATTGAAAATAGTATAATATTGGAAATGATTATTAAAGCCACAGTATCCGAAAATCATTCAACAAATACAAGAAATACCAAAAATTTAAAGCTGTATGCCAAGTAAATTCTAAAACGACCTCAAGAAACGTAAAAGCGTGTGTTCCTCTGCACAATTCAGCCAACGACGATCAACTCCAGGTACGCGCAACACGAAATGTTCATTTACAGAATTTGCTAATCCCCCAGCCGTCAGTATAAAATGTCCGTATGAAATGCCTCTAACTCAGATCTTATCAACCATTATTGTATTACTGTCAAGAAGTCTGTTTATAGTAATTTGCCAGTCGTTAAATTAAAATGAGAAACTACAATCAAGTACGATTCTTTCATCCGAGAAACAGAAAGAACGCCGATTATTTATCCACACTCAGCATAGAATTTCGATTTTCATAGACGCCAACAGGATACGATATAATATGATGTTCACTGCAACATTGAATTCCACGACTACTAAAACCACGGAACTTGAAAATCCTTCAACGAATACAGCAAATACCATCAATTGAAATGCGTATACAACGTAAATCCTAAAGAGACTTCGCATAAAAACGCGCATTCGCACGTTCCTCCGCACAATTCAGCCACCAACGATCAATTCCAGGTACACGCAACACCGAACGCTCGTTTACAGCAAAATTTACCAATCCCCCTGTCGTCGGCACAAAATACCTCTAACTCAGATCCTATCAACGGACGATCCTCCTTTCGATCACGCAAAAATCCTGAAACATCGCGTGGGTGTCGCCCGATCACGAATTCAGTCGACTCTCCTGCAGGAATCCCCCTCGCTGTATACTACTTTCCTGTCCTTTCTCATTACCGCGTGCTGGGTAGCAGATAAGTTTAATTATAATTTAGGTCGTAACCAAGAGGGGTCCAGGGGTTGGCCTTGAATCGGGCAGCGGCTAAAACCTTCGTTTTATCGCGCAAGGAGAACGAGAGCTGGTCGCGAATGGCGATCGGAGAACGAGCAAAGGCGGACAGCCGATAAGGCAAGTTGGCCAGGACGAAAACAGGACGTGGCAGGACAAGGAGGTCTGTGAAAGGTGCGCGCAAGAAAGACCGTGTGTCTGTATGCTTGGCCATTCACGGTTGACCACCGGTCCAGTGGGTCCACTTTACGCTCGTGGAATTGCGAAATCGAACCATGGGGCTACACCGTGACTGCGTCTCACATGGTGCGATTATTATTTCGACGTCGGATTCGTGCATCCGCCACGCGATTACGTTTAACTTCTGACAGGTTTCGAGAAACGGTACGTGGTGCGTGCTCGGACGTCGATGCACGCAGACGCGTTTCTGTTGTGCGAATGACGACGATGAGCTGCGAAGGCATGGGAAGAAAGTTGATAAGACTTTCTTTTTCACGCGATCGAGTCCGACATGATACGATATGAAATTAATCTTTCTTTTTGCTTTTCGATATCTCACGATTATATTTCGTGACGCGTCGTGTGGCAGGAAGATTGTATGAATTTTTAGCTTAACGAGATGTTTGCTGCATTTTTTATGCAAACATTTACAGTCGTGGATAAGAATAAGCGGACAGAGTAGTGGAACTAGGTACGAACGAAGTTTCGTTAAACACGATTTGTTTACATAAATGTAAATGTAATTTTCAATTGGTTAATAAACAATGTACTAACACTTAGTACTAGTTAAAAATTTTACTACCACATTAATCTTTATTGATACTTCCGCTACCTGTACACTTATCCTTGCCCTTGACTGTAGTTGATAAAAAGATTAATACATAGCATGAATAGTCATCTTAGACATATAACAAACGTTAAAGGTAGTTCTACCAAATATCGAGCTTCTTTAGGGCAATGGATAATTGACTATTTGAATATTTTTATCATCTTTGCGAAATACGTATACGTATTTTCGCAGCAAATATCTTGTACATCACATGTACATTTTTAAAGTTTCAAATTTTATTAATACAATCACGATAGCCTAATATAGTGTTAATGCTAATTAAATTCTACGTTGTTTCATATAACATATAATATATTTATAACTTTATATTCACTGTTGACATCATAACGAAATAAACCAATAATTAAGTACAACTAACTCGATCAATCAATACACTTTCTCCATAACTTGCCTATAAACCAAAAATTCATCTTGATAAATGTACTCGTAACATACTGCCTTAGCAGTTTAATGACTTGTGGCGAGAACATACGTTTTAAGTGTCACGTAATATTCGTCACTGTTATGACGGTAGATTGAAATCTCTCCGTTGAAAATTATGCCAGCTTGAAACAAGTTCCAAGACATGCAGACTAAAGAGGGTTCGTATGTAAATTTAATTGTATTAGGTAATCTCGTCGATGTTCGCGATCTGCGTGTTAAACACGCGCAATTTGTTCTTGTTCGTTACAAGGCACGAGATGAGGAATAAATATGGGAGAAAGAAAAAAAATTAATGGGGCTATTTATCGTTGTATACGAAGTCATTTTCCGGTATTAAATTTCCAATAAACGTAAATTCAACGGAAACTATCTCGAGAATAATTCATGATATTCGTTTGAATGAGCCAGTCCGATTTAACGCTTTCAATCTTCAAAGCGACGCGTTTGATTGTTACAAAACGAGAAATTATTTGGTTGAATGAAATACTCTCGTCTTTTTACGATACTTGATATGGCTGTTTTGTACTTGAAGAATGAACGTAATATTATAACCAGTAATTCAGTCTCCTTTAGTCTCTATTGTAATACAATCTTCCAAACGCTTTACAAGCTCCTCAATTTCTTTTTCATAAAAATTTTGTTACTTCGATGCGGAACAATTTTGACCGATATCTCAAATTTCTTCATAAATCTTGAATTTTTCCATACGAATGATTCTTACAATGATGTAAATGGATTATAATCGGGTGTAATTAAATTAAATAAACATAGAGAAAGAAACATAAAGAACATAAAGGAAAAAATTTTCATAATTTGGCAGTTTAATTTCGTCTTTTTCCGATTCCATAAAACATGGAAGCATTTCCTCTTAAAGACTTCCTCTTTGGTTAATTAAATATAAACTTGCAATTATAACATCCCATAGAAAAACTTTCTATTCGATTTAGTATTTCTCTCTAGATGTACAATCTGATCACTTTAATGAGTTAATTGTGCAATTTCATTTTGCTTTGAAGGACGAAAGAGAAAATTAATTTATTCCAGTTATTACATAAATTATACTGCACATTGTCGCTCAAATTATATTACGTATATAACGAATTAATAAAAAATTCTGCAAGAATTAACGAGAATCAAGATTGAAACTCTAATATAATTCCATTAATGTCATTCTTGATTCGCGATTACGTAAAGAGTAATTGCAAAATATCAAGCTTTTAATTACTCTATATCGTTACGTTACCATTACAAATTGGGCGTGGTGCGTGAAAGAGATTATGTAAAAAGTTCAAGAGAAAACAAATATTCAGCCCGTTTTTGATTCGTTTTTACACAACATATAGCTTGCGCAAAGGTCTCGTTCGTATTCTGCAGCGAAATATAAATTGTTGAAAAAATTGAATATATATATTATATTACTGATACGTTTTCTTCCTTAAATATTCGCCATTTATTCATATTTTGTAAACCATGTACGTATCTACCAAAACTTACCTCTATTACTGTCAACATTCAATATTTACTTTTCAATTTATGCCTGCTGTTCGTTTCGGTTTATTTATATTTAATTTCCGTATTATACACGAAGATGGAATTGCCCTTGACAACTCATAATAATCACTATTATTAGAATCTTCAACCGAAATTAACGAAAATTATCCCGTCATGATAATGAGATATATATAACTACTAATATTTTCTAACGTCCTCTAACAACCATTGGTTCGTGCTCGACTTTCATGGCTTGCAGTAATTTTCAACTACACGAAGAAAGCTATTTCCTCGACACGGTGAAAAATGATATTGCCGGTAAAATTTGTTTCCAACACCAATCCTGCACTTTAATACTTGAATAATTTTTGGAATTCAATATGTAAATAGGTTCGAGTAATGAGTGATACGATTGCAAAGCAACATATTGCAGTGGCAACATATTTCAGTTGTCATGAGATGCATATATTATCCTGTAATTAACGGAGCAACGTAAGATTAAATTCGTTAAGGTGTCGCGATAATTAATCGCAGCGGAAATTGAATCGTTGCAATTTTCATCATACGAGACACTTAAGTGACATTCTTATAATATCTCGAGCAGAAAATTAGAGGTATGCATAAGATAGTTATATTAGCTTGTCAAGTCGTTCCTTCTTTTTCTTCCTTTTCCATTTTCAAGCGTAAATTTTGATTAGTAAAGTAGAGCTACACGTGTACTATGCTTGTGCGCAAAATGTGCATAAAATATTTCCTATGTAGGAATTTGTTAGTTAAATCCTAGTTCAGGATAAAATGAATTCAGAAATTAATTAATTTATATATGTAATATTTAATTGTGAAGAGAACCTAAGTGATGTATTTATAGACACATTGTGACGTTACATATTTGTTTATAGAATAGTTTTATCAATGTAAAAAGAAGTTCAAAGTTTAATGGCTTCAAATTCTTAAAAATTGATCAAACTGTTATTAAATTCATAAATAATTAGCTATTGGTCATAATAGTACAAATGTTGCTATATATGTAAAATATAGAAGTTATCATCTAATTGAAAAAGGACCTCAAAACATAAAATTTTTTAAAGATATCGATGTCTGCTTCAAATATTAATATTACAAATGAAATATTACAATTTTTGAAACATATACAGGTATTGATCTTCAAATTACGTAAGTTCATTTAATTAATTTTTGGATTCATTGATCCTTACGTCACATAAACAATCTGAATTAATGAAAATTAATAATACAAGCAATTTAAGGTATAAACGATACATCGTTATTTTGATATTTGATTATTAGAATAAACACTGGAACTAATGAAACGAATTTTGCCACCAACGAGTCTAACTGATAAAAGAAGATAACGATGACGTGAGATAGTGGCATTTACATTGAAGTTCTAGATTACAAATCGAACCAATTTGCAACATAACGGATTTTGAGAAAGGGAACACAGTGCTGAAATAATTTCAAATAATGAATACGCATTTTTTTGTTCTCGCCAACACTCGTTTAGACATCATAATCAACCACTTCATGAATATTCTCTCCTCTTCCTTTTCCCTTCTTATCATCTCCCGACTTCTCGAACCCAAGGTGAAACCAGGATGCCGTTGTCCGATCGATTATGTAAATCTCGACGTAACATGCTACGACGAACAGGAGAAAGATAAAATTTGACTCGTCTCCGACCTGTTCCGGACCGTCTCGATAACATGACACGTCAGAAAGACGTTTAAGGTATACATGCGTACGTATGATAATCGTCGCGAAGGGAACTGTGTCGTTGTCTATCGCAAAGGAAAGTCAGTTGAGTCAGATAAGAGTTAAGATGAACATTGTAGAGATTACAAATACGATCGGCAAGTTCGCCTAATGCTGTGATGAAGTAAATCACAATTATATTTATTGCACATATATAATAATTATTATTTCTCTTATTAATTATGTGAGAAAATAAGAATGGTAAATTAGAACGTGATAAAAGTAAGATTCATTCGATTATGATTTTTTATTTTCTTTCCGCTTTTTATTACCAAACCTGTAGAGTTCCATAAAGTTTGTTTAAAAAGTTCGGGTCTCATTAGGGATTTTTCTAACGAAAAATTTAGCTATGTAAAAAGATTGTTTTCTTTTCACCTTTTGGTGAAAATACGAAACTTAAACTTCCCAGAAAGCTTCAAATATTAGATTTCAATGCTGGAAACCTTGCATTTGAAAGCTTCACATATAAAATTAAATATTTGTGAACAGCTTTACATGTAACATTTCTACCGAAAGTCTTCTATCGTTTACCATAGAATACTAATTCAGAAATTCAATGACAAAGTGATAAATAGAGAAAACAACGCATAACATTCCGTATTTATATTTGGAGTATTTTAGTAGCAGACTGCAGATATTTACACATTTGTGACAAGCGTAATGTGTAAAAACATATGTATAAAGATGTATATAACTAAATGCAATGGTACATGAAATATAGTATTGCATTTAGAAAAATAATTTCTGTATTTCTGAAAACATGAATTTGTATAAACATTCGCAGTGCACTAATGGTGATAGTAAATACATCGATGTTTGAATAATAGAGATTATCTATTGTAGTTAACTTCACGTACAGTTTCTCAAATTAAAAATTTTCTCCTTCAATTATTACGATAACTACCAAACAATCAACGTCGTTGGACAGCGGATTTCTACGAACTATTTATATTTTCGTAAACACAACCAAAGAAATACAATTTAAACAAATATCTGTGTTAACCATTAAAAATCATAAGAAGTACTTCACTTTGGATATTTTACGTATTTTTGCATATTACGCACATGTACGCAGTTTAATCGTCACAGCGACACTTCTCATAAAAAAAAAAAAAAACACTGTGCGTTCGTTATTTCATAATTCTTATAAAAAGAATAAACATGTTAATTCATACAAAATAATAAATGCACAGAATGCGTAATTAAAGAGAGATTAAAGAAGAAAGAGAAGCCGATTCTTCAGTCTATAATCTGACAATCTTTTACGATGTTGTCCGCCGTCAACGGAGCTTGATATGCATCCGACAGGATCGTTAATGTGTCTACTCGCTGTCAAGCGTGGAGGATCGACGAAAATCGTGGCGGTTCAAGAGTTTCAGGCCGCTTTCGAACCGTGTGCTCGGGCTCTCGTTTGCGTAATTCGATCAAGGAAAGCCGGACTGGGCCGATAATGAAAGCTCCCCGCGAGGGAACGCGAACTCAATTTCGTATGCACGCTGACAGTGTAATTACCGAGCGTTACAACCAATGAAATGACAATCGATGTGGTCGAGCCAGTGGATATAGCGAGTTATTACTACGAGTTCTTTGAATGTGATTTCTCAGAGAGGTTCAGTTTTCCGGGAAAATTGAAACGAATGAAAATTTTCGGAATTCAATGATGCGGTTAATGAATGCCACTTGCGTTCGGTTCGAGGAAATGTGAGAAAAGAATGCGTATACGTATACAGGCTTAGGAAAGTATCCGTACACTCGTAGCTATCTTTTACTATATGTACGTTATACGAAACATTTTGAAATTTCATCGACATTGTTACGAGACTCGACTACTATGATTGCATCGATAGGGATTGAAACAAATCTGAAAACATGCATGGTGTGTTCGAATGATATGTATAAACAGCCATAGAGCGATTACCTGTCAAAAAATAAGAAGAACACGTAGAAGAGAAATTTTCTTCATATGGTGCTTCGTTTCCGATAAAATCGAGTTTGAAAATTTGTCACAAGTAAATAAAATCAGAAGTCTTATAATACTTAATATAGTAATTGTACTATAGAAAAATGACTGTTCTTTGATGGAACGTTACATTTAAATGGACATCCAAAGCGAAGAGCAAAAAAAGCGTACATATAACTACGAGTTCACGATATCAAGCGACTGAACTGACAGCAAGTACCGATCAAACGAACATCCTATAAAAATACACTTCAATACGTTCAAAAGACTTTTTATTCGCTTCTATGATATTAACAAGCTGTATTGAGAGAAATTTTCCATCATAAATATCCCATCTGCGATATCTATTATTATATTCAATTAAGCCGCCAATAACTCATCGAAAGCTGAACGAAGAGAAATTTCAAAGCAGAGCGAAGGTTATATTTACGATACATCGGCGATTCTCGGAGATTAAAATTCTTCAATTACAGGATGAAATAAGTTGCTCGCACAAAACGCTTAAAAGCATTCCAACGTCCAAAATCGTAATCTCAACGAAAGTAAAATATATGTACAGAGTTTGGCGAGGAAAAAAGAAATTGATTCCTCGGGTGCATTTTATTCGCATAAGTTTTTCAAGTGTAAACCACGTATCGGTCCATTAAACGCGATGACCGCGTAAAATGAAGTTTGCGATCGGTATATCTTCCCTGTCGGTTACTGTACTCTGCACACACGATTTAGGCAAACGATAAGAGGATTATCTGAGGGTATCACGTTGTCATTCAGCAGAATTAACGATGACGTTCCGCGTAAGTACCTTTCTCCGTGTATATCACTTTGTACACGCGTGCAGCGCACGCTATACGACGTGAAGTGCACGTGAATTTATACGTGCACGAGCACCTGTCTGTCCTTATCTCCTGCCTCTTTTACGCGTTACGAAAGGAAAATGATATTTTGTTTGTCGATACGTATACATTGTTGCGTGTGCGTTTATAGTCGCGTCGTGCTTTTCGAACACTCGATTATATATCCAGATATATTTGTCCGAAGGACGATAAGAAAAGCGTGTTTGTTCTTAGCTTTCAATTTTTCATAGTTTAATCTTCCAATTTCCGAAACTTTTAAATTTTTCAAGTTTCAATTTAATTAAGAAGAGATTTTATTTCCGTATTTTTCAATGTTTCTTTTTTCTATTTTATCATTTTATACTTTCCACGAGAGACGATGTTACTCGCGAAATGACCTGATACGAAGATACAATAAATAGCAGCAGAAATAATCGTTCTCGCCGATGATTTCGAAAACAACGTGCATCGATTATTCCCTATCGAAGACCACGTCCAGGCGGATTTCTGAAGTAAGTTGCGCGCGATAAATTACGGGACGCGCGTATAGACGAGGCAAATACGTGATCGAGCATGCAGCCACGAACGGGCGCGTGTAGATCGATGCACGTGTATGGTTTCGGGCGATTAAATGGAAAGTAGCGAGGCAATCAGCAGGTAATGATCTTCGTTGGGTATCGTGGTTGCTGGCCTCTTCTTCTCGGTTGGCCGCGACCGTCTATGAAAACTAGGAATGACTGGCAGGCCGAGGCGACCGTACTTTCCGACTTTCCATTTTCCCGGCGAGCTCACCTTTTCCGGGCAAAATCTTTCTTTCCTGCAACCTCGGCCGATCCAACGACGTCCAGGCATTAACGAGGGAAAATTTATCACGTGCCTTTACGTGGCCGTGCTCCCGCCAAATAAGTACTTCCTCCTTCTGCCTCTGGAAGTCGCTCATTCTGAGAATCTCTCGAGAGACGATTGCCCTTGGAACGGTTTCTTCTTTGACGAGTTTCGTGAAAGGTCGATGAATTCGACTTTTCGGCTAGATACGTGAATGAAAGCTTCATGCGTACTATCATCAGTTGATTGTGAACGTTTTTGCATTGCATAATATGCAAAGATATACGCATGAAATATTATAAATGTTAGATTAGAGTATTTGTTACAATATTTAATGGTCGAAAGAGATCTTCGCTTAGGTTGCACTTCTTTAATTGCGCTCGTAAATGTATGAAAATTCATTCGTATAACTTCAACAAATTACGGAATTGGATAGAAAATCCATTACGAAGGACGATTTAAAGAATCATAAATTATGTTTAGGAATGTTTTAAATTATATAGTAAGCCACGTACCTTCGCAGAATCAATTTACTCAAAAAAGAGGTTTCATATAAAAATGTTGTTATTTTACTGTCTTTACTTACTCCTTTTTAGGAAAATCTGTGATCAGTTATTTTAATAACACTTGTATTTTGGTTAGATAACGGGCTTCCTCTCTTGAAAGATGTTCACGGTGTTTGTTAGAACGGAGTATTTGTGGTTTACCAATTGTGGGGTTTAAATCAATGTTTTCAATAATACGCTGCGCTTTGTACCGAAGTTTCATGAACATTTCAGTACACTTTTTCAAGCCAAGCCCGAAGCTTTTCAACTGAAACTTCCGCTGACGCGTGAAACGTCAGACCAGCCCTGAAAAAGCGAGCTGGAATGTTTACGAACCATCGGAACAACGCGCGAAATACTATTAAAAACGCGAACGAAACTCGGAGAACTGGAAATACATTGTCGGTCAGGGATACTATGACACCTACTCGTTACATGTACTGAAAAATTCTAACAAATTTTACTTATTATAAGACACGTACGACACGAACGAAATAACACAAATTTGTACGAAAATACTCAGATAATAAAAACGGCGAAGAGAATACAATTTCTACTAAATATCAGCTACTACTTCAATACTTATCCTCCGGCAGCGTGTCTCACGCAAATATTAATTCATACGATCATCGAAGATCGTAAGCTTCGACTGATTTCACGACCTCGCTACATCGCTTCCATCTACTATGAGCAAGCATAGATCATGGATAACACGATCTGGAAGCAAGTTTCGCGCGTAATCCGCGCGTGTCGCGTGAATCGGTTAACCAAAGAGTCAGAATCGCGAACGGGCGCGTCAAACGCGCGTGGAGAACGTCGTAGAGCAGCCATGCTCAAAACCGAGCGTCTATTCTGATTTTAAAAACGGAAGAGCAGAAAGAGAAGGGAAAGATCGCGTCGCGAGCGTAAATCGAAGCAGATCGATCAATCGGAAGGATTAAAAGCAACAGCAGGTCTCTATAAACAGTGATCGATACGGTTGACGTTAAAGCGCGAGGTAAGAGTGATCGAATCTTGGGAAACGAGGCGAGTAATCGTCGAGCGAATCGCGAGCACTTCTAGAGGGAGGAAAAAGGAAGGAGAGCGAAAGGTGTGGGACGACGAAGCGGGGAAATGAAACCGATAAGGCGATTCGAGGCTAACCTTCGCGGCGGAGAAAGAGAAAAGTGAATTGGGGCAAAGGTCTCTGACATCGTGGCTGGCCGTGGGAGAGGAACAGGCCACGGAGAAGTGGTACGACCGGCTTCTAGAGGAGAGAGAGGTAACTGTTAAGATCGAAAGTGCTTTTACACGAAGACACCTGTTGGACGATCCTCGCGCCAAACTACCATCGCTCCATCTCCCCGTTCGTGATTTCAGAACAGATGCTCCTCCATTTTTTTGTCCACCTCTGTTTGAACATCTCTGTGATCGGCAGAGACGGTTAACTTTTATGGGTACGCGGAATTTTGCAAAGTGTTCCGAATTTCGCGGTTCGTTGCTCGGAAATCGCGAAGTTCGATGACGTGGAAGTCGAATCTCTCGATGAAACTTTTCGATTGGACCACGTTTTCACAGAAACTTCGATAGAGTGTGATTTCGCCGGTAGTTTTGCACCTAGCAATGCAATAAAGTTCGGAATTTTGGAGATTGGAGCTTGAACGTTTGACGAGGGATTTCCGAGGGGTAAACGTTTCAAATTTCAGGAAGCGTTTTGTGTTTCTGAATTGAAAATGGTATTGGGTTTCGCAAAAAAAGTTGCTCCTTTTTAGAAAACCTTCTGTCTCGTAACTGTATATTTTACTTATGGTTACTTATTGTTATTTATTTGATTTATTTATAGGATGTTGTATTACAAGTGTCAGTTATATCTTAGACGCGATATCGAAAGTGTTACTATGACGTGCACCGATGTATAAATTTGTTTCATATCATAAATTTGCAAATTTAATGTGGGAAGTTTCACTTCATTCGCTGTATTTCATCCACAGATTATCATCTTTTTCACAACTTACAAAGTTATAACGAAGTAAGAAACGTTTGAAAATCAATCAGTCACACGAAATTATTTAACTGCTTATACCTCACAAACAAGAAGATTGAATTGTAAAGGAACGATACGTGTATAAGATTTGATTAGATGCTAGGAAGAGATTGTTGAATGTGATAGATTTTATTATACTTAACCCTCTATAACGTCATGAAACATAGAAGTATATTCACTATAGAGAGCTAAAACGATACATTTATCACGTACATAAATTCATTGTATCGAAAGGACGCGACAATTTTTCGTCGGATTTGATAGAAGTTGAAGATCCTCTATTTAAAGGAAATTTCTTTGATAAATTTTTGCAAGCTTGTAAAATATATTTTAGAGAATTTGAAAAAATTTAATTTGTGAAAATTACAGATTCGCAGTTACAATTATTATTATGTTACTTATGTATTATATTATATATTATTACTATTATTATGTTACTTCATAACATTTGCAACATATTTTTATTAGAATACTTCACTCAGAAATTGTCAAAAAATTAAGAATGTAGACAGAGGCGTCAGAAATTTTGGAATGGTCTCTTAAATCCAGACGTCCTCAATTTCTGAAACCGGTCTATAATCGCAACCTGTTTCAACAATTTTTAACATGCGAGGGAAAGAAATTTCTAGAAGTTATAATGATACACCTTTGAATAAAAGTATGCCAGTTCCTTTATCAACACCATGATAAATGAAATTACACTTTATAAAGACGTGTATTGCTTTAAAACTGAGCATTCGCATTATAATGTATATTTTTACTCAACGCTACGCTTGCTTCCATTCACAAGCCAGAGAATATTATTCGAATCAAATTAAAATATATGTAACTTTTTTAAACGAGTCGCTTCGAATACTTATACTTTTAAGCTTAAAACATTCGATTATGAAAGAGAACCACAGGAATAATAAGAGAAATTGAAAAATTGTTTAACTCTTGATAGCATACATCGATACATCTAAATAAGATAGTATTATATGATTTTGTATTTTTTAATTGGTTGCTTACAGTTAGATTCTATGAATTTATCGAATCATTATAACGAATTATTAATCCGTTGGAATCATCGGTCGAATTTTATAACTTTTCGAGAAGGAAGTTTGCTTCAAAAATTGTGTTAAAAATTCTGACAATTGTTAATTGAAACCTCTACAATTATCCTTTATAATAAAGAAATTAATAATATTAGAATATGATCGAACAGTGAAAAACTTGTTATAGTGTAGGATAAAGTTATGGTAATTTTCCATAAATTATATCGTATATATTCCATAAATATATATTAATGATTAAAGATCCATGGTAACTTTTGTATTGCATGTAGGATATCAAAATTCTCCAAATCAAACCGAAATCAAGCAATATTAATAATAATAATCGACGTAGATTGTGATAATAGCAGTGGTGATAAAAATGATAAAAGGAGTAATGTCCATTGACAATGGATCTTCTTTCTTAAAATTTGAGTCATTAATTGGATATATCCGTATATACAACTCAATAATATTTCGAATCTACTCTTTTTTTAAGCAACTGCTTAAGCCAACCATATTCACCGTGAACATCTTAATCATCGCCATTTAAAATACGTTGTTATCTCATCAAGTGCATCATTAATACATAGAATCTAAGATGTTAGATATCTCGTTCGGACAGATAATGGTTCGAAGACATTATTTTACGCGCATTATCGCATATACAGACATTCCTTTGACGTATGTTTGCTGACTAATATCAATTTAGATACGTAACGTTGACAGTTCGTGTTGTATTGATAAATTTTTCTATAGCGTATAATTAATTACACTGGTTTCCTTCTATATATCTTTGATACGTATGAAATTAATTCTGTAATGATTTAATAATAAGTGTACGTCTTTATATTAGTAATGCACTAATAATGGTTCTTAAAAGCGTAGGATATTTTTATTTAGAATTTTCGCATTATAAATTTTCTTATTAACTTTATGTTCGAAGCTTTATTCTTTAGCTCAGAAAGATGTTAAATCCTAAATTGGAAAACATTTTAAAACTACTGGATGACGTGGCTCTTGGATCAGATTACAAACGATAAGCTTTACCTTAGTATATTAGAAAATTGTATTAAAGGTTGTGTAATAATCTCTAGGAAACAGAAAATACAAAAGCAAGTTATACGTAGGATGTAGGCAAACCATTAAAGAGAATTATTTTTCTTATTCCAAGCAGCGATCGTTAGATTGCTTGTTCGGTTTATCAGTAATTTTGCTAAAAACAGAAATATTCAAGAAGCACCGCGGAATGTCAGACAAATTAGAAACACATCTATAAGATATTACTACAAATTGAAATTCTGTTTCTCGAAAATTCAATCAAATCCACTCATAATGTGGTATTAAGTGCGAATATCGAATTCACTTAGCCAAGAAATCTGGCATTAAGTTATCCAGCCATAATCGAGATGTTTCTTCGCGACTTTGACGTATGGAGACGACGAATTGTTGAATTTCAATCGAACCGGTTTCTTTAGCGAACCGAGAGACGAACAGCTATGGGAAGGCATACGGTGGTCCATTGAAAAATACCATAATCCTAATAAAATAGTAAGAATAGCCAGCGTGAATTATTGTCGATAGATATGCGAGACGCATTCGTCGAAGGCGAACAAGACGATGTCCTTGAGGCAAAGAAAATCCAAAGAACTTGAATACGAATTCCTTAACCTCGTGTCTACAGCTAAGTATTAACCCCTTTTACCCTACGTGTGAGATAAAATCCATTTTTTTTTTTGTTTTTTTTTTTTGTTGTTTTATTAATATACAGAGTGTCTGAAAAGATGGGAACCAAACTTATACTACGTACTAATGAGACGAAGTAGGTGAATTTAATGAGATGAATTTATGGAGAGCTACAAGTGTTCAACCTGTAAAGATGTTTTAAATTGAAAAATTGTTCATTTTGACAGCTAATTACATTGAGATCAGTGTCAGGTTCTAAGCTTGTCTCTTTCAACGGCATGTATGTTTCATAAAGGAAAGCAATCTTTTACTACAATCTTACTTATTGATCAGGAAAGTTGGGAAACAGTAATTGTTACGAATAGATTTATCGCCGATACGTCAATAACGCAGCAGTAAATTGCTACGGTACAACAATGAATACATAAAATAACGTTTAAAGAAGCACAGGTAAATAGGTGTATAAATTCTAAATAACATAACATTATAGAGGATTAAATTCGATTCTAAATGATACTTACGCTTGCATCGAGGATTATGTAAATTGATAGTTGGGCACATTGAGAAACGAATAACAGGGAAAATAAGAGAATCGGATTTTGTTCCAGTCACTGAAGAGCTCAAGTTAAGGGTTATTGCAGCGATTGCGTACGTTAGGCAACAAATTATGGCGAATTAATATTACAAGACTCGTAAAATGGAGCAAGCGAATTGCATTAGGGATATTAATGCTCTGCAGTTATAAATTATTTCGATCCTAACTAATAATACGTCAAAGAGGGAATTATGATGGATTTACGTTTCGAGAAAGTAGGATGTATAATTTATGGAGCAAAGTAATAAAATTTAATTTTGAAATTTAAAGTTGCTAAAAAAAGAAACAGATTCTTTGGTCGTTACGTTCAACTTTTTTACGTACAGAAGGAATTCACATCGTAAATTAGTACAATTTTGAACACATTCACTATACAGACAGAAATTTTAATAGAGATTTGTAAATAAAATAAATAGATTCTTTTACATGCATTGAACTTTTATGCTGCCGAATGAATACGAATTATTTTTCTGAATATTGAATGAGCAAGGAAATATCATTTTTACCATATTCTTTGGTATCACGTATAATAAATACAATAAAATGAAGGTATTCTAGTCCTCGCCCTTATACAAAATGTATTAAAATAAGTTGAAAGACAAAATCAACATACTTCACGAAACGCAAATAAGATTCGTATCAGAATTCAATTATTCGACAGTCTAAAAATATACCGATAATAAGCTTGTGCAGAAATAAGGCAGTTTTATAATCCTTGAAACTGAATTAATGCGAGGAAGTTGATTAATATCAGCCAATACATATGTATGTACGTATTTCGTTGCAATTTTCCAAAGATACATGCAACGATATTATTTCATTGATTAATTAAAAAATACAGCATTATGATGTAATTAGGGATGGTAGTCGGATGATATTTGTGTAGAAAAAAATGCAATAAATCAATTTTTTTCGTATATGTTACGTAAATTATTCTTGCGATTAAAAGTAACGTAATCGTTATTACGTCGTATGTTTTATTGAAAATTAAAATGCAATTACGATTACGAAAAATGCAAGTGCGATGTTCCTTCAAATGATATTGATTAACGTTCCTGATTCTTTCATTATTCAAGAAATGATGATCTCTATAAAAATCAGTTATACACTGAAGTATTTTTATAATCGTCTAATTATAGGATTTGCCTTTCCCGTATATAATGTTCAATTATGTAATAAGAATGCATGATCTAATATGTAATATCTTCGCTCTTAGACTAATTGTATTTAGTTAATTTTTTTTTTTGTTAATACCATTTTTAATCTTACTCACCTACAATTCCCTTAAAATATATTTTATAACCGTTGAAATAAGGAAATAAATCTCAATGATTACTAATTTACTTCGTTCCACCTTTATGTTACTAAAGTCAAAGTCATAAAGTTAATTGGCTTCGTCCACAAATATGTTAATGGAAGTAAATAACTAGAAACAAGTTAGCTGATTATCGCACTTCTAATCTTAGAAATCTTATCTCGTTTATTGCCAATTATTTACATCTCCAGTGAATCGATATTATTAGATTTACAGATTAATAGTTTCTCGAACACGACTACTCTTACAAGAAGTTTAATCAGAAATGTATAACGTAGAGTAAAAGTTTTAATGGTAACAAAACTTTCATAAATTTCATCCCTATTATTAAAATATTTAAGCAGACTTTTTTTATATTTCTTGGAACAAACGTGTATGTTCGAATTATTTTTCGATGTTCTCCGTAACGAAAGCTATAGATATAATATGAACTCGTAGCTTTAAAAAATTTACGTAAGAATGATTGTAAAGTACTTTTGTAACAACCTGTAGCTTCGATACATTAGTATTGGCGTATCATGAAATCACAGCTAACGAGTAGCTCCGGCAGGTGTTCCCGGAAACATGTAAATAATGTTATTCAGAATGCAGTAAGAATGCACAGTTGCATAAGTGCTATTTCCCGATAGCGACGCTGAAAATATTCAATCCAGGCGATAATCGACCGAATTTACCTCAACGCTGGATTCTTACAGTCGCAATAGATAAATATTTTGTTCGTTTAAACAGACACATCCATAATTTCACGTGGATTTCAAAGCGCTTCAAAAATAAATAAGCAAAATTGCAATATTATGCGGTGTTCGATACTATGCAATATTGTGCAGCTTGTATAATTTATTTATTTCTTCTTCTTAAGCATATGAAATCTCGATGGACGTTTATTCCACCTTACCTTATTATCTTAGAAAAGAACAAATCACAAGTTTGTCTTTTAATTTATAAGATGCATATTCCCCTTTCGTAAAAGATTGCAAATTAAGTATAATGCACATTGATCGTAAATTTGGTAAAACAGCTATATGAATGTATATAATATGATAATAAACCTTGTTGGAGAGTTTGTTGCTTTACATTTAGTTCGAGAAAGAGAGAAAGCCAGGGGGAGATGAAATGAGAGAAATGATTAGAAGCTTTTGCGTAATTCCTTTTGTAACGAAAATGTTCCTTCATAGACTGTACGACGATTTTTGTAAGTAACTGTATGCGTATAAATGATAATTGTAGATTTAAAAATAAAATAAAACAAAACTTTAACAAATTACATAATCTTAAGTTAAATAATTTTAAGGTATGATGAGAAATATTATAGATATACATATATACATGATCGTATTAATACTAGAACAATTGATATGTACTGAAATATGTTTTACATAATTAATTAAATATTTCATGCTTCTGCCTCGGTAAATGTAAACGCCTACATTAGCAAAAATGCTGGCACATTTTTAAGGATTGCAAAAGTAAAAATTCCGATACCAGTCATCTATCTTTCTATTGTCACTAAAAGTACTATGAATTTTTCCAAAAGCGCCTACACGATTACAAAAGAAAGAAAACTGAAACTCACTATTTCAACGGGTTTAATGGTTCTAGCGTTGATCCAGTAGTTTGTAAATTGTCCTAAATTTCGTCGCATTAATGTTAGATTAATAGACAGTCGTTTTCCTTTGAAGTTGAGCGAAGCAAGTCAAACAGAATTTCGCAAGGATGCCCTTACGTATTTGCGCGAAATTATTGATTAACGATAAATTTGCAACGTTTCTCGGAATTCGTTTCACAAAATCCCTTGCAGCCAGTGTTTCAGGCGATTCACGTCGTTGTCGATGACCAGTGAAGCCACGGTGAACATTGTACAATAAATCCTAACGAAATCCCTGATGCGTGTGTAGCAAATGCGATAAATAACAGTTTTAGAAAGCATTATGGACATGGACGTTCGCCTAAGTTCTCGATTTCCATTCACTGCCCCCGCTTAATATTCTCTGCGAGGAGAGCTCGGATTATCGTTCATCTTTTTCCTTTTTTTTTTTTCTTTCCATCCTCCACACTCGGGTGGCCGATCTAAGGGGAGAGTTAAAAGACCGTACGATGTCCACTGAATATCCACGTTTATGCACGTTCGCGAATTTCCTTTCAGGAGGTACACGAGACACGAAGATGTTTGCTTCCATGCACGTCTCTTGTTATACGTCGCCAAGATTCGTTGACCTTTGAAAGAACCGCCTTACATTTTTAACCAAAAGCATGTAAAAGCGAATCGTTTATAGTTCGCGTTTGTTCGAAGCTTTCGCTATGAATGCAGCTTTTGCAGAAAACTTCAAACATATGCGCATATATATTTCTCTTTTTTCGTCAGAATATTTAATAAATTTTAATATACATTTATTTAACTTTCCATATTTATAAAATGAATAATTTGTCTGCCTTAACGTTGAATAATTTATTATTGTATATCATTGGCTCAATTTTATTTATTATTATTACATATTTTTCCTTTACGTTATTTAAAAAATTTCAATCCAGATCCATTTATTCAAATTTCAATATTTATTAAATCGGGAACTTCTCCAGTTTGATACATTGAACAATGCAACTTGTTGAAATTATATCAATCAAAATTTTTGTCAGTTTATTCATTCAAATTTTCGATCATTCTTATTTCCTCTTTTCTTCTGGTAACAAATGAAGTTGTAACAAAGGATTGGGAAGATTCTTTAACTGTTGAATAAATATAATCATTTCTTTTGAGAAAATGGACTAAAAGGAACTGTAAGTAATTAATTTTTACAAGTGTCGGATATTTGGTAAAAGGAAAATTAAAGCGGAAAGAAGTTTATTTTATATACATACTATGTTTGTTAGTTCGAGTGACTTAAAAACTACATGATGTGGTAAAAACATTACGTGGTAAAAATATCATGTGTTATTATTTAAGTATTTTTGAGGATAATCTGCAGGGAGTAAACAAAATTATTTTTTTTCAATGAAAGTGCTTTTGCAAATTCTCCTACAGTTATCGAAAATATTATTTCGTACTCTTCTCTGAAATATTACGATAATGTTATTTCACGCAGCTTTATCGTTTTTATAAATTATTCTTTCTATCCTTTTTTCCTTTGCTTTTGATGTTACTTCAACCTCAATGGTTATTTTAGCAACACTGTCTAAATTTTGTTTTTTTTTTAAATTACGAGTTTAAGGTCATATGCATTATTAGTGGTCCCAGTGACAGTATAATAATCATATAGTGGGACAAACACTTAACTGCAGTAAGTAGTAAATCCAGTATCCTTCAAAAAGGCTAGAACCTTCAGGCAAAAGTCTTCCTTTTTAGCGAATTTAACGAATTTGGTAGGTCGTGTTATGTTCTTTTCATATTGTACTTAGAGACAGGTATTTAGGATGTGATTGATGTGTTTTGTATGTCGCAGGTATCGCGGATTTTTGTTAAACATTATTTTAAGTACTTCTTACTTAAGCGCTATTTTATTCTCCTTTTAGGAAGATAATTAAATGTTTTTGTGAAAACTTTAATATTTCTTTATATATATAAATCATATATCATATGAGTCGACAATCATGTGTAGAATATTATTTTTTCGAAATGTAGATACGTAAAATGCAACATTGATTTCATCAGGTCACGCTACACATAGTTTTGTGTGTTATTTTGCTTCCTGAAATCCGGAAGCAAGATCAAACGCTAAATCTTGAAAATAATTATTTTATGCTTAGAAATATTATAAATAGATTATTAGTACAAATTGATCAATAGTAGTAATAGTGCTTAATTGTGTTTCGTGGCAATAGCGTTTGACCGCAGGTAGCAAAAGCAATACTATATAGAATAAAGCGATCCAATTGAAAATTATTACGTGACCCACATTATCTTGCACATTTGTCATTAGCATAGAAAAAATTTTCATTCGTTCTGATAACATTGGAATACTTTAAAAGATATGATACGATGAAACGTTCGAAAGCCATATAGTGAAATATTTTTGGTAAAAAATTTTATTGTTTTAAAAAGAAATAGAACGAAAATAATATTTTTAAGAAGTATGAAATTGTTGAAACATAGTTCTACAAGATAATAGATAATACATCATACGTTGGCAAATACGATAAACTTTTTATGTTTTAAGGTTAAATATGTACAATAAACGCGTTAATTGCAGATTTAATTATTCTCACGGTTTATCGTGTCTTATTCTATTGAATTAACTTGCATCTACAAGCGAACGCTTTTTGTAATTAGCTTTACGAATCGACTTCGTTATGCACAAGCAAAGTATCAGTCTTAAAGGATTGTTGACCTTGTTATCGCTCCGACACCTGTATAATTAACGATGCAATCTACGTACTTATCTGGCGTGTAGTTAAAACAAGAAAGCACATTATGAATTGACGAAACGTTAGATATGCAGGTTTTATCAGAAGTTAACGTGCCCACAAAATTGAGCAAGCTTATTATACAGTCAGACCGTTTGCATTAAGTTTCTACAATCCTTTTTCCTTATCTTCAGAAGCTTGTATTAAACTTGTATTTCCTACATTTGTATCACTTTCGGTTTATCGTTCGATAAATAATTTTTCTATGCAAAGATTCTATCAAAATTCAAATATTACATAATCAACAAGCACGAATCACGAAATTGTTTATCACCGCGTTTTATCATCGAGGACATTAAAAATGCATACGATGAAAGTCAAAAGCCTTCACGGGTACAATGTTCTTTTAAATATCTTAACCATCTATTAGAACGAGTTTTTGTTAATCCTTTTGTTTTTAAAACGAAGCCCTGGGATTCTGAATATTTTTCTGTGAAACTCTGCTGCAGTTGTTAGTCAATCATACGATAAAAATTTTGAAATGCAGAGTTAAATCAATTGCAACTGTACAGTGCTACATTGAACAAAATATATAGTTCAAACAATAGAATTACAAAATTTATAAGCTACAATTTTCTTCGATATAACTGTATGTAATTTACAAAGATTATTATTTATTAATATTCGTCAATTATTTCCCCATCGTATAGTTACTTTATCGCGTCAAAGAAGTACAATTATAAGGAGAACGCATAAAAATCAATAAGAAAGCACGTGAGTACATACTTATTTTTGTCGTTGTAGCTCTAAAGGGAGATTTCTTTCGAATAACTGTCACATTATTTCTATATTAATAATCGTTAATGGCTGGCTTGAGGTGGGTGCCGTAAATTAGACAATACGAATGCACCACATATACTTAATGACTATCATTATCTGCGAAACAGAACAGTATGAAAGAGCACCCGCCTGCGGGGAGCCTGGTTGCATTCGATTCGAACCCTTGACCAAATCGATTTTGGGTCGCGATACCCGCATGGAATTCTCTGTTCGATTGCGTCCTGACGCTCGTTTGTTTGCTTATTTCTGGAATAACATACGCCAAGTTGATTAAATAACAGAACGATGGAGGCAGTGTCAATTAATTGGGTAATAAGCAATGAGTTATAGCTTATGCGACATAAATTTGAGTGGGTATCACATCGATAAGAATAATACGCACGATAGTGCTGAATTTCACAATCATTGATCATCAGGCTATTATATGTATAATCGATGAAGTGCATAAATCTCAATTAACGGTAGAGGAGATCGTAGAAAATAAGAGTTGGTCCTGGTTTACGAGAGAGATGTGTGTTTTATATACATTAAAATTTCTTATTTAATTATTGTATTTATATATATTTTATGAATTGTAAATACGAAAGATTAATAATCGATATGGAAGTTTATCTGAAATTGATTACCCAAAGTACTGTACTCTTAATAATATTTAATGTAAATAACACAATTTTCTATCTAAATTACATCTCTTGAATTATATTCGTAAAAATGTAAATACCGATATTTAACGATGACGATTACGTGTCATCGTGATGTTAATTTTTATGCTCGTTCGAAAACGCGTTTTAATACGATTTAAAAGGGAAATTAAGAAAAGAGTGGGGGGAAAAGGCAACTTTCGATCGACTGAAGAATTCCGCGAACCGTAGCCGGCCGATTTCACGCAGTGGCATTTAGGAAATGCAAATTCCCCGGCCTGACATTTCGCTCGGTCTCGCGCAGCGTCACGTTAAACTGTAAGTCGCTTCTTGACGGCTACGAATCGCTTACCCGCGGCTAAATAGAAGGGAAACGATGCCTGAACTTCCTGTCGGCTCTGCTATCTTGTCAATCAACTGCGAATCAATTTTTCTAACATTTCAGGAGGCACGTTTCACGCGCGATGATTGGATCGATCGTTTCGACGTTACCTAACCGATTCAAGGATTGAAAACGATGTTTTCAATTTTGTATGTTGAACACGAAATAGTCGATGGAAGAATGATTAGATGAAGATGTTGAAAAAACGAATGGATTTTTAGAGGAAAAATTAATGGCTTCTGTTCAATCTTATACCTTAAGAGTCATGTGAAAGGCAATTTCGCAGCGTTAGATTATTTATGGATTATCGAACCAGATTTATTTGACAATGCATGTAGAATGCAGTACGTAAACGTAGTTAGAACGAAACTGGTGAATTAACGATGTTTGCTTTTCCATGTTATTTGTGAAAAACTAAAAATAATATAAACTTACCACTATGCGTTGTTGAAACATTTTTAATGATTTAGATTTCCTCCGAACAATATGAAATTCTATTGACTATTTGTTTAGCCTATGATCTTATTGAAACTTCACTTATTGATGTATGTTACTACGTGTTATACTGATAATTTGTTAATATCTTCTATTTATAGTCTTCGATATATTATTATAAAAATAATATAGATATTCTGTCGATTGGTAAAAAATGGGGAAGATTTAAAATAATTATTCATTGCAGGAAACATTTGTATAAAATAACTAAAATATCATCTGTGTATATTATTCAAAAAAACATACGAATATTTCTTAATTGATGTATAATTTTTACGATAATGGTCAATGGTATCCAACGAACCCTAGTATCATTGCATAACGCAATTTTTAATATTTATTATATTATATTACGTAGTTTGATAATAATTATATTACGTAATAGTAATATTACGTGTTTTACTATCCTTTACTATTCCAGATACCATGATTCTACGATTCAAAGACTAATTAAAATTTCCTATAAGTCAATTCCATATCTACATTAACGAATATGATCTGACCTAATTCAGCTTCTTATGAAGCTTCGAAGGATTGATCTAACTGGCGAGTTATTTAACTATGTCTATACTTTTGACTAAATAAATATACATATATAGCTAATCAATAAACTCTTCTAACTGCATTTATATTAAAAATCTATTATTTCTCAGAGCGAAGTACCGCTATAGTTTGTCGTGACAGCTTCACAATTAATTAAAAAATCGATAATAAGGATGATTAAGAAAACGCCAGCATCCAAGTGAACAAAACGAAAAATTTGTGACGCTATAAGGTAAATTTCGGGAACGTTAAGGAGGTTATAGCTGCTAAGATAATTTCGATGATGGAAGACACGCGAGGAACAGTTGCATCCTCAAATTACCAATAATGATTGCCTTCCACCCGATAACTTTATTCAAGCCTGTTATTACAGACAATTTTTTCGACACAAGCGATTCCGCATGAAGATTTAGTTTTGTTCGTTTACGAACGATGCGCGTATGAAATATTCGTTTCGAATTCAAAATAATTGCAAAATTGATCGCAGTCGATAAGATCGAATTTTTAAAAACGTCTCGAAATGAACGTGGAGTTTATTTCGTTTGAATTAAAAGAAGGTCGAAATGAAAAGAAAACGAGTCGCAGATATTAAGGAATATTAATGACGATTTCGGAAAAATAATTATTGAAAAATCTGCTAAATCTTGATTATCTTAATATGAATATGTTTCCAACATTTTTGTTTCGGTGATAATATGAAGCTTTCCTTTTAAGTGTATGATACGGAATCACGTTGAAGTTGAAATCTGCATGATAATTTTACGCTTTCATACTTATCTTATTGGTTTTATGTTATAAAGAAACGCTTTTGGAAGAACAAGCAAAATCGTTCGGTATTAAATTTAAACGATGCGTTATTTTCCTTGCTCGTTTTTCTTTAATTTATTGATCTATAAATTGTGAATTGTATCGAGTAAATTAATTTGATTTCGTAAATGGAAGTAAGTATGAAATTGATTTTAACGATATTAATAGAAATGAATATTGTTATATATTGTTGATAGAAATGAATAATCTTATGATATTTATACATCTTATTAAGGCACAAGTTTTGAAAGTAAATTTAAAACCTCAGACAAAATACAAGAAAAGAAAGGAGAGGAAAGTTTTAAGCGCTAAAAAATACGCAATTATTAGGGATATTCGATGATAAGAATGTAGTTTACCAAATGTTTTTAATTATACAACAGAAGCAATTGATAAAATACTTCAACGCTAAAAATACAACTGGCATAAACAATTTCTTTCATACAATAAAATAAAGAATGTTAATTTGGATTTTCGTTTTCGTCTGTGAAAATATACAGCAATATATTATCTTATCTTTCTTTCGAATATTGTCTTTCTCATTCAATCTGTTGTTCGTGTGTATTTAACATTTGTACTTTTTAATATAACAAAACTTCATAAAAATCCATCCTGAAACAAGTATATCGCAATAATACGGAACAGTAGTATTGTTTATTTGCTTATATTATTTGCTTTGCAGTTCCTAAGTACTCAGATACTATCCTTGTGAAATAATGGGATTCATTATCGTGCCAACATGATTTGAAATCAATCGAAGGTCAAGATGGTAGGCAACAATTATGTTTAGCTGCTTAAACGAATCATCGAGTAATTTGCTTCAATGATAGAACTAAATGGGATAAGTAACAAGGTTTTATAAGTATATATATATATTTATATATGCATATAAATGTGTTTTCTCGACTTTATCATAGTCAGCTATTCTTTCCAAACGATTACTACAGATTAGGTTATTTGCAATACTATTGTACGTTCTTGAATTTGTTCCAAATTTTATCAACGTTATAATACCAATAAAATTTCAAAAAGATCTATATGTATAATATATTTAACATATCCATAGCAATTTTCTATGGTAAGCATTCCAATACTTTCACGAATCACTATACGCGTTATTTACTATTATTATATCGTACGTGAATATAGATTTTACGTCTACCTTAAAATATTCCTCCTATTGTTCCTCTACTACATATTTTCCACTTGATTATTCTACATTCGAGTCAACTTTCACCTTTAAAATATTTAACTTACATTGTCAAATTTGTTATATTTTATAATCAATATTTTTCTCAATATTTTTCATTAATATTTTTCCATTTGTGCCAAAAAAGTCGATCGTTTTATCTGCTATATTACCTATTATTTACTAACTTGTAACACCCATACTATTTCCACGCTAGATTATCTGCAAATTGAGGAATATCGCGAACGTGAGCGTGAGTCTTTCATTCTACCCACCACTTACTTACGTACGTATTTATGTTATCTGCACTATCTCTATTCTTTACCATCGATACTATTGTACCGTCTCCATTCAACAATTGACACGTTATACGCGCAACATACATATAAATTACTTCTGATCGAAGACTATCGCGGATGGTTAGCCAATTTACAGTCACGCCCTGGATACACGTACCACCAGGATTAACTGGAATCAACAGTACATGTTTGCCTACGCGGAATCACGCGACGGAATACACCTCGTAGACTTTTGCCGACCTCAATAACGTGACGTCCTATTAGCGGTTCGATCGCGCGGATCGATTAATTGCGTCAGACGTGAAATTAATTAATCATTACCAACCGGAAGATAATCGCGATTTATCACGAACAGCATCGACTTGTTTCGCTACAGACGAGATGCAGAATGGACACGCGATGCGATTCTGCTCTGTATTTTTATTTCTATATGATTACTCTCAGATTTTTATACGATACTTTTGTCAAATCTTACGACGATTACTAATTTTCCACGAATGGTAATATTGGTGATTAATAAACTGCAGATTTCTACGCATCTGTGAAAAATTTTGAGACGCGAAAACGAATAAAATACACGTAACATGCAGAAATTAGGGTTGCGCTAGAATCAGAAAATGTCGGGAACCCGATGCTAATTCGAGACTTTCGAGATTCTCGAGAATTATAAAATTATATAATAAACTATGACATTTTATAATAAAATATTATATCTGTCGCGTATTTCGTTATTAATTTTGCTCCATATTGTAGATTTATATTATATTTATATTTATATTAGGTGTATATTCTCGTGAATCTCGGGAATCCCGACTTAGTCGAGAATCTTGAAACTCTCGGGAATCCCAACAATCTCCAGTTATGAGATACTTTCGGCAACCCGTTCCTATCCCGAGAAAAATTGTCTATCCGACCTGATCCGATATTTTTGGCATCTCGCACACCTCTGTGTAAAACTGAACCATTTCCTAGAGTGTAAATGTCATTATTTTACCTAATAGGATTATATTGACAAAAAAAAAAAAGAATGCACGACACATTAAGAATTTTACACGCTAGAAGAATTTTAGAAAGCGTTTGAATTCATTGTCAACACGAGGTTTAAATACTATTATTTGAAATCCATACTGAATTTTAGAAATTCAAGGAAAAGCTTAGGAACCTAAACATGAATTTTATAATATAACAGGTATTTATTATAGTACGCGATTAAAGTATTATACATACATAAAACCAAATCTAGATTGATTCATATAAAAGAAAAGCTTTGTATCGAACATATATGTAAAAAAAAAGTACATATTTTTTCGATATATAGTAGTTTCTATATCTTGAAATTGTATTGTTATTTTTTAATTCTATGTATTCGTCTGTCTATTGAAGATTAATGGAGAATCGCATCACGCAAGATTTGTTCTCTATCACAGATTTTACTCACATACTGATTACTCATTCTTGCAATAATTTCTTGTAAACGGGCTATTGATGCTAAGTCATAATAAATAGTCTTGAAAAAGGTTATGCAAGTGCTACGTCACACGGACTAGTAAATCTGTGATCTTGACACTTACAAACGAGATTCTTTGTAACAAAATTAGCAGTACTGCCAATGAAAACAAAGGATTGTTTCAAGAAAATTAACGCTTATTTATCTATATAACTTTATAGTGGAATATCTATTATATTTTTTACAAATAAACTATTATCAAATACAAATTGTAGATTAACACGTAAATTATTTAAGCTATACTGGAATATTTAGATATTATTAATATTAGATAGTTCCAGATAGGATAATAGGAATAATTTAGAAAAAAATTTCGATAGATACTATTTTACGCATTTCATTTGAGCAGAAATTCTTAATATGCATACTAGACGATCGAATTATCTAATTGCGGGGTGAATGACTCGTCGAATCGTTGAATTCTGAAACGAAACACGTCCGCGTGTGCGTTTTAAGCTCGCTTCGAGCACGTTTAGTACGTGTCCGCAATATTAACATTTTTTCCTTGAAATTCCCCGGGAACACCTGAATTATCATTTTTCAAGAAAACTAGACGTCAATTTGCCGGGCTACGTTTTCTCGGAAAGCAAAATTTTCTCACATCTCGCATCAGGTGATAAACTTCGCGTTTAACAAGTCACATTTCGATTTCAAGTCGATTCGTCACTCGTGTAGTCTTCGTCACTTTAAATTACTCAATGCAAAGCATTTCTAGAAATTTCATATTTTTTTTGTAATAAACTGAATAATCATCAGTTTATTATAAAATACGCGTATTATTTGTTGTATCATAAAACGTTAGGCCATTATACCGCAGATATTTAGGATTAAAAGTTATTTATAATTTCTAATGTAATATATAACGTTTTTCAGTATAAAATGAACTTTCTGTTAAACAGAACCAGTAAACTTCTACCGCTTGGACTGTCGCACAACTTTATTATCAGACATATTTTGACAAACGGATCTAAGTTATGGAAGATCGAGACCTGCGTTGATAGATGGGTAAGTAAAATCTTACAAAACTTCTATCGTTTTCTACTAATCGATTAAACAATACGTGTGGTTTATTATTATTAATAATATAAATATCTCAGTTGTATCTTGATTAATGCGTTATTCGCTTCATTGATTCTATTACATGTATAACCAAAAATATCGGAACAACAGAAGAACATTTTGAATACCGCGACTTCATCTCAATATATCGACTTTGCTATATACGTTGCATAAATGGAAGCTTGATTGAAAAGATATAAAGTTCGTAAGAAAGACAGATCAATAGCAAGAAACATAGATAAGTTTGTAAGTAAGACAATATCATATGAATCTCATTTTTGTAAAGTACATACATACTCACTTTCCACTTCTCACTCTCACATACGTTTTATCATATTCACATCATTTTTGAAATCTTTCCTATTAGAATTTTCCTGATTTATTTGTCCGATACTTACACTGCCATTCAGAAGCACTTAGTGTAATTTGAATAAAGTGTTGATATTTTTGTTATATATCGATTTTGTGCATCTTGTCATGCAGCGGTGACAAAACACTCCGATAACTTTCAACCGAATGAAGGAATATATCGGCATCATTCGTCGTTGACACTTCAGAAAATCTTTATAAACTTTTAGTTTAACTACTGTTTTCACTAATATCTCCGAACTGTATACACATAGTTGTTTGAGATAAAATGAAATACTAAAGTTAAATTATGGATATTCGCTTGAAATATATTCTATTAGGTTGTCCGGAAAGTTTCTTTCGTTTTGTAAGGAAACAATAGACGCACGACATTTTTAGTTTTCTATTATTTTACTGAATCACGTACGGTCCATTTTGCCCCGTTTCTATTATTACGATCATACGTAATTCGAGAAAATAATATGAAAGAAAAAATGTCGTGCATCCCTATAATATCGTTGTTTCCCTATAAAACGAAAGAAACTTTCCGGACAACCTAATATATATTTTTAATAATAATTCGGAAATGTCCAAATGCTTACGAGCGCGCTGCAGTGTATGCATATCGTTTATCATCCCACTACAACTACCACCAAGGCATAGATCCGAGCCATCTTCGTACAAACCGACTCACAGCCCTTATCTTTCATCTCTCTGAACGTGTCACATCGAACAACGAGTACGCGTCGTAAAGACAAGTATGACCATAG
The DNA here is from genome assembly GCA_014737475.1 of Bombus confusus. NCBI lineage: Eukaryota > Metazoa > Arthropoda > Insecta > Hymenoptera > Apidae > Bombus > Bombus confusus. Next base: position 5,589,628 of record JACXIV010000002.1, on the reverse strand, counting down.
TCGTTACTATTTTAACGAGGTCCAGACGACACTTAACTTACGCATTCTCGTCACACGCGCCTCAGCAAATAGGTATGTAGGTGATAGAAACTTTTTTTCCACGTGCAACACGCCCGTGCTGACTCACTTCGAGTATGCATCGAGTCGAGAAATCGACTCTGCATCCTGATCGGAACACGATTTCCGTGAAACCGTTGATTTCACCGTTGTGCCAAAATGCTTCCGTTTTCGTTGACAACCTTTTAACACACCGACGATAATACACACCAATGGCCATAACTAATAGAGCTAATAAAACTTGTGTACATTATACGAACCTTTCAGAAACGAAAGTCGAGGATTGGACTTTTGTAGGCGCTTCTCAATTTCACTATTTGGACATACGATTAGCGTGCAATTCTTATCAAGTGACAAGTAATTTATATTTATAAGGCAACTTGCCGTAAAGACGAGCTACAGAGAATTGCAAATTTCAAGATACATTTTAATTAGTGCAGTAGAACCGTTGTTTGCATAAACTGCGTTTATTTGAACGATATTTTAGTTAGTATCTGGTTCAATGAATGAACTTACTTAAAATATAATTATAATACGTGAACGTGAATTTCTACCGTATGAAACAATCGTAGTTTTTAATTATATTTATAAAAGCGTGAAGCTGTATAAATATCCTCCTTCAAATTTCTATTTTTATCGAAATATATCGAAAGTCATAATCATAAAAATCAAAGTACGAACAGCTGAAAATCAGTATGAAATCCTTCGTTATCAATCTTTCTCTCCATTCCTCGAAAAATGTTTTCGATAACAGGTCGTTGTTAGTAGTAAAAGCAGCTGGTTGATAAAGCGTTAATTTTTCAATACGTAATCAATTGTACGAAATTCTCACGCCGATTAATCGTGTCGTCCCTGTAGCACGATCAAACGCGACTCGCGACAACTTAATGGAACGATAAGCTAGCGGTTAGAGAAAGCTGAGCTTGATAAATTCGAACGGTATTCGAGTTCAGGTTTTGATAAATTCGACCATGATAATCGTGACGGAGAACGATGGTCTCGAATGAATTTAATTTTCTGTTAGATGTCGTTTCTGTTCATTCTGTATGAACGGAGTTTCTTGGTGAGATAAAAGAATTAAGCAAAGAGGATTTTATTGCGCTGATTTCGACGCTTTTGTGCGATGCTTTTGTCGAGTAATTGCGATATATTGCGATTTACAATTTTCCTTTCTTTTTTCCTCATTCTCTTCTTTTTAGATTTATCGCATATAAATTTCACAATTGAACTACAATAATACGATTAATGATATTTTACAAGTTACAAGTTACGAATCAGAAATTGATAAATTCTATCGTATAGTAGCAACAATTTTGCTAAGTTTATAAATTTAGTTAATAAATTTCACAAATTGTCCTATTCGATATAAAATTCTAAAACGAAATTCTACATGAATGGGAATTCCATAACTTGCGACCTATGACTTGCTAAATTGCCTAATTGTGCAAAGAGAGTTCAAGGGGATTGATAACTATACTGATTTTTGTGAATCTAAATGATCAATCTGAAACAAATGAAATGAATTTATATAGTATTGGAAAGACAGCAGAATGCTGTTGAAAGGAATTTTCTTAACGTTGAATCTTCTTTTCGTAAAATTTTTATTTCACCAACTTTTGCTTTATTTTAGATACACATAAAAATTATATCAATATTCCGATTATTCAGGATGAATATTCAAGAACCGCTAATATTTGACGAGCACGTATTAAAGGATCATATTGATTCGTAAAATCGAAACTCTGAAGAAACTACACCTCACGCGTATCAACTTAGTATTTTTGAAAGCAGCTAACCATAATTTTACATAATCTTGCCACGAGTATTACATTAGCTGATTAATAACATTGGAAACTGCTAATTTAATCAATGCATTTGCCTTATCCTCTTATAAAATCTATTAAAGCTACATGTTTAAACTCTAGCATTTCGTTTCGTATATAATAATCGCATGGTCTTTTTTCAAGCATCCTTGAAATGTTGCAGACACTCGGTTCAGTCGATCAATCGAAACTTTCTTAATACGCTTAAAACACAACGTTTCGAATAAGTTGAAATCACGTTCGTTTCACAGTCATCGTTCTCCGTCAGATTTATCGTTGTCGAATTTATCAATCTCGAAAACAACATGTATCCGTTTTTTTGTTCTTCGTGAGACTTATCTGTTATTGCAACGAAGAGACGCATTTTAGCACATCTTCGGTGCTTTAATGTATTGAAGTACGCGGAGTGTTTCAGGATGAATGTTAACAATTAAAGAGGTACATTGGAATATTGGTTGCAAAATAAAATTTGTTGTAAATAACATAGTTCTTTTTTTGGCTTGTATAGCTTACATTTTTTAAATAAAAATTATATTATATAATGTTAGTAACGTAGAAATGTATATATAGGGAATGTATCATGCAACCGATGACTACTAACGAGACAACCGATAAGGGAATATTTCTTGAATGGAAAGAGTGGAACAAAAGAATTCTGTTCTATATTTTAAATTTGTTTTATTATACAGTCTCAGTCTCTTTTCTAACAATTGTAAGAATAATTATACGGCATTCTATATGATCATCATACACCAATAACTTCATCAAGTTTAGAATTTATGCTTCTATTCAAGAAACTCATTGTAAGAAACATTAACTATCTATGCTGGAACAACATGCTATATTCTTTAATGCTGAGCCATTAATGGAGACTGTGTCAGCTGTGAAATATAAATATAGCTAATTGTAAGAAGATTTAAAGGAAACTAACTAAAAAGGCACGGTTGCTAAGGGTGAAGGATAATGAATAAACTAGCGAAGACGAGATCTAACTGGAGACAACAGGCAACTATTGGCTAGGACAGGTGACGACTACAAGCGTCTACTCTGTGACGAGCAACGACTAAGGAGGACAACTAGCAACTGAGGATGGCGATTGACAACTAACTACTTATTTCTAAGAGGCAACCAATTTTGCAGCATCCCGCTCCGGTGGATCTGTAGCGAAACATACCCCTTGGGCGGAGGTAAAGAGGTTAGTCGCTGGTTTGGCAACAGGGTAATCCCACCAGGTCAAAGGTCGGCGTTACAAACTACCGAGGACCATTAGACCCGGTACCGAGCATCTGAACGCCAGAAGATCCTTTGGGATACGACTTTATGCTACTTTTCTAGCATACTAAAATGTATAAGATGCTTGGCTGTGTCATAAAGTCATTCCTTAACATTAAACTGGGTATTAAATAAGAATGAAAAAGTGGAAAAGATGTTTTTGATTATATAAAGTCATCGTTCGACGCAGTAGTCTCGAAGAAGAAGAAAAAAAAGAGATATTTCCTTTTTATATGTTACGTAACATCGTATGTAAATGACGTTAATGTCCATCGATTCACTTTCTCTCTTACCTCCCTCGATCTTCGGATCGCATGACACACAGGAACAGTGAACGAGCATTCGTCGAAAGGAGATTGTCCCGTGGCCGATCTATCGATCGATAGATCTCTACGGGTTGACCGACAGGCCGATTGAAAACCGGTGAAAGTTGCCTGTGGTTCTCTGTATTCTGCTTCCATTGCCATCGATTCCGTTCATTTCTTTGCTTGACCGCGTGTTGGTGCGATTACAAAACCGCGAGCTTTTCTTCCCGTTGTCTGTCGATCAATTTTTCCTTCGTTTCTCAGCTCTAGTTTTTAAATAAAATTAGCTGTTTGATAAAATCATACAAATATTTCTCTATGTTATATCGCTTTTCTTTAAACGTGGCTGTTATTATCAGACTATAAGTGTTTCTGCATTTTGGTGAAAATTAAGAAGCCAGTAATCTATAGAACGCATACAATGTGCGAAAATATATAACATATCCAAGGTAGAATGTTTATTATAATATTTAGTAGACGAGACAAACTTCTATCTAGATTGCAATTTCTTTGGCTACGTTCAGATAAATATAAAAATGCATAAACATCCGTAGTCTAGTGGTTACTTTTATTTTCGTGCCACTAACGTTACGTAAAAGAGATAAGTCTCTTTCAAATTGATCGTGGTTTTCATAGTAGTAGGCAAATTGCAAATGCTTATGCAGAATCAAATTTTATGAATACATCTAAAGAAATAGAACATAAGCAGAGATTTTACTCGCCCACTAGAATTATAATGATTACTTTGGATATCTTCTGTATTTCTGTGTAGTATGTATATTCTGGATATTCTTGCATCTTTTAAATTTGCATAAATACGTGAACATCTACAGTCGAATAACAGGAAATTTATGTTGCGAATAAATTAAATGTTTTAGTGTGCGTAAAAAATATATTATACATGTAGTTATATGCTGTTGGCAAAAAAATTGAAATCACTTATTCCATTGTATCTATACCCAATCTCGTAAATTATTAACTTCGTTATTAATTCGACGTCGTTGCTACGGATACTAATATCTGTAAAATGATAATTTTCTTTAGCTGGATATATTTTTTACGAAAATGTTTCTAAAGTAGCGCAAAAATATTATAACAGAATTGAATGAAATTTCGTTTTTTAGAAAAATTGTATATCAAGAATTGACAAGTACGAAAATAAATGGAAAATAAAATTTTAAAATTCGAAGGAGCCATTGCTTTCTAAGGAATCTTCCAATGGTGTGAATTGTAGAATCTTTTTCCATCAAGTTCCGTTGTTTATTAGAATCGAATTAAAAATTAAAGAAAATTTAACTCTTCTACATTCCTTGACCATTTCCTACAGCATTTTCGATGACGCGATATTTTATCTACTAACGCTATTGTTCTTAGTAATTGTCCTATCACTGCGATTATCACGCTCGAATAAAATCAAGTACATTGCCGAGATCTACGTATTTGTAATTTATAGAAACGATTTCTCTCTTAGTCATTGTTACAAAGATTGAATATACCAGTTACCAATGTTTTATCGATCTCGAGAAACCAGTATAAATCTGATTGCAAAGAAATATTAATACTAGGGATAATAAATGAATCTAGCGTTTCAACAATGTTTCGCGTGTTTTATGTTTGATTAGATATCGATTGTTTATAAAGATCGAGTAGAAGTCGAACGTATCGAAGAAAGATCGTTACAATCGTTATCTACGTTCTATATCATAGGAAAAGAAACCGAGTGAAATTCCACTTTCACCTCTCTTTTAAACTGACTTCCCGCTACGAAGAAAGAATCATATCACTCTTGTTGGACATTCGTACGCACGCGAGGTATTTTCATATAAAAGATTGTTATTTTTATTTCATTAACAATACAATGTTGGTTCGGAACTTTCATACGTTAACACGTTTAAGAAATACGTATCCTGAAAAACCTTAATGAATATATATGATCGTTATAATGTATGAGTAGAAAGTATGAATTTGTCTTCTGAAGTATAAAAGTGCTTAATTATTGCAACATATGGCGCGAAACCGGCACGATGACTTTCGTCTTGACTAATCCTTGAAATCTGCCATAATTTTTATGCGTGATTCATCGTTATCGATAGTGTTTCCGTTATCCGAATTGTGTCAGAACATTTAAGCATACGAGCTTCTCAGAAACCTATCAAATCCACTTTTTTCTCGATTTTATTACATAAACACACGATTAATATTCAATTCCTAAGAAATAAATTACATACTTTCATTTACTCCATTTACTGTTACGACACAAAATTCTCTTTATTAAAAAATCTTTTTTTACCACAAGTCACACAAGTTATCTTGCTTAACGGTCTAAAATTGTCTGAAAACTTGACCTGATTATCGAGCCGAAACGCATCGATTAGATTAATTCGATTGATCTAACAAAAATTCTACTACAAAGCTTCTGTACGTCATCAAGTTGTACCGACATCATTTATTTCCAAATAGATCGATCACAAGAGAAAGAAGATCATTAAAGTCCAAAATTACATTCAACATCACAAACGTCTATTCGAAAGTACATTCGCTATGGCAAACATCGGTCCAAATGCGCATTCTCCACCCCTAAATACCCATTCAAATGCACATTCATAATCACAAACACCTATGAAGAAATTCATTCGCTATTACACACGTCTATTGAAAAACCTATCGAAAAACCTATTCCAGTCTACATTCAGAACTACGAGTACAATAAGCGATCGAACTCAGGATTCTGAATCCATATTTACGTTGACGAATTTTCATAAGAACTGGATGGTTATGCAATCGCCGTCAGAATCAAATCCTTTATCACCCGACGTGATCTCGATTCCCGGCGTAATTTTTCACCGACGGGGAAACGGATCTCACGCCCCGATAAATTGACGTCTGGCGGTGTAATCTCGATGATCCAGAATGAACGATAGCGTTTTCTGTATCGTGAGGAGGTTACGCGACCTCGCGTACAACTCTGAACGATTAATCGGCGCGTTTAATGAGCCGATCGGTAACGAGATCCAGGAACGAAATCACTGGACCAAACGCGATCCATCGTTCACAAGAGGGGAAGAACCGTCTTTGTAACTGTGTACGTAGCTATCTTGCTTAGTAGGTCGAATCGATTACTCTCCCTCCCCGTATGCTCGAAAACAAGATTAATCGAAAGCAGGCGCGCCAGTATGACGATGCCGCGATACTCTGATGCTGCGAAATAGGCTTTCGGGTCGCTTTTGTCGTTGCCTTATATTATTTTCGATTGCATCAGCTGCCAGGATTATTAGCGATTACTTTTTCACAAATAATCCACGTGTATCAACGCGGTACTCGCGTACAAAGCTTTAACAGTCTAGGGCACAGGGACCTCTGAGTTTGTAAACCGACGAGCACGAGGTTGATCTACGGTTTCGTGTAAATTTCGAACCACCAGAACCGCGTCGAAATAATCACGATACAGTTACGAATCGATCGTGTCGATGTTGTTTCGTTATAGCTCTAATCTTCCTCTCGCATTCTCCCCTTTAGTTTTCCGCCCTGGTATTACTCAATCGCTATACTACACCTAGCGTGGAAAACTTTCGAGGTTTCGATCGATCGTTTCTTACAGACGAACGTGGTGACGCGACGTTACGCTATTTAAAGACCATCTTTCGAAACACTCGCGGGATGCAAGCAGGATAAAGTAATATTCATATTACTGATTTGAAAGATGCGATTGATATTGTATTTGAAGAACGCAAACAAATTATTTATTGAACCCGATGAATGGAAAAGAAGTTTAAGACGTTTTCTAAACTGTATAAAGCGATTCCTATCTTGTCTGATTAGTCGATTGGTTTATCGAAACTGGTTTAATGTTGATCGATTAAGTCGAATCGTTTTAAGCGTAAGGTTAGATGATTAATTCTGCTATCGAGTGTCATTCCCGTCGACTAACTCCGGCTCTGTTACACTTGAATGCAACGGAATCTCCTTGAAATTGATTAATCTTGCACGCGGTTTACGCGAACTCTCACGGAACAAAGTACTATTCGTAAGTTTAAGGCTGACATGTACAGTAGATTTTAATGGATTTTGTAATAAAATCTAACTTTTGTCAAGTTTAAGTGTAATTGCGTGTAATTATCATGATCTTAATTTACATACTGGCGTCTCTTTAACATTTTATCGATGGGACATCTTTCATTAACATAAAATGATTGATACATCGAATTGAAACTAGGTTTATAATTACAAACTGTGACCAGGATAGAACAAATTCGGTAATGGTAATACTAATCGATATTGTATTATTATCTTGGTTGTTAAAAGAAGAATTCCACTCGATTGTTAAAATTTTTATTTATAAAAGAAAGAATACCAGCGACAAATAGAAAGTGCAAACGCAGCGAAACAGATAAGATTACATTGTTCCATAACAACGACGAATTTCGCAGTCGCAAATCATTAGTTGATAAGGAGGTTCAAAATGGAGCAACGTTTGTATCAATCACTATCGTTTCGACGAACCGATAATTTAATTGCTAAACACAGAATGAGCTACGAGGAATCGCAATTCACTCTGGAACGTTCGACAAGCTCGCAGAACATCGTTTATCTTCTATTTCGATCGGCGTCGCTTTGAAATAGCATTCGATGACGAACGAAATAGTAGATTCAAATCTAAGAGACAGGTCGCCGTAGCTGCAGTAACTTGTTGCTATCCGATGGAATTGAAAGGACTGTATATATATAGGATATATATTCAGTTTGTATCGATCGTTCTTCTCGTATCTATACGATTATCGTTGCGTCGTTCAAATGACAGCAAAGTACCTAACAGCGATAATGTAATAACGAAGAATACAACTTTGTCTCTAAAAGTATAATATTTACAGAATTATATTTCTTTGGCAAATTTCTCTTATTATTCTAGTACTCTTACTTCGCTGGTAAATACAGTTATACAAAATCATTGTAATCTAAGGAAAGCTTAGTTTGTAAATGTACATTGAGAAGTGAACACGAACAAAATGGGCTATTCTAGGATTCAAAAGAATATTATATCATATATAGGATCGTAAGAATTTGATCGAAAGAATTGCGTGTGTTTTCTCACGTATGAAAATATCTTCTTACATTGTGTGCGAGTGAAATATGTTTCTTTATGAAAAGACTTTTAGAAAATGAGCTACATAAATTAACACTGTGAGTTCGTTAGAAGAAATAAAAAAGTAAGTTTTCCAGAAAATCAGTTTGAAGTGGAAAGCTTGAGATGAAAAATGATTAATCATCGACGAATTTGGCAATGAACGAATTTTGTTTCTTCTATAATGTAGCCGCTAGTCTACATCTTCGGTATCTCTGGTAAAACGTTGTTTATGTGCATCGCCTATTGAAACAGTTTTTGAATCATGATATTTTCTTACTAGCTACTATAATTGTTTTCGAATAATACTCCTATCCTAGAAAATAATTCGTTCTTGCCGTTTATTTCTGCTCGAATCTCAAGCCTGACGACTTTTAAGATTTATCACTCCACCCGTAAATCGACGATATATTCTTTTATCAAAAAAAGAAATCGTTCGAGTTATTGTTCGATCTTACCTTGACCAATCCAAGGTTGTACGGTAAGAAACAGAAATAATTGCTTCTTATCAAATGGTTCGTAAAGACAATCGTGATAAACGATCCTAGCAAGTCTTAAATCGGCGTTGCACACGATTATCCGATACTCGGAAGTGAATAACAATACTAAATTGCCGCGTCACTATTGCCTGTGTATCCTCGCGATAATGAAACTTATATTCCAATAGAAGAGAGAGAAAAAAAAAACATATTCGAAGATACAGTCAGTTATTTAACATCGTTAAAGCATTCGAGAAACATCGTATGGTCGGTAGTTTTTCCAGGGATAGATAATATTACAACGTAGTCATCTGATATATAATTGACAGTTTTTGAGAAACGTTTCATATTACCGAGAATGAAAAGAAGAAAACTATACGATGTCGTTGAATAATGGATGGAATAATTCAAATTTAACGTTGCGACGTTGACAAAGATGATCGAGTATGAGAAAAAATGGATTGGAGTAAGATTCAGATGGAATAATTGAAATCGTCTTCGACCTTATTGAATAATCATTTGGGAATTTTGCATTGCACTTTTACAAATCTTTTTGAGTTGTTTAAGCTACAGTATTTTTTTTCCTTTTTTTTTTAAGAATTGAAAGAAAAATTGATACTTCAAAAATATTAGACAAAAGTCAAGTGTTAGTCTGATAAATGTATAGCTGTTTAAATATCACAAACTTATTGAGCAGAAACACGGACTCTGCACTACGACCATCAACCGTCTTGCAGGCGAAATAACAATTCAATTGTGAAAGAATCTTTGAATTCAATTTGTTCCTTTCATTATTAAGGTCAGACCCTATACCATTTTATGTAGTACAGTGTATTTCATCTCCACAGCACTAAACCTTGTGTCAACTGTTATTACCAATTAACCTTAAACAGATGGAAGATTAAGTTAAAAGAAATCTTTCTTCCAAGTACTATTTAACTCTATTTACCTATACATGGTGATCCTAAGAAAAATGTATATTATTTTAGAATGAAAATATATTTAGCATAGTATGTTTCTCAAGAACTATTAATTATTTATTATATCGGTTAATGGTTAAAGTTATTTAACTCTTACCATGGGCGTTGATCCACATCTTTATGATGTCATACGTTCTCTATGGCAAAAATATATAATGTTAAACGCGTCAAAGAAGAGAGAAGAACGAAAAATATTACAAATTGAGAGAATTTGATACCAAGAATTTAACGATTACATTTCATTACAATGAAGATATCCGAAGCCCAATTTAAGCTGATATATGAAGCTACAAAGGCTATTACGGCGTATCATTTCTACGAGCATTCACCGTCAATTTTTCTTCATTATTTAATCGCGTGCTCGCTGTTTATCATCCAATCAAACGTGTCGCACCAGCCCTAATCCGTGTGACGATTGTAGGAGAAGCTATCGTGATCATCTGTCTTTATTAGCGCATAAATAATCGTGCGCCAAAGTCCCGAAACGAGCGTAAACGCCGAGAAGGTCATTAATCGAGACACGCTGGCCAGCGAAACCGGAAAAGTGCGCTCTCTGCCGGTTCCTGGTACGATAGAGTAACCTATAATTACAGAGAAAGCGGCGTGTACGTACATATATCGTTCGTGTTCAGATGCAACAAGGTCGCACATCATCGAGCCATGGTCTACGTTTCTATGATGCTCATTATTAAATTACGCAACCGTGACAGATGTGCATATATATCTTTCTTTTACTATTCCTGCAACCCTTTTGATTTTCCCCCGTGTGTTGTAGTTTGCTCTGAACTACAGTAATTAACGTACCTACAAAATCATTCGAACGCTTACATGTACCTTTTATAAATATACCGCGTGTATTATACGAAATATTTTGAAATTTTACTAGTATTGCGACGAGACCCGACTATCGTGATTCGATTGATTTAATATAAAATTATAGTGGCAAGGAAACAAGCTTAAAAGCTCACGTGAAAGCTACAGGATATTTATTTTATTTTATTCAGTGCAAGTACGTACATCTACATATATTTCGTACAGATCAAAGAAATATTTGAGCTGTCGGTTAATCATCAAAATAATGAGCTGCAGGCTCGGTGAAACCATCTTTAATACTCGATACAGTACAAATATTGTATAATTTAAATATACAGTGTCGGATTGGTTTCAAATTTGTTCAATATAACCAAGAACGTATGATATAACGTATACAACACACACATAACCGTGGTCTATAATAAGTGTTTAAACATTTTCATGAACTGCTGTATAAGGAACGTTGATAAGAAATGGTAAATCGTAGACAAAACAGTTGAAGATCTGCAAAGATTTACCGATATTATTATTTTTGCGTTAAGGTTTCGTGGACGCGATTAAATCTAATTTTGAAAAGAACCTATTCATTGAAATCCAAGCTTTTTCAGAAATAACTGAATTTGAATGAATTGCAATGAAACCTATCCGATTAGACACCATAAAATGTGTATTTCATTGTTCATGTTTACAAATCTTTCTTTTTTCTATTCTTCTTATCATCTTTAACGTAGAATCTCCTTTCTAAGATCATCGAGTTTCAGAAGAAGAGTAATTTATACAAATATAATATAAGTAACAATAGAGGTCATAATTGTCCACTCTTCAAAATAACTGAAGTACTACCTATATAGATAAAAAGTATCACAATCAACGAATTCTTAGAAATTTTACGCTTATATCTTTACGATAAGAAAGCAACAACTGATTCAAATAATTTGCATCAGTCAAAACTACGATAACTTCCTAAATCCGGCTGATGCTTTTTGGTTATCTTTAACTTTTTGGAAATCAACGAAACGACTTAAAACGATAAATCAACATTTTGTCAAACTTGTTGGCGTACGATAGGCAATCAGGCGCCAAGGGTCAACTGCGAGCATCGATAAGGGATGTTGGAAAGAAAGATTGACAAAAAATGTGCGTGGAACTCGTTTTTAGCTGCTGTCTTCTAATTCATACGCATTGTTCAAATTATGACTAATCAAACAGTAATTTGAATATAAGCGCGCAACATAGATGTTTCCGTGCGACACATCTTCGCGTAGAAAATTCAAATATTTTAAGTTCTGAAAAAATCGTATAATAAACTATTAATTTCTATTTTGAAATTAGTAAAAACTCGATGTCTTTGTGCTATACCCATCAAAAGTTAATTAATACATTTATCTGTATAACCTTCACAAACTTCACGAGAAAATTTGCGATTCAGTAATTTCACGATAAAAAATCGTTCGCAATAAGAAGACGATATTAAGAGGTGCTACTATACCTATTGCAGACGTTAACATCTAAAGATAATTCATCGAACTGACGTCAGAACTTCGGAAACGCTGATAACGAATGGCGCGTAAAAAAATCTAATGAAAGATATGAGAACGAAATTTCGTAGGAGGAAGATGTAACTTCAATCTCATCATTCTCATACGCGGTGGGAATTCATTAGTTTTCTCAAACTGTACCGCTACAACGCTACGAGTCGATATACGTGCATTTCTTTTTACATCAGAGAGATAACAAGCGTGCGTACATAATGATGTTAATTACACGTCTTCGTACGGAATAATCCTAAGGTATTTAGTAGCCTGGAATTACGACTTTCCAGTTTCACCTCCTCAAACATTTTGCTTCATAGATCCATAGAAGTAAAGGACCGTTGAGATTCACCGAGCGTACGCAAATTTCATTAATCAGGTTCGACGTGGAATGATATTTATGTTAACACCTTCTACAAATAGAAATATAAAAAGCAACGATTGAAATGAATCGCGATCGGTAGTGTCATTAATTTAATTCTATCTTCTCTTACGTTCGATTCTGATGTCTGTTACATTATTCGGCGCGCGATATTGATGATTTTATTAATGTTTTCGAGCAGGGCGGATGATTGAAATTAAGTAAGGGGTCGTGAACCGCTTGATCAACGTGTAACGTTAATATGTTGATGAAAATAATTAAAGGATCATCCGTTGGAATGACTTCATCGTTTGGTAAAGCAGCCGGTGCAAATGGCTTTATCGTTTAGCAGAGCATCCAGTGCGTTATGTAAGGTAGAAACTCTCCGGGGATTTGTATGAAATATCGTGCACCAGTTCAAATGAACTTTTGTGAGCGTACAAAGAAGCAGTAGATGTTAGATCATGCAGTAGATCATACTATAATCAATAACTCACGTGCATTTTTATCGGTTCGTTTCTTAACAAGATAAATTCGTGTTTCTACAAGTATAGAAAATTGATAAAACGAAGCAGGAAAATTAATATGCGTACGTTAGGTCGTAATGTATCAAGCGTTCGTTTTCTTCGATTGAAATAAATGTGCTTTTACTCTTCACGGGAATAATTATTTTTAGTTATTAGCCTGTGTAACTTTGCCATCGGGATACGATATTTCTGATACTATTTCTGAGAGATATTGGTTTTCCGAATTTTATAAAATCTTCGCAAGTTCATCGCCGTCTTCCTTCTCAACTTCTTGGTGTCGTTGAGGGAAAATTTAGAAAACAACGATATACTGTACGTTGAATAGTATTACACATTCGTTAGTAACATTCTCTTCAGAAATTACGTTGTACGCGGTATGTAATAATTTATTTGTCCAAATCAATATGCGTGAAAATATTATTATTTCAGTATTTGTGGATTCGTAATAGTAAACATCAATGATCAATTTGTTCCTTGTTTCAAAAAAACTTATTACTTTACACAGGCAATCATTCAAGATAAGATAAAGTTGATCTTATTTCACCCCATTCTCTCATATCGTACGATAAGGACACATCATCTTTCATTTGAATGGAATAACCTTGACATTTCCGCCCAACAACTTCTGCCTACGCAGTCACCTACACTCTATTATTCACTGTTACTCGACAACTTCCACCCACGTGTTCGCTTGAAACCCTATTTACTCCCACCCAGCAACCACCTACGTATTCACCTACACCCTATTCAATCGCTACCTACACTGTAATATTTTCTACGAACCTCTTCAACCCCCTGAAATCAATTCCTTTCAATTTAACCTATACGTGTACCCCAGTTTTAATTTAGCTTCAACCTACGCCGTACCTTCCAATCTCTTTTAACTCTATAAAATCAATATCCTGCAATTTAACATTTCAATGTGAGTGTGTGTACAAAGCGAGAGTGTAATCTGCGTTTCGTATTTAAAGAACACTGAAAATAGAACATGTCACGAACGATAGACAAGGATATTGAAAAATTAGTATGTTTCAAGGGTATGAAACAATAATATCGAAGAATAGGATATCTAACCCTGTTCTTGTTCTCTTGTCGGATCTGTACGAGCCGAAATCCTGAATGTTATGTTTCGATAGATTCTATTGAGACGTACAATTCTACCGTCCTTGTGTATTTTATATTTTTTGTGAGGAAAATATACCAGAAGAAAAGTGTTAAAGAAAAAGAAAGTACTTGAGGAGATACAAATGCGAAGAAGAAGTGAGGAGAACAGTAGGATTGATTTAGGAAACGAATATGCTGGATTTTCGATTTACCATATTTGATCATTTACTGTACTTTATTCAAATAAAATCCTTGATTCAGAAGTTGGATTTCCAAGCCACGATCGTTAGACGAGTGGCGAAGTGTTTTCTAAACCCCAACAACCATCACTTTGTTCCTTGGCAAAACATTTGGGAATCTGAAACCCGTCATGCGAAATGCGCTTCACAGAATTCGTATTTTCGAATGACAGTGTCTATTTCACCCTAATATGATTTTCCACTCTTATAACTTTCAACCTTCGATGAATCATACGCATAAAGAAACCGACGATTTTTTCATTTCTCTTACAGACCATTTAAAAACACGGAGAGGGACTATTTTCTGCGACACGCTGCATTTACCGCACGTGCTGTAGGTAAAAATATTCGTGTTATTATTTTTTTAACACTCACGATATTTACCTTTCAACTCCACCGATTCGTTCAATTCGATCGAAGTTGTCCCGAGCTGCAAGACACGCGTTTACGAATTACGACACGACTTTCCGTGCCCCAAATCGTGTCACAGTGTTCAGGTTCGCTTTAAAATAGCCAAACGCCGAGATCCTGCCAGTGGGTTTCGGGAAATTGGGTCGGCGATCGTTTAGAAAAAGCGATCGTGGCCCGTGGACGGAAGAAAGGCGGACAGGCAAGATCACGTCGCGTCCCGAAGCGGCGCTAATTTAGAAGGATCGTGCGCGCCGGTTTGTCCGAAACGGTTGCTAAATCGGTCGCCATTACGTTGTGCGCGATCGGTCCACTTAACCTCTTGCGTCCCATCGACCGATTATTACCGGCAACTAGATAATGATCAATGATCGAACAGTCTCGCTCGAGCGGCTTTTGATAAGTTCATTGCAAACCGGTCATCGCCGTATAAGGGCGAGAACCGACGCGACGCTCGTGAAAGACACGGTCCGTCGATCGTCTCGCGATCTTTCAACGATCGATCGCGTTTTCAACGTCGTTCCTTACTCTCTTCTACGACGACGTTGCACCAATGAATATAGTACGTATTCCCTTGGTCGTTTCAGACATAAATCTTCCTCGCGCCGAACGGTGAAACTCGTTAGAAACTCGAGGAACTTGCGACTGGGTTTCACTTCGATAAAAATGAACGCGTTCTCGCTAGGAAAGGTTCGTTTTTCGCGGTTTAAATGCCATTCGATGACGCTTGATAGAGAAAGTTTATGGATATGGAATTTTATTGTATCTTTGAAGTTGGCGATCGTACGATCGTATTTTGTGAGAAAAGGTCTTTGAATACGTTGGGATAGTTCTATTGAGGATTCGATCAATGGCAAAATGTAAAAATAATTGATCTTGCTAATATAATAGATTTTGTATGTAAGTACGCGCGTATGTATAGGTGTGTTGGAAACATAAAGAAACTTCTTCGGACAGTTTGTTAATTTCGACGAGTTTTTACGTACAAATTTTTTGTGTAATGGTAATCTCGTTGTGACATTGGTAAATTTTCAAAAGTAAACAGCACTAATAATCCAAGAATCGTAGTAAAATAGATTTTCCAATATTTTTAGGAACGTAATAATTATATTCAGTCAATCTCATATTACCATGACTATTGATCGCTGGAATCAAATTATCGATTTTGGGCAAGTTATATATTTATACTTATGTGTTTTTGCCTGTCTTTCGAACCAATTAAAAATATTGATGGACATATTATATAAATATTAATTTTTACATTACTCGCTTAAATATTCATTGACAAAACATTAGCTATTTACTACCTACCTATTTTTTTTTTTTTTTTTAATTTACGTTTGCAAACTCGACAGATTATTTTCCCTTTTTCGCTATATCATGTATTATAGTACACCGTTAGCCACTAGATGGCATCGAAATTAGAAAATCAGCAGAAATGATTTATCTTATCTCATTTTTGCTTCACATTTTTCAAATGTGATTACGATAAATTGAAAAGATATAGTGCAACCATAAATTCTGCAGTATGGTAAAGTGTTATTAATTATATTATAAAGAATACTTTGTAATTACTAAAAAAAAGTATACAAAATAATTTATTTAAAATATCACGGATATGTTACAATATCAATGACTGGAAAATGTTTATTACGTACATACACTCACTATCATTATACATATATTTGAGCATATATTATGGCCTTTTAAAGTATCAAACTGTTTTGTATACATATTTGGCAGATAATTATGAAAAATAAAGATCTTCCAGACTTTTTCTCACATACACACAGTATATTGGCCGTCATTAGGGGTCGTCATTATTAACCAAAAGAAGAATGTAAAATGTAAACTATCGATACTAATTAATATGTTATCTTGAATCAACATATTAGTTGAACGTCAGTTTGATTTAAAAAGTATTCGAGCTTGTTATTGCGTTAATGTTATTATGAAGAAATAACCGAAATTTTATAATTCGCGATTACATTCAACTTCGATAGCTTGTTTCGAAATTACGTTTTTGCATATTTAAAAATCACAGCACGATAATTATTTATTATTTATTCGTTATTATAATTAGATAATGTCAACAATGATATTTCCGACATTAATAATTATTGGTTTTTAATTAACATTTAAATTGGAAGACGATAAAGAAATATTGAGTGTAAAATGCGAAACAGTTTTATAGACCATTAAATAACATTGAACGTTAAAAATTATACTTAAAAAATAGATAATATATTATTTTAAATAGGTTAGTAATGATACGTCGAATAGTATTATTTTTAAATTCATGCGATAAACATAGTTGACTATACATGTTCGTTATCAGTTAATTTTAAATAATTGATAGCGATTTATTAATAACGTTATCAATGTTATGCTTGCACGAATTGATAAAAAGACATCGAACGTGAGACAGTTAACATTATTATCTGAAATATTGCTATCGATTGTACTAACAAATGTGTCGCATACACGTAGAACAGGTCCAATAGAAAAGTTACTATGACAGTCTATGCTTATCTAATGGGTTTCAAAAGGTCACCTTGATTTTTTTTCTGTAATGTCATTCCATGGTTCTACTTTGACAAAGTGGCAATGCAAACTGAATAAATAATGATGTAAACAGATGTGTTATCTTGATTGACACCATTCGCATGCTTGTTTCCTAAAACTTAACATTACCAGGGGACGTAAAAGAAAGTAGAAACAAGGATTATAACAATTTATGTATATTATATACATGTAGCATAATATAAATGTATAAAAACAAAACGATCTTATACATAAACAAAAATAATAAATGTAGCACATACTATTTATTACCTAATTTTAATAGAATAAACTTTTCTTTCTACGGCGATCTTGTTCAATATTTACTATTTACCCTGAAATTTAAGGTTTCGGTATATATTTCATTGTAACAAATAGGCTGCGAATGCTTGTGCAAAAATATATAAAATATCGAAATTAAGGCGCTACATTGAAAATTTTATTTGGATTTCATTTCCTGAATTATTTAAAAATAAAAATTGTATTTACTCATAAAAATATGAAATTGTATCACATATGAGAACATAACAATTTTAACACAAAATGAATTCTTCGATCGAAATAACATTTTGGATACAATAACGTTCTCTGCAACAAAGTTTATTAATTGAATCGATTGGAGGTTACGACAACGTCACTAAGACAGTGAAGGCAGTATTAACATCTTCGTTTCTTTATTCCACGAGAAAAATTATCTCCAAGTGTTTGAAAGATTATCTTCAAAATGAACAGAAAACAAGCAACCTTCAACGATGTAACCGCGTTACTTGTTCAGTTCACAAGGCCACTGTACCTTTTTCCACAGCATTGATAGGAAGCAAGAAAAATCGAGACTCATCGATCGACATACGCAAGAAACGACCTTGCTCATTGTGCACTTGTTAATACACAACAGCTGTGTACTCATCCTGTGTTTGATCACATGAAAACGAGTACAATCTTTCAGAGTCTTATTGGATTCTCGTTGTTCGAATCCCAATAGTAAATATAAAGACAGTTTTGTTCATAAAAACGATGTAGACTGTATCGTAAGTCATTTAGATTTGTTAGTCCGCATCTAGGAAACAGAGCGAGATAAATAGTCACTGTTATCACAGAATAAAACTGACACTAACTAGCCATGTGTATTATCAAGGAAATTAATTTGTATTATGTTTCGAAGACTTTATCACGAATCTATTTTAATAAACACTAAGTTCACAATTAACAAGTTTTCTTATTAACAAGACGACTTACTGACAAGTACGGCTTATTGATTTATGTATTCTAATCTTAGATAACAATTTCTGGATGTACGTATAATAGTAATCCTCAGGCAGTATCATTATGTCATAAGCAGACGGCGGATGTTTCGCAACTAAAGAAATTTAGGTTAAATAGAAACGACTGTTTCATCTACAAAATAGAACGAGTACCTTGTTTTGGATACTATACATATTTTTGGACATTATGCATAAGTACCCGTAATCTTGCTATAAATGATTGCATCACGTTTGGTTAATTTTAGTTTCATTACTTAATCTGAAAGCATTTAATCTTAATTCATTCTGCACGATACATACTGTTGATAGCCTTTATCATATCATAAAATACAAAATGCAGATTAAAATCAGATACTCTAAAATTAAGGAACTTAAAAGTTGCTGTTCTTATAACAGTTAAAAAATCAGGATATCAGTTAAAAAGATATTAAAGTTCAACCGTATAATTCTGTAAAGAGAAATTTCCTTCGAAAACTGGGCTTTGATCATAAATATCCAGTGTGTGTTTAAATAACAATTTCTCTTACATAAAAATTTCAATGTAAAATCTTCGAATGAAAACTTTGATTTTTGAAATACAGGAATTAACCTTTTATATTAAATTACAAATTACGAAATGGAGACGTTAGTTAAGAACTTTCATATTAATTAAAAATGAGAATATTCTAAATACACCTTAGATACTCATTTAATTATGTTTACTGTATCCATGATGCCATCACATTTCTGTCGCTTTTTTTCAAATACGACGAAATCAGGCGACACTACGGTTGGAAACTCTTTGTTGCAAGCTGTAAACGTTTCAGAAAATAATATCAAGCGATTATTATTTGATTATCAAGGCAGAAGGTCGATATCTTGTACGAATGTTGGTTGAACTGGTCTTGGTATTGGTGTGAAGGCCACCTTCGTAATTCCTTGATGAAACAATGGTATATCTTTTTCATCGAGTATCAATGGTATTTTATAGCGAAATTTACGAGCAACAAGTTGGCCTGTCAATTTGCTGGACACGTGCCAATCTCCATGCGGTTACAACGTAAAATCATTTTATCGGATTACTAAGCATATTGCACACATATACTGAAAATATTTATAATAAAACTGTTACCTTGTAAATGAATAAAAAAAGTAACAAAAAAATTATTCATTCCATTTATGAATCGAGATAATTTTTTTTTAATTATGAAAAGGGTAATAGAGACAATAAGTTCTAATTATTTGAAAAGTAGGTAAGATAACTCTTCTGAATATGCTGAAATTTTTTCATTATAAGTTACGTATAGATAATATTAGAAAGATGTATAATAAAACTGTCAGAATCTTATTATTAACTATCACGAATAAGAAGAATAATTGGTGCGAAAGATATCGAAACCATAAATTTAACATTTATCGCTCAAAAACATCATTCTCTATTCCGCTTAAGATGATTTTTTAAACGATAAATTGATAAAAACAATTTAAAATAAATTGCTCCCGAACATTAAAAAATATTAGTAACATTAGTTATATATATATATATATATATATATATGTTATTAACATCTATATATATGCGTGTAACTAATATCAATTAAGTTACAGTTAAGAATTAATAAAAATGTGCTTATCGCATTTTTTATATGCCGCCTTGAAATGCAACTCTCAACTTTTTTACATTTCAATTATCATCGCGAATGCGATTAAACGTTAGAAGGCAAAGGGTTATGAAACGATCGCGTATATCGGTTTCCGTCCCCAAGTTGAACATCTCAATCCGGTGGAGTCGAGTGGGTACGGGTCGTTAAGCTTTCGTATCGAATTCAACATTCGTTGGCCGTTATCCGATAATGATTAATTAAAACGTCCGATCGCCGACGGTGTTGAATTTCCGGAGTTTCCTTGGCTGCCGCCGCTGCATCATACCGCGGCGCGGGAACGTTCAAGGACGAGCCAGGTGAAAGCGTTTTGCGTTTTTCCTTGTACACCGTCGCACACTGCGGCCTGCAGTGGACAAAAATCGAAATAATCATTGTTCGATTTTGATCTTATTATTCGACGGTATCGTCAGCTTGCAAGCGAGTTACATAAACGTAAGCAATAATTTCCCTGAAAATTGTTAGATAAAAATCGTTTGTACGTCGAAGTCTAGTAACTTGAAAATTAGCTCATTCGATCATCATACGTCCTTGTTCTTGAATTCTTGTTAAGTAGTGTTAAATTAGTTACACCTTTAATACGGAGAATTTGTGCAAAGCTACGTATAATTTTAATTTACGATTGAAACATTTCTTTCCTTCTTCAACGAGTAATTGAAGAATGACTGATAGGTTCGAACTATCCTGTCATTTTGATCGTTCTGTGTCAAGGAAATATTGTACTACGTTGCTGTATAACTTCTTTCTGCTACAGACTGCTATACTGGATGTTCTTTATTTCTCTTTTTTTTTTTTTTTTTTTTTTTTTTTTTTTTTTTTTTTTTGTCAGATCTATTCGTAATCGCGATTTGGTCGAAAAGTGGATCTTTGACCATACTTGTTCCGAGAAAAGTTTAAGGGCTACAAAAAATCTCCGTTCTTGACTAAATGTCAGCACAATACGTGACGAAATGGGAGGATAAACGATTTCCGCGTAACACTTACGAAAAAATGACATGATTGTTCCCGGAATCGGCACTACATTTGCTTAAGCGTCGCCGTATGTGATTAGACAAAGAAATAAATATTCAAGATATATAAACTGAGTCAGAGAGCGAGGAAAATACTAAGAAGGCTTTGATGAATAGACTCTTACGTCTGATGCCCTGTTATCAAGTTTCAGGAAAACTGCACGTTATATGCACTTTTCTATCTTTATGCCGAATCCTCATTCAAATGCCGCACTGTGAAACGTAAGAACATGAAAACGTGCCTGCAAACGTGCGAACGTGACCTGCAAACGTGCGA
The DNA here is from genome assembly GCA_014737475.1 of Bombus confusus. Classification (NCBI taxonomy): domain Eukaryota; kingdom Metazoa; phylum Arthropoda; class Insecta; order Hymenoptera; family Apidae; genus Bombus; species Bombus confusus. Next base: position 5,567,858 of record JACXIV010000002.1, on the reverse strand, counting down.
ACGTTGCCTGCGAACGTACGAACGTGATCTGCGAACGTGGCCCGCGAATTTTGATTTTTCTCCCGTATCCTAAATTGTCACATTGTGCCCAGCGGCGAAATGCTTCTCGCACAGATTACATGCTCGCTGCGCATAAAATCACCGTTCATCGATATACTCGAGATACCAAGAGCAAAAAAAGAGAAACTGCTGGAGAAACGACAGCCACGCAATATTCGTTTATTAATAGACTGTGGAAGTTTATGCATATTCATGTTCTTACGAAGGTAACTAAACAAATCCATCCACCGAATATTATAACGGCCACTAGACTTTGAATATTTTACGCGCTTTTGTTTATTTTCATTTCTATATATTTAAATTTCTCATAAATATACATATATGTCGGCAGCTTGTTAGAAAGAACAGGAGATAGATTTCTGAAGAAAATTATTGTCGAATTGAACACGAATAACTGATTATTTCTGAGAAACGTTTATTTACCTTACGTTGAAGCAATTAATTACCGATTTGTCGGATGTAATAAATTTGTCTATTTAAAAATTCCCTGCTTTTCTTCCTTTTATGTGAATTATACTCTATTTGTATAATAATAACATTTATCTAATATATCTTAATATTTCAACTTTATATATAGATTCTATGATATGTAAATATATATGTACACGTTAAATAACCAACACTTATGCAAATTGTCGCTATTTGTTGTAGGAAATAGCAGCTAGTGTGACAGACGCTGATAATCCCGTTTAGTGAGTGAAAATATTTAACATTCTTTGACGTAATGGATGCTTCATGTTCGCTTCTGTGAACAAGTACGTCTTACGTAAAGTTGTGCTCGATATTTGCTTGTTGCTGCTAATTTGCATCTCATTTATTCGACTATGCTCGATAATCTTCCCTTTTACAAACATTAAAACGTAAAATTTAAACATACGCTTACGCGTGCACATTCTGTTTCACAATATTTGCCAGACGCGTTCACGTGAATGTAAAAAGGACAGAAGACTATTAGGTATACAACGTCGTAAGTTTTGCATATTAATTGTATTGATGTTTAACACTCTAACGCTTGTTTGATAAACTCGTAAATTTTATGCCACATGTCGTTTGTCGCGTGAGATAATAGCTGACATTGAATTGGAAACAAACGAGCGAGTAGTAGTGTACACTGAAAAATGTCGTTGAAATTCGACTTTTGATTCCAGTTTAACGAATTTGTATTCGGGCTATAAAGTCGTGAGAATTCGTTAACTTTATTTGCACGCTTTTGGAAGGCGATTATTTTAATAATTAAGTATTTTAATGAGCATAATATGAGTTACATTAGCGACGAGAGAAACAACGTTAAAGATAAAGAATCGATGGATAAAATAATGCTTTTTAGAAATGGGCTATGTGATTTGGAAATTTTGAATAATTTTTTTTTTTTTACGAAATTGACTCACAAATGAAAAAGAGTTGAATTATAACGCATTCGTTTCATTTCATTTCGTTTCAATTAAATTGCGTTAATGTAAATATATTGCTTCTGCGCCTCTTATGTATATTAAATTATTTTCTTATACAATATCCGTGAGCTCATGTAATACGTAATATAGTCCAAGTGTGCCAATTTCACAGTATTAAAGTGAAATTTCAACTACGTTTCGTAAGTGTTAATATTTTCATATACGAAGTAGAAATTGAATTGAAAATCCAAGTCGAACAACAAATTGCGTTTTGTCGTTGATTCGCTCGATGAATGTACCATTTCGTATTATACTCGATCTACGCTAATAAATCAAACTTTCGAATCAAATATTTCTCGTAGAAATTTTAACATACATTTCGTCGTAAATATTATCTTCTCGATCAAACTTCAATCTAATTTCAATAAAAATTCATCAATACTAAATATTACGAGTATCGCGTGCAGCATCTTCACTTACAATAGTACCGTGACAATTTATTCGAAAAAATTGTTAAATTCTCTCGATTAAAATTCACAGCTATCTGCCCGAAGAATATTAAAAGGGAGCCATTTATCGCATAAAACGATTGACGGGGAGTAACGTGGTTTTCACGTTAAGTGCCTAATTCTAGATATCTTCAAATTTTCTTCGGTGCTAATGAAAATTCAAAATGTTTCCTAACATACGTAACATATTCACGGGGATTGTCTGCAACTGCTCTAGTGCTTTCCCGAGCTTGTGTACATCGTGATCACGAGTCAATTCGCGACCAATAATCACGCGCTCGCGGTTTGCGAGATTTCACGAGCGTGTAAGCCAGATGAAAATAAATGGCGTGCAACGGTACGAGTAATCGTAAGTTGGTCGAATTACTCGGGAAATCATCTCGATTGACTTATTCGCCCCGCGAAAGCGAAGTCACGAATCGATTGTAAACACCGGTTAAGCGTGGTTAAACGACGTTACCACAAGCCTTCGATCGATGATCGTTTACCAACTGCACGCCGAAAAGTCGCCGTTAATTTGAGACAATTTCACGGAGGGACAGGTCCATTTGATCGCCTCTCGAAGCTGTGTATCGCCTGAGGATCGACTCGAAGGACCGGAATCCGGAATCGATTATCCGCGGAGCCTGCAGCCGCACTTGTGCAATGAGATATCGCGCACGTGTCTGTGAAAGTCGCGTTGCTGATAGACGTGAAATAGTGGTGCACGGTTTATGGAAAAAATTCGAAACGAAAGTGCCGACTTGTTGAATACGAAACGAGGGAACGCGTGGATGGAAACGAAAGTTGGGGTGGTGGAAGAATGGATTCGGGGAGATTTCGCGTGAAAAACGGGGAGATAGAATTATTAGTTTTCCGAACTATATTAGATCAATAGTAGACTGATATTTTAGAATTATTAACTCGGGATTGATTGAATCGCCTGTAGATTGATGTTGAGGTATGATTCAGAAGAGTGTATGAATTTTAAGCGTTTAATTTTGAGTGTGAATGTTAAGCAGCAGGAGTAGTTTTGTTTTTCAGAGAAATAGAAAAGAATTTGAATAACGTGGATATTGCGAATATCCGAATTATCTGAAGGAGAATTTTAACAAGGAAACGAAGCAGTGGGAAGAATCAGTGAACTGTTAAACGAACCATCTCCTGATGCTTCCAAATAAATGCAGTTTTACCGTACTGATAAAATTCTTCGAATTACAAATTACAAACTGTCAGCGTTAACAAGTTTTCTCGCAACGAATTTAGCAATGAAACAAGTGAAGTTCTATAAATGAATTTCACAAGTTATAAGTCACTCGACTATCCTATTTGGTGCAAAATTATGAAATTATAAAAAAGAAGTCTATAATCCATAACTTGTAACTTGCCGATTCACTGATGTTCTTAATCGGTAAATTAATGTGCAAGAGTAGCCAGGATCTCTGATTCGGTACTTCAACATCGTCCACTAACGCTCGAGAAACACGGTCACACCGGAAGAGCAAAGATATTTTCCTAGAATCCATTTAGACCACAACAAAGCAGCGAAATAACGCAAGCAATGGTTAAACAACAGAGCAGCGATTCGAACGATAAAGTTAATAGCGAGAATGATGCGATCGCGTGTAGTCGTTCGATCGAACGACCGGCAGCGTGTCACGGTTGTCTTGTGGGACAGTCCCGTAAATCGAAATCTCGCGACATTCTAGATCGGTAATTACAGCGTCCAGAGCGAATAGAAGTCGCTTATCTGTCGCGTTCCGGGTATCGTACAGATTATCGCCGCGATCCCACGATCATTCCAAGACCAGATTAGTCGTACAGTTTTGTCTTTTAATTGCAGAAATCGGGGCCGTCACGCTACGCTTTCAATTCATGTCGACGCATCTGTCTCGCGAACACGTGTATGGTATACAGGGTGGTCTACTTTAATGCTAGTAGATATAATATAATCTTTCAACCTGCCAGTTTATCCGCATTGTTTCGTCAATGTAGAGTATGAACATATGCGATGAAAATTGTTTTTTGGTAAATACAAACTGAAATGGATACACAATTGATCAAGTAGCGGCCTTCTTTTGTTATAACTACACGCTACGGGTTTGTATGTATGTATAGTCTATATAGTTACTATATGTGTATGTTACCTGCACGTAATGCACACGATATTTATACAAAAATATATAAAATATCCAGAGTAAAGTAATTATTATAATGATTAGTAAGTGGAAACAATCTGCGATTAGGTTTCATTTTTCTATTTATATTAACAAACATATGAATTCGTATGAAACTCCGCAATCTAATTATAGCCAAATAATCTATGAGCGCGTAGAAAACGGAACATTTTCATTAAAGTAAAAAAAAAAAAAAAAAAACACATTAATAATAGGTATTTAAAAAGATAATTGAATTGAGCTGCTACAATACGAGGAGGCTGCACCACTTTCCAGTAGTTCGAGTAAACCAACAGAAACCAACTTAAAATCAATCAAAATCCAATGTGCTATAAATTTATAGTCCACTAATATTCGTAGTAATAAACGTAGTAGTAAAATTATTTTTAATATTTATGATTTACGAGAAAAATAAAAATAAAGGCAAGGTAACATATTAATTTTTATCAAGATTAATTTATATACTTAAACCAAGCAGGTCACAAGTATATTTATTTCTTTATTTAACCCTGATTTTTATATTGTATAATACATTTTGGTCCCTGGACATATATGTATACGTATACGTAGATACCATCAATGGGCACCATAATTTAGCTAAAAAAACTGCATCGTCAAAGTGACGTTAGGACATTACAAATTCACGGTAATATTCAATTAAGTTTGATTTGCACAAAATGTACGTTTTTTTCATTAAATCATAAAATAAAATTATATTCACCTACGTAGACTAATGAAGATTGATACAATATTGAGAAAATGTCACGCCAAACATTCTTATGTTATGGCAGTACACAATTCTTATTATCCTTGCCACTTATAATTCTTGGTATATTTATTATACAACTTTGGCAATGCTTATACAATTTTCCTTCAATTTATAAAATTACACTGTTGAATATGAAAAAAAAAAAAAAATATAGAGAACACGGAATATTCTTACCTCATGGAATAGTACAAGAAGCGTGTTTAACGTTTCATAACTTCTTCAATCATCAACTTTTTATCGGTGTCGATCTTAAAGAACTATATTTCATCCTGAGCGATGAGTATGCTTTTAACATTACGGAAATAGTTATCGTAAAAAATGAATTTTCAATGAATATTTATCATTTTTATCTTCTCGAAAATGATACATTTTCATGTTTCGGAAATACATTTTTCATTTTTTACAATACTCCTTGTCCTTTAAATTATTAAAAATTAATATTTCTAGAAAAGGAATATTAGTCTGCATTTCTGCATACACAATATGCGATGAATATATCGTCGCTAATTTTTCACGGACTTCTCAGACCTACAATTTACTTCAGAAAACTCGAATTTTTCCAGTTTATAAAATATTTATTATGTAGCATTCGAAATACATATTTTGCAGACTAGATAAAATAAACAAGTAGTTATTGAAAACACTATTTTTATTTCAATCATATTATTTGTCTTACTGAATGCGCATGCTTAGTAGAGATAAAATACGTGTATAATTTTTTTAGTCAGATGACAGTAGTAAATCATTCTTAACGATTTATGTATTATAATAAAAATTATAGATAGTCCATTGATAAATACAACATAGTTAATTTTATACACTTACACATAAAATAAGGTACCTGTTGCAAAATTTTTCCACCACATATAAATGTTTAATCTTCGTATCGGAAATAATTTTCCATATATCTCTACGTAATTAGATAATCTTCTGAACGTGAAACGTTGTTTCAAAAAACGTAGTAGTCGAAGATCTCAAAGAACTTATTAACATAACAGCATAAGGATATTTTATACACGTTCTTGAATTTATTTTAAAATGCCAATAAAATATACATTTCAGCTCAAGAAAATTACGTTGATATCGAAATATCTGGCGCGAATAACAGCTAAAAGATCTCCAAAGATCCCATTAAGTTTCATTTGCGATATCGGACGACTTCCGTAGAGAAAAATTCTTGCATTTTCATTTTTCATGTTTAGATGATTTTTGCCTAAAAAAATGTTCATTCGAAAATAAGTTCTACCTATGAATATAATTTATCTGGAAACGAAATTTATTATGCAACAACATAGTTTCACAAGATCAAATCGATCAGCTGGTCAAATCAGCAGTTTCTCGATCTGAAGCGTGTTAGATGTTTTAACCAACCAAGCATCTTAAACGATAGCCATAAAGGACCACCCTGTATACGCAGAATCCATTTCGAAACGCGAGCCAATAACGAGACTTTTTGCTACGTTAGACATGAGAGATCAGCTCGTCGTCTGGCCGAACATCGATCGTTACGAAATTACATTAATCAGAGTCGTTTCGCGTTGCCGGTCGTTAATTGCTCGGAAGAGTCCATCGTGTAGAGCGTGCGAATCCGAAGCTCGATGCGAAACCTTTCATTAGGAATTACTTTCTTGTCCTTCGTACCCTGAATTGTCTCGATAGATCGATATGAATTTTCTCATCGTAACTCGCCAACGTCGGCGAGCATTCAGAGCCAATTATGTCGAGATCTGCTCGTATCTGATGAAAATACCTGACATCTACCACTTTTTTTTCTTCTTTAAACGCAATTTATGTTTGTGTGAAGTCAAATTAGACGTATAAATACAAATTGGAGAATTTTATTTATTTCAAATTTCGTATTTTACATTCCCTAGATTGTTTAATATCCTCTATGATTTTGAGTTATTTACTTTATGAAACGAATAAATTACTTTCGATTTCGATTAGTTTGCCAGTATTTGGTATTTTAATCCGTAAATTGGAAAGGGGAAGCTAGTAATTGGTCATTCTGCCGCTATCTTTGGAACATATAATAGAACTCGTATAAGAGAATGTTTTGAAATATACTAAGCTGCTCGTATATGAAACGCTCATAGGTATTTTATATATTGAAAGGAAATCATTATTCATTAAGGATAATTGACGAATATAAAGGAAGCGTTAATACAGCAAAACGTTGATTAAAGATAGAGTCACATAAATCAGAGAAGCGCTAACTATTATTTATTTATATATTGTAAAAAATATTTCGAGGTATAAAATGAATACATCGTTCTAATAGCATGAATCAGCAAAGTATAAGATCTTCTGTAGCAAAAAACATAAACGATACAAAATATACGTAAGAAACCTTCGAGAAAATACATCGTGTTCCACGATGTTAAGGATTCCTTAAATTTATGGTAACACGCGCTTTAGCAGTGTCGATGACTTTCGTCGTTACAGCAGACACGGCGAAGTCGTACATTGTGGTTCACCATAAATGATTGCTCGTCATTAGCGATCGTGTTCCCGACCATCCAACATTATCGCGCCACGCACCAAACAAAAACGAGCCACTATTCGTTTCTCTGTGATTCCCGTTCTCGATGTTTTTACTCCATTAAACGTGAAATCTCTCCAACCGTGTAAATTAATGAGTTTCTTGCCGGTGAATTACTCACGAGATACCATGTACATGAAAGATTTCTCATGAGGAGGATTAGAGACATATATTAGTAGATTTTGTGGATTATTAATCCCTTTAACTAAATGTAGTAGACCGGTGGATCAAGGAATGTTTAAAAGGTAAACGACGTGAAAAAGGACTGTAATTTTACAACACGATTATGGTACTAAAAAATACGAAGGTTTATAAAATTGTATTTTAGAGTAGACTACGGATACGACAAAATGTGCTCGGTACAAGAGTTCTTTTGTACGCATTTGCGTAAGTACCTGTCGTTCTTCCGATCTTTATCATCTGATATTATGTTGTTTCATTTTTTAAATTTGCCTTTATACGGAGCGTTATAACAAGATGGAGCAGTTTTTGAAATTTCTAACACGGGCACAGTTTAGGTGTTACATGTTGATATAGTTACTGTATCAAGAGTCATTGAATTTTGCCGTCGAAGCACATTTTTTGATCATTTCTAACGTAAAATGATTAAAAATTTTGTTTCCCTATATCAGTTTATTTTTATTATAGAATAAATATAACAAATAGATATTTTCATGTAATAGATATAGAAATTTCACATAGAAATAGAAAGCAATTTATGAATTATGTGAACGGTAAAATTTACATATCCAAACTCTGAAACTCTACACAAATATCGTGAATTTTCAGCATTAATAAATTTTTGTAACGAGCGTAGCCATCATTACAAATTATATTCATACGCTATAAATTAAACGTATGGATATTTTGTTCGCACATGTAATTGTCACGATAATATCTATATTTTACAAGCATAAAATAATTTCTAGAACGGCGAAACAAAAGCTAATATTTATTGATTCAAGTTTAAACAATACAATCTTACTTATTCGTTCCTTAGATTTTATAATCTAATAATATACGAAAACTATGTATTATAATTTACGATGCATTAATAATTCCTGATATATTAAAAATTATACTTAATAATGTATTGTAATTGTATGTAATTTGTTTGATAATGTACACAGAATGGGTTCCAATTGCCTCAATGAAAAAGAAAGTTTGTAGGGTATTGCACAGAAATGCATGATATTTAAGAAGCGCGTTGGTATCTTCTATCTCAATCCGATATATCTCTTTCTTTATCTCCTGTCTGTTTCGGTAACGTCGCGAAAAGTGTTAGGAAAATATGTAGCGTCGTAAAGATCAAAGATAAAATTCAACTGACGCGGATTGAAAGTCGAACGAAACAAATTTACTACGCGAGTTTACGAACGAGCGAATCGTACTTACCAATACGATCTTTATCGTCTACTGCCGTAAACGTTAGGAGGATGTGCAGAGAGGATTTAGGAAAAAAAAAAAAATACACGTAAACACGCGGAGAAAGTTGGAACGGGAAAATGTTCCGCTCAATTATCCTTTAAACGGCACGTTTAGTAGTTAATCTGATTCTTTTTTGTTCTCTCGTTCGAAACTTTCAGCCTCGAGGAAAATGATCGTCGTATAGCGATAATAATGGGATAATAATATGTATATATACACACATATGTATATATGTATATACATATTTCGTTGTCGGTACGAAGACTTTAATTCCATGGGAACTGACAGGCACCCGAGTTTCCAGGTGTTAGATCTCTGGTTTCACTTGATTTATAAACGCGATTGTGGCATTAATATTTATACGCGCAGGCATTGTTGTTATCATTAATGCAACATTGGATCACAGAATCTTGAGAAGAACAGAGATTCTCTCACGCTCAAGTTGAAGATAAATAGATGAATTTGATAAGTCGAGAGAAATGTTTTTCAATAAATTGGAATTTAGTAAAAATTTACCAATAGACTTTGATAATACTCGATAACACTAAAATTTTCATCATTGTAAACTGTTAATCGGTTTTTAACGTTTGAATGTTTTATGCATTAACAAAGCTGTTTAGCAACAATAAGGAAATATACCAAATTTTATTCTGGCTGACGTAAATGATTCGTTTATGTTATACGAATATTTGCAAATTAATTGATATGTATTGGAATATTCTTGGGATTGTTTTGAAGTGTCTGTACCTCTTTCCTAACACTTGTTCGAAGTACAAGAAATGAGGTTCCCAGAACGGTTGGAATGCGACCGTGAAACAGTTCACACATTCTGGATTGTAAATTTCGATCGTGAGAAGTTGATCCCGTGTGCTTGACTCTTGGAGACTGAACCGTCGATATAATTCTATAGAAATCGTTTTAAATGTGTTTCTATGTTTCTAGAGTTCCAATGAAACAATTCAAGTTAGTAACACGTCTACATGAAATATTCATCTCGTAGCGTATTTTCCGTATCTTAAAAATATGATTACCATGTATATCATATAACTGGTGTCCATTCATTAAATAATGAATCGTCAGTTTAAATTATATATCATCGCCAAATTTTCGAATATTCGTTTGAACTAATAGAAACAAATCTTAATTTCTCAGAACTCAAACGAAGTACATCGTCCGATTGTTCTCTGTTAAACGTACACATACTTGGAAGCAGATTGAAAAGATTATCGCAATGTCGTATTATACTTTTTATTATTTTTACGCTTCATAGCATGTTTCTTGAATTTTATTAGATATTTTAGGAAATATTAACATCCAACAAATTCTCGTTATTGACGTTACAATTTAAAACTGTCTTTGTGATATCTCCTGTTGAAGTTGCAATCCGAAGATTACGAAAAAGCAAGAATTACTAAAGTTCTTAAAAGAGATAGAGAATTATTTTAAACTTTCAACTCGACGATTAAAAAGAGAATGACATTCGTAAACTGTTAATGAAACAAGCCACAAAACTACACAACACGGTACACAAGATTCGTGTACCTACTCCAAATGATAATTCCAAAGGATATCGCTAACCGGTTGTACAAACGTAACAGAAGACTGAACAAGGAAGAGAGAAGAAAAAGGGGATGTAATGGGTAAGTTGTTTGGTCGCGAAACCCGGATGCCAAACCGTAACACCATAATCACCGCTCGCCGTAGTTTCACCGTTAATGACGTTGGCGCGCGTTTGTAACGGGCGCTTCATCGCGATGGAGGCCAGTAGAGTTGCGTCTATTCATCCCGGAGGATTAGCCCGTGCCACGGGTTACAGGTACTGATCGATGCCAACGTTAATTGCACGCAAACGTAACGTACGCGCGCGCTGTTATGTAAATGCGGCACGTATTCGCCAAGCCGAACTGTATTTCCGCTAAATCGAGGCAATCTTCCAAGCTCGTTACAATATCGACGGCAATAAATTGTTGGCCGACTTGCTATTTCTGGGGTTGAATATCGTTTAGCCAATTAACTGGCCGCTGATTCGCTTTTTATCTCTGTTCCTTTCGGGAAAGTGTTCCACTTCCTTTTTCATTCTGATTTTCTCTCATTTTGCTTTCTAATTTCCACGCGTCTTGAAAAAAAAAAAAAAAAATAATCCTATTTTCCGGTAACGCAGTCAAGTTTTCTTAGATTAATGGCAAATCGATACCGGTTAGACGAGCTTGTGGTGGTCTCGCATGATTTTTACGTTTCTTTAGATTTCTTTTAGGAATACTTGCCTTAATAGGCGGTTTAGTAAATGATAACACGATACGGAATAATCTGATACATTTATCAGAGAGATTGCGTTGGTGTATCTACCAGTAAATTTCCTTTTACTTGCGTGGTTTCTATTTGTCGTTGATCTATTCGCGTTGTAAAAGCAGTCCACGTAGATTTTCTGTGAAGTTACGTAGGATGTATAGATTCTTCGAGGTTTCGAAGTTTCGCGGTTGGAATGTGCACTGATGGTGTTTGAGATTGATTATGGCTGATCGGGCATGTATGCGTTACACGCATGCGAGATTGATCGCTGGTAATCGGGACTGTTGACATAGTTGGTGTTGAAATTCGCGGAGCGGAACGCTAATATAGAAATTTTCTTCAATACAGCAAAGACGAGCTAATAATTGTAGAAATTCGTTTTAATCTTTCATTAACATATACTTTTTGGTTTCATAATATCGACATTTTCATGACTTTGAATACGTTTAAGTAGTAATAATTTCGAAGACGTATAGTTTACTGAAATCCATGATCACATTGGAGGAAAATTACGTTTGAAAATATACTTTTTATTAAAACAAAGGGGAATAGATCTTAAGAAATTCATTTAATATATTTGTATAAGTCAAACAGACTGTGCCTATTTTTTTCTAATGAAATTCTCATTATATTACATTAGATTATTTTAATCGGAGTAATGGACCAAATCTCATGCATAAAAATCTAACAGGACACTTATTATCTCTTAGAAAAATATTAATATTCGATTGTAACGACGTTAAAGTAACATTTAAGTGCAGGATAATTTTTATGTCTATCGACAGTGGTCTTTTTAGGAACATTTATTCGTTAGCTAAACTGAAGTTTACTTTAAGTAGCAAACTGAATTTCAGTTGTAAATATTTGAATTTTATATTATTAAATAGGTTTTAAAGATACTAAGTGAAATTAACATTATATTTAAAATTCGAACGTCTTCGATGTATCTTTGGATCAATATAGATGTATCTATCGAACCCAAAATTTAGCAATTTTGCATAAATATTATACAAATTGCTTTCTTTCTTTTTTCTTCTGATTTGACGGAATTAATGAACAAAGACCGTCAACTTTTTATTGTTATAATCATTCGCGTTTCTTCACTCAAAGGATTTCTCTCTAGCCGGGATTAATTATTATTATTATTATATGAGTTTCTTCACTCAAAGAATATCTCTCCGATTTAGATTAATATATACGGACTACGCCAAATTCGTATTAATGTGACCATTATAGAAATGCTCGTACTATTGTTGATGAATTTAGTATTTCTTCTATCAATATCATCATTATTATTATTCTTATTTACATCTTAAGATAATAGTAGTACTAAAATTTTGTAAATACGGAAAAAGAACGAAGCGTGTCTGTGTGTGTGTCTTTTCGCAGCTGTTACAATTTTCAAGGAACTAGATGCACAACTTTCGACGCAATTTATTTTACTACGACCAAAAGCGTCTCAGTTCACTTGCATGAAAAATCAAATGGAACCTCAACTCAACTCTATGAATACAATTTATCCGGTGTCACGGCAACAGACAACGAAAAGCTGCGTGTAATAAAAGCTAAAAATTACGCGGCAGTGACATCAATACGATCCGATATCATCCACGATCGTTGTTTTCAATGTTTTGTGTCAATCACGCGACGATTTTATCGCGTTCACGTTTCATCGGAATAATAGAATTATGAATGGGGAAGTCGTCGTGCTACGAGCCTGGACGTATAAGATAATTGCGACTGGTTGCTAATTGGACGGTGCTCGCGTAAGCGTCGCTTGTTTAATTGTCGCGATGATTTACGAGACTCGTCGCCGGTTAATTGCGCGTTCTCGTGTCTCGGGCACCGATGAAAAGTGAAAACTCGGCATGTTTTTCCATCTCGTAAAACGCGTACAGCGATACCGACGACGACGTGATTGATGGAAATCCTTCGCGCCGTCTCGTTCGTTTGGAAAAGTTGCGACGAACGCTTACGATCCGCGAACCAGGTGAAAACGTTGTACGGCTATAATGGATACTCGAGCCTGGCAGGAAGCCTTGCAGCTGTTAATTGGAATTTAAATTGGAGTTTTGAAAGTGTACACAATGGGAAACAACGATAAATATATTTAATTACATTCCCGGTTTCCTGAGATGCGTTCTGCAGTTAGGGAATGCTTGTATGTAAACACTGCTGGGCAATAGCCTACATAGGGTGTCCTAAACTTAAACTGCCAAACTGCAAGAGTTTAATCCACAGGCGAAAAGAACAGAGTTACAAGCGAATATTGTACGCACGAAATAGGTAAACGACGCACTTTCCATTGCAGCAGACAAAAATTGACTGTATTATTGTGTCAGCGTAGTTACACATTTCTTATCGTGTGGTAGCAATTCCGTGTCGTTGATAGTTATGATAATAATGGAATGAAAAATGATTACCTAGTATCTTTTAATTCCTCATTTCAAAATGTCGTCCTTGTGCTCGGATGCAAGCTTGACATCGATGAACAATGGAAATAATAACATTTCGCAGTTCCTGAAAATTTCGTTCAGTTTCGGCAACTGCGTTTTTTATTCGTTGCACTAGTTTATCACGGGACCTCACTTTTGTAGAAGAAACCTTTTGTTTTATAGTTTCCGCTAAGCAAAAATCAAAGAGCTGGTCCACTACGATCTATCCACCTTTTAATGTGTTTCGCATAAAGAACTAGCGTAACGAATAAAACGCGCAGGTTTTGAAACTCGATGAAAATTTCAGGAAGTGCGTGATATTATTATTTTCATTGTTCATCAATGTCAAGCGTGCGTGCGAGCGCAAGGACGACATTTTGAAATGAGGAATTAAAAAGACTAGGTAATCATTTTTTATTCAATTATTATCATAACTATTAACGACACGGAATTGCTACCACACGATAAAACGTGTAACTACGCTGACACAATAATACAGTCAACTTTTGTCTGCTGCAACGAAGAATGCCTCGTTATCTGTTTCATACATACAATAATCGTCCATAACTCTGTAACAAAGCGTTTATTGACAAACTTTATGTAACATTCTTTCTTCCTTTTTTCTGCCTGTAAATTAGGTTTTTTTGCAGCTTGACGTTTTAAGTTTGGGACACCGTGTATGGAGTAAGTAGCATATACAACGCGAACAGTGACAGGAACGCGTGACGATGTGCGACTACTTATTTGTAGAAAATAAGAAATCTTATATTTACTCGTTGAATTTATATCCGGACAAGAGTGTAAATAATGTAGTGGAAATGATTAAAAATGTGAACGATAGAAATTCCGTAAATTGCAATTAATACGTAAATTGACACAGGATTGGAAAATTACTAACAAGTACTACTATGTACTACGTATTATATCGTGCATTACATATATTACACATTATATATCTATTTCCTTCAAAACTGAAAACGAACATCAAACACTCAAAAATTGTACGTTTAATAGATTTTGCACGGCAGAGCAACATTGTAAAATTCTTATTAGAAACGTTGTATTAAAATGTCGAGCAAATTTTCAACGAGACTTCGTTTCACGGTGTTGCAATTAAACTAATTTAACCGAAATCCGTAATAGAAGCGTAATACGAGGAGGGAATTCAGTGTCGCGATAATAACGTTAAATAATTGAGTTTGCGACACGGAAAGGGGTTAACTTTTATTATCACGCTTGTGGCGCGTAACGACTCGACTTTCAGAGAAAATAATTAGTCGAAACGGAGGCTAATTGAGCGTGGTTGGCGTAATTCGACGGTGATTTTCGTGGAAATGAATATGTAACGTAAGCTAGGCCGGTCAACGGCTTTGCGTATTGTTCGTTATACTGTGTAATTATGTGCAAATTTATGACTCACCGTGGACCTTGGCTTTAGGATAACGGATTTACCGTGCGTACCAGTAGCGCTCTGCGAAAAGGGAAGAAAAAAAAAATAGCATAAGCACCTCGTATACCATGTAAAAAATGTAAAACAGTTGGCAAGGTAACTGTAACGTGCGTAATTGCTGTTCGAAAGAGTTATGGTGTTATAGTGGCGTAGTTGGATAATTGTTCGAAATGTAACGTTTAATATGATGAAATATGTATTTGCAACAGCGGTTCGAAATACGTAATTCTGAATAATTCAACGAGCTAGGAAATGTGTAACTTGCTACTGTTACGTAGCACGTTTAATAGAAAAGAATCTTTTCGGGAAAAGTTCAATGTGTAACAATTTTCTTTTTTTAATATTATGATACATTTTATGAGGTATAATCATAATCTGATAAAGGAATAACCTAATAAAAACGATAAAATAAATTGTATCGCGAAATGTTGCATTTCTACTACAAGATGATTCAGAGGATGGACGATATCAAGTAGTGTAATTTGTTTAAATTAATTCGAATATTTTATTGAACCAGTTTGAAGATTTCTAACATGGAAATTCCTAACATGGAATTGTTTGATTGAAACATTATAACATCTTTATGTTTCTTAAGTTAGCGAAGTCAGTTTAAAATGTATTTTCAGGAATATCATGTTAAGTATCATTCTTAGAAACAAATTAAAGTACATTTCATATTTTTATACCATCTTTCGTATGTTTTATATTTTCTACGGTTCTGTGTATCTAAATATTATATAAACACTGCTTAGGTGAATTTTTACTTACATAATAAATTTAAAAAGAAGTAATAATTTACAACGCGTAACAGTAAGTATATTAACATATGCAAATATCTGTTTAACTAAAACACGCTTTGTTCCAATTCCTCGCCGTTTTTGCATAATCTAGACACACCAGAAATATTCATACATCAACCAATTACATTTTTTATCACTTGAATTTTCATTGCACTTAATCGCTGACTAACCTGTTCCTTCAATCGTGATTAGAATTTAATGACTTGCATGCTATCTTTTAATCGACGGAGCACGTACAGGAAAACTGTATATCATAACGCTGGAAAACAAACTTTTTTCATTAATTCCAGATGGTTCGAATAGCACGAACAAGGAACTCGATCTCGATCGCGGGCATTTACGTAATTCTTCCATTAGCAGCACGGTGAGCATTTTTGCGGAAAAGAACAATGATCTGCGCAAAGGTAGGCGAACAGCTGGAATTCTCTGCTGGCCTACAAAAAGTTCCTCTTAGAAATGCTTAATGGTGGTTCGCCAGGCATTCGTAGGGGTATCGAACGTTTTATAAAAAAAAAAAAAAAAAAAAAAAAAAGAAGAGGAAGAAAAAGAAAAAACGCTGTTGCACCTATATACGATGCGAAAAAACATGTGTCGATTTGTACGCGACGTACAAAATGTGTAGAAAACGAATTCTTGTTTCGTAGCTTTCACATTGAGTTTCAGAGTTCTCCAGAATCGAAATAGCTGTTTAAAGGACTCGTTGTGCAGTTACTTGTTCCAGGAATATCAATCGACTGGGTAAAGTGTAAAACGTTGTATTGTTCGGTAGTTTGGCAAAGTTGAATTAGCTTTTGCAAAATAATTAGCTTGTGGCGACAGAAATTAATAGAACCTGGTGGTAGATTTACAAAATCTCGGTTGCAGGAGCAAGAAGTGGCATGGGTATTTCATTCGTACAACGTACAAGTATTTTTGTTTAGAAACTGATAATACTAGTTAATATTGTTAGCGAAACTCTCGATCTGTAAGTTACTACAGTTGTCATGTATATATATTAAATATTTTTGCATTATGATAACAAGTTCGATAATAAATGAAGTTCCACAAATAAATTTTACGAATTACGAGTTACATATTTGATTGTCCTATTCGACGTAAAATTGTAAAGGAGAAATCTATAACCTACATACAACTCAACTTATTATTTCGTTAATACCATTAATTGATACATTATTTTGCAAGAAGGCGCAGGTACCTAAGTGACAGAATATCACCAAAGTATCTAGAAACAATTCGCAAAGTAATTTGCATTAAATTCGCTATTTTTTGACGATGAAACGTATCCGTAGTTTATAATCAAATAATAATCGGAAGCATTTTAATGATGGAATATTTTCATTTTATTTATGTAACACTACTAGCCACGTAATACGAATTCATGAAATGCATTACAATTTACGATGTAGAAGACGGGCAGGATACGAAAGATGATATCTCGTAGCAAAATTAATTAAAAATAATACAGCAGAAGATCTTCAAGCTTCCTTTTAGAACAAAGTTTACGACAATGTTTAGTTTAAGTTTTACTTTGTCTTAAAATGCTCTAAGTACTTATGAAAGTATTGCTTAAACGATATTCAATACCAAACAGTCCTCATTCATTTTTTAAACAGAACAATCATTATTTATCTCTTAATATATAACTTGCTTCGTATTCAATATGAAATTTACGATCTCCAAAATCAAAGTTTGATCTTCAAAATCAAATAATATCCCCGCTGATTTATCACGATATTTAGAAAATTCCATTCGTATCCTAAAAATTGTTCTCTTAGTAGGCACGAACTGTTGTTTAGAAACTTCCTAATGTATATGATTCATGTTTATGGGCTAGAATGAGGCGCGATTCCTTTTTTTAATGAATTGTTGATACTTGATCCGAGCCACACGAGAATTTTGCTGCTCCTCTCCCGCGGAATTTCGATGCCATTGATTTAGTAAGCCACGCAGGCTCCCGTGTCTGGTTCTGAATACAATTTCACGTCCGGTCGACGATTTTTGGACGGTCTGTCTGCCGGGGGTCAACGATCCGCTCCTTAATGCAAGAATGCTACCCGACGCATTCGTAATTGCTGGTCGTATGATATAACACGCCGTTGATAAGCGACTCGAACCACCGATTGCCTAATATTTATGTCACAAACCGGTAATTGTTCGACATTCGGTATTCTTTTCATTCTTATTTTCATCGAAATTTGTAATTTTCTTAACGTCTATTTTCTTAATGACAGGTATATTTTTAGTTTCTTTCTTATGTCGGTGCTTCAAATTTTTTAATCGTTGTTTTCCCTCAAGTTTGAAATTTTTCAATTTGTATTCCTTCTCCGTTTGATATTTGAAGAATCTTTTTCACTCTTAATTTGTGTATTCGGAATCTTTTACATTTCTCTATTTTCCTGCCTTTCTGTCGACAGTTTCTTTAGAAAAGAGCGAGAAGAGAATTTACATGATGTTTTCGAAACACTGGATCATCGGAAGAGATTAAGAGATTATACGGAAGAGGTAGCCATAAAATTACAAAAAACGCTAGATTTCAAAATAAAAAGAGAATTAATGACTCATGATTATTAATCGAAATTAGAGTAATAGAATAAACGCAGTAGTGGGATTTAATAAAGTCCTTTTTTTCTTGCAAACGTGTTCCAGAACTCTAATTAATATTGCGTCCTGCAAGCTAATTACGCCTCTTTAAGAATTTCCTTTGATCGTTTAAATGAGAATTTCCTAGCGTTTCCACGCTGCCGCAAATACATTACTGGATAAAACTTTGTAACGTCACGAAAGCAATGAAATTACATTGAAACTTTCTACGAAGTATAATAGTACATAAACTCTTGCAGTAGCCTCGATGCTTTGAAATTTTAAATGCAGCTCTTTATTATGAGATTGATTTTCGTCTTTTTTAATTGTATTCGTTACTAAATTCTACAAGCACTCGTTTAAGTATGAAATATGCTACAAGATGATTAGAGTACTAAATTATCAGTACAAGAATAATATTTCTGTATTTAATAATTATTATGAAACTCATCTATGTATCTTATATAATAATACCACTTTCATGTACTTTAGCTATATCGCAAAGTTTTCTTGTTTTTAGCTGCAGGCAAAACAATATTACGTATTATTCCTTTAAGGCAAGCGAAGTTTTATGAGAAGAGAAATGAGAAATTCATAAAATTTTAATTAAAGGAATTCTTCGTTCGATTCAGTAAGATAAGCACGTGTTAAATAACAAAATTCTTGTTTTTTTTTGAAAAAATTAAAAGGATATTTTTAAAAATATTTTAAAACCAACAATTAATAACATTAACATTTCACATTATGCGCGTTATACATCGTTCAAACATATTTTATCCACGATACTTTTCTAATTATCTCTCCCTTTCATTTAAAATTACGCTAACAACTTTAATGCATACGTAGACCACATTTATCGTTTTTTGGTTATGGTAAATTACTATGGTAAATATGGTATCGTACCACATTTATTATTTTTATCGTATCGTGTGTCTAATTAAATATTAATGACTACACTGCGGATGTTTATGCATTTATAATAACTTTCAAAGTGAAAAAATGTGCACAGAATACGCGTAATATGCAAAAGTGCATAAAATATACCAAGTTTTCTCTATTTGCCTTTATAAACATATGAATTTGCATAAATATCAGCAGTCTGTTCAAATCGCATAAAAAAGGGAACAGTTTTAGCGTCTTGCAATTTGCATTTGTTTCGTAACAAATTTTTGCAGTTTAACCACACGTCTCGCTAGATATTTAAATATTTGCTAATAGTGGCACTACTTTTTTCAACTTCCTACATTCTCCTTTCTCGGTATTACCTGTATCCCACGTGTTTCGTGACCAACATGTCAAACACAGCGAAACGATCAACTACGGTTTAATCAAACGGAAGACATGTCATTACGAAGTATAATTATCCACTGTCTTCACAAGTAACATGAAATTTATGAAAATTTCGAAATAACGAACACGAAAATTGCTATATTATTGAAACGACTTTACTACCGCCGAAAGGGCAAAGAATAACGAAACTAACATGAGAAACTAGTAGAGCAATTACTTTCTTATCGGATCCAAAGTGATTTATGTTCAATAAGATTTGATCCGTGTAAAAAGAAAAAGGAAAAATAATGCAATTGCAGAATTCACACGTGTCTTATACTATCAATATATATATATATACCACCATCCATAAGTATTTCGAGTAGTTTGGTCGATTTTTAGTAACAGTATTTGAGTTTGAACAAAATGTACAAATTAAGAATGAGTTAATAATTCGAAGCGATGTGTAGTATTCTTTTATGGAATCAAAGAGCAAGAGTATAAGTTGAAATTATTTATTAAAAGACCAGAGCCACTTTTGTTTCGTTATTTACTATGTATTATTAAATACTTTACTATTTACCAGATATACGCTATACTATGTACATTTATTATTTAAATATGACTCCTTACACCGACGTCGGAAGAGATTCTATTAATTTAAAAGAATAATTTATAATTCAGAAAATAAAGAATTCGAGGATAAAGAGCTTGCCAAGTAATAAAATGGTTTCTGAAAGGCTTAACAGTTACAGATACCAGTTTTATTATCGTGTATTGGCATTTAAAACAGTAATTTAATTGCGATATAATATTCTATCATACGTATATAACCAAGATAATTATGAAGAATAAAATGATTGTAGTTTAATTTATTCGTGATGTTGAAAAACAGAACGTGTTCTATCAAATATAAGCAAGTATCTGAATACGGTACAAACGAAATAAGTACTCTTTGCATTACTCATTCCTTCCATTAATATTTTATTTTAATTGCATTGAGAAAAGACGTATGATTTATAACAGTTATACGACTATGCCATATATTGTGTAAACAATTTACGTTTTACTATATAATTTTCACGAATGTCTTGATATATTGCGACTAATTATCAAGAACGAAGTACAAGTAAAATACGCATGTACCTACTGCATTCCAATCTCATTTGAGTACCAAATATGTCATAAACTAACTGCATCGCTCAGTTATCAACACGAGAGTAATATTTCTTTATTTAAGAACTTTCAAAAGAAGAACGTACAATATCCTGAGCGTTCTACCTTCCTGTGATTTGTCTTGCAAATTTTTCGATCTCTAAGAAGAGAGTAGACACGTGATTTTTCTAAAGCAGGCGCAATTTCATGAAATATGAAGTTATACACTTAGAACCATTTAATTAAGCAGTAAAATTACACGTAACATTCTGCACGCTTAGAATATGCAACTTGCAACATTATCAGAACGACTTCATTACCCTAGAAAGCGCAAAGAAAAACGAAACTAAAGGAACTCAATTACTTGCTTACCAAAGCCAAAGTGATTTATGTTGAAGAAAAATCCGAGAGCATACCAATGAAAATATCTTAATTAACACACCTGTCTCGCTCGTGTGCCGTTTTAATTAGAGAATGAATATCAAAGTGGAAAGGATTCCGCAAATAACGAATTCGTAACGCGGGATTATTCGTCGCTTCTCCCAGGGGAAAGTGCCCGGTAGGCTGGCTGTTACAAATATTCACGCACAGTCATCAATCATCGATTCTTTTCCTTCCAAGCGAATAATCCGACAATGAACCACAGCTTCGTATAATACGCCAATTATCCTTAATGCAGATTAATCAGATCTCTGATAGGAAGTGAGATATCGTAATTCGCAACAAAGAGCTAAAAATTTGAATGGACGTGTTCTCCATTTGTTCGAGACGAAAATTTTCAATTAGAATCACCTGTTAATTAGTTCAATAGACTGTGCTGGAATGTAGAGTAGAATAGTACAGTTAGATACGAAAGTTTTGTATACTCTACAAAATCGCTATTTATATTCAATTAAAATATAGACAAAAGGCTTGCTGTGTAATTATTATGTTTTATGCTGAGACGATTTTCTTTTTATTGCTTTGTGCGTTGATTTTACAAAAATTAAGAAGATTTTCGTGACTCTGTTATATTCATATATAACTACCGTCCAATAATTTGGAAACGTTCGTGTTTTGGAATTGAACATTTTCTCTTCTTTTTCTACTAATTCTGTTGCTTATTTTGTTCGATCTTTTGCTTATATGCCTGCTCTGTAACTTTTCCATTTTTGAAACAAGAGACGAATTTTGTATAGATGATAGTGTACAAGATTTTCGCTTTAATAAAATATACTTGTATATATAACTTGAATTTATAAGATTTCACTGAATCGTTTCCGAACTTTTGAACAGCGGTGTATGCCCTAAAAAGCAGAAAATTCGGTGAGAAAAGACTTTTATATTCAGATCAATGTATAATTTATGTTGGTCGTTAAAATTAGCAGTTAATAATTAGAACAGCGATGCTTAAACGTATCAACGTTAATTAAGCGTATAGAAATCTCTCAACTTCCTGTGTCGGCTATAATAGCTGGAATGAAATTATAACGAGTTATGGATATCTGTATTGTGAATTTAATCACAGATGCGCTTATACGACTTTATTTAACAACTATCGTTCTTTTTCTCCTTACATCCGAATCGGATATTCATATATATTTAGAAAAAGATTGAAAATTGTATTTTTGTAATATATATTTATCTACTATATTGGAATCGAGCAAAAATTGTATTAGTTATTAATTCTTCTACATTGTATATTACAACCATTTTTCATACTAACAAACAAGGCTTGTAGAAAATTAATTTTAGAATCAATTACTTTCAACATCGTTGTACGTAGAGGAAGCGAATTTGAGAATTTCATCTAAAGACTGACATTCTTCGCCACTGAATTTCATAATCGATATCGTATAATAAAACCACGAAATAGCAATAACCACGAATCGAATATTCTTATCTAAATCGGAATTTCAACGTGCACGTTCATATCGTGGCGTTCTATTGGGAAATATTATCAGAATAGAGGACAGGAATTTTGTGTAAACCCGCAAGGAATCTGTATCTCCGGCTAAAATTCTAACAACGATCGAACAAATTGATTTCGTCTTTCTACTTGATTCAATACGTTCACTTGGTTCCACATCCTTGGTTTTCTTAGAAGAAAATAAGTTTATAGACGTATCTAAAAAATCGACATTTTCTAGATATCTGCAAAAATTAATTCTGAAAGCAAGCTATTACTAGGATGGGAGCGTCATTCCTATCCCATAATGTGGATTATTAATTATATATTAACTATTCTATAATATTATGCAACAAGAAAAATATTAAAATTTACGAAAACTGTTTTATCTCCTTGTTTACTGGTGAGAAATATACATAAATAATATCGTTAGAGACTCTCTTAAAACGTGAATGATATTAGCTAATTCAATTATGTAGATATGTAGATCATGTTCTCGAGCTTTCAGAGTTAACGGAGTTTATTGTTTGTATATTAAAATTACTATGTATATCCACCGTGAACAACTTGCAGAATAATATAGAAATGTAAAATAATAGGATACTAGAAAAACAAAATTACAGAATAATATATGTCCCCAGACAGAATTCAGTTTATGAAATTTTCCTGGACGTATCTTGTGCGTGGCAGTGTCTCAAAAATGGAATAGGTCAATGAATGATAGAATAATAGAAAATTAGAATCCTAAGATAATGTTTCCAAATTTTCTTAATTTAATTCGCAAAATTCGGTCAAACGATGAAAATACCTTGCAAAATTTATTTCCAATAAAGCACTGTGAAGAAGTGGTGAAATACAAGTAGAATTGTTAAATAAATAATAAATTAATAGAAGAATAAAATAATAGAATAATATATGTTCCGGAATCGTTCAATTTAGCTCAGAAAGTTTATCCAAATGACGAAAATATCTGCGAATATGTGACGAGTGGAATGGGTCAATGAATAATAGACTAGCAGAAGGATAAGATCGTGGAATAATATATCTTCTCAGTCCTTTTAATTCGGCTTATAAAATTCAGCCAAATAACAAAAAAAAAAAAAAAAAAAAAAAATTTGTCAGAAAGTAGCGAAAAAAAAGTGAAAATCAACCATGAGTGGAATAGGTCAATGAATAAATAAACGACGACGTGCAAAATTGCTGAAAGGGTAACGAGAAACGAGCATCTCCTTCCAGGGGAAAGCAGCTCGCGAATATACGTGCAGCATTGTTCGTGTGTGTACAATGTGCCGGCTAATGAGCGTAATGATTCCTTGGAATGTGCATCTAAACTGCTATCTGCGGCTCGACGCGTGCACGTACGGTTCTTCACGCGAGCTGCACACATGTGCTAACCGAGCCAGTCCTCGTTTTACATACGTTCTAGTGGAGAGCATTTATGGAATGAGTGGCATTAAATGATGCTTGAAAGAACGAAAGGCGACTTAAGGTAGCTCTTAAAGCGTGATTTTAACCGAGAATTTTCGTTGGTGATTAGCAATTAGAGAAATGGAAATGAAGTTTCATAGGTCTGTCTGTCCGAATGACAGATATCGTGGAAATTTATTCGCGAGATGATCAGATGTTAATTCACGTTGTTTATGGCACATGCATTATTCATGGTTGTATGTTTAAGAAGGATAAGAGTAATGAATTTATAGATGAAAAACACGAGGCTTTAAGGCATTATCTAACACAGAATATTTTAGGTTGCAGTATTTGGGAAATGGAAAGAAATGTGAATTATCGAATGGTGCACGAGTAGTTCTAGAAACATCGTTGTAATGTTTGTGTTAATATGATGATAGGAAATAAGAAAATCTTGTTTCATATTGAATCATAAATGAGCATTATCTTAGAAGTAGATTCAGGAATATTATTGGAATGTCATATAATTGTCGGAAATAGAACGATCATATTGGATCTTCAATCGCGTTGGATCGAGTATTATTTTAGGTGTAATTTTAGTAAATTACCTGAACGAAATTCTAGACAAAGGAACTCTGGCAATTCAAGAATTTTCGATTGGTGGAACTGATAACTCTTATTAATCTGAAACGATGGAAGTAATTTCGACGGGAATAGCAGAAAATAGGAGTAAAGCTTCAAACAAACGTTCGTTTCTTGTTCTATATCTATAAACTATTGATAAAATATAATACAGTATAATACTCTGAAATATCAACTAATCAGCTTCGTATCTCTGAAAATGTAAAATCAAAACCATCCATCAAAAGGCGAATTAAATCTCTTGAATGCTTCAAAAAAGAAAGACATTCCTCGATACTAAAAGCAATGGTGGTTAATTGAAAACCGGAGTTGCCCGTTAATTAAACGTTTGTCAACCGGAATAACTACACGGAGTTTTAAACGAAACTTTCTTTTTTTACATACTTTGGCTGGAACAAAGCTCACATGCAAGTATACCATCGGTTATAACTTGATTACAAAATAAACGGTTCCCATCTGATCGATCTGTTCCCGTGTGCGACATCGGCAGAATTAATTTCGTTCGTTAAGTTAAAGGATCCCCCGTACCGAGTTTCTTTTATCGCTTCGTAATTTATGAATTCGACTGCGTGATAAATTGCACGCTAAAAGCAAGCCCGAAAATTACACCGTGATTTATAAAAGCGCCTTGCATTGCGAAACGTCGCGGGCGTAATCGCTTTGGCAATGAGACTTTTAATTGCCGTAATATACACTCAATTACATTCCACG
Organism: Bombus confusus; assembly: GCA_014737475.1. Lineage (NCBI taxonomy): Eukaryota > Metazoa > Arthropoda > Insecta > Hymenoptera > Apidae > Bombus > Bombus confusus. Next base: position 5,542,377 of record JACXIV010000002.1, on the reverse strand, counting down.
TCCACTTGTCATTTCGCGATCATTTCCATACCGAGATTCTATTTTTTTTCTTTCTCTTGTTCTTCTCTGCGGGCTAATTGCGTAATTTTGTTAGGTTCGTCGCGATATGAAACGTATCGTGTTTGCAAAGAAACGCGTGCAATTTGTCGTAATAGTTTGGAAAATCGGAAGAGAATTGTGGCATTTAACGATCGAGCTTCGTTTCACGTAAATATGCAGATTGTATTTCTCTTGTGGTAGCGATTGTTTTAGAATTATTGAATACCTTATGGAAATACCTTTCTAAAGTTTATGTTTATTTCTTCTTGTGTTTCGGTTGTTGCTATTTTATTACTTTTTTTATTACTTTATTTTGTTGTCATTACTTTACTTTTCCGCTTGTTCTTATTTCCGTTATATTTATTGCTACACACATTTGTGTATAAAAATTGTTATGTGCAATTAAAGGTATAGCGAAAACAACGTAGAATGTGTGTTTCCGTAATTTATCGTATAACGAACAAAACGGTATCTTGTAAATGTTTCATCGCGTCTAGTGTATTCTATAAATTTTATCTCTTTGTATTTATCTACTCGCACAAATCATGAAAATTCGCATCGTATACGGCGTTATGTTGGTTTTGTAAAAAATACTGTTTGAAGGAAGAGGTGTCATCAAGGATCAGCAATCAAAGACATCGGTATTCAAGTAGAATTATGCTACCATTAGCAAACAATTGCAATGAACAATTTCATTAAAAAAGCAACAACCACATCGATGTAATTATTTGCTACGAGATTGGCGCGTGTGAAACATTTCTCTGAAATTTTAATTCGACGGGCAAACAACGTCCATTACGTTTTGTTCCGTCGTTAATTATCTACTACCATTGAAGAAGAAGAAGGTCGTTATAAATCACACGTATTGAATGTTAGGAAGATGTAAAATAAAAATATTACAACCTCCCTATTAGTCATCATGAATAATCGGAACGTTCGTACGACTTCCTTGTATATGATCTCAACTTTGGAAAAAAGCGTCGTGAAAGTTCCTGAAAACGCGAATTCCACGTTTCAAATGCTTTAATGCATAAATTATTTGGGGAAAAAGCTATAAAAAACTGTAACGATCTTCGTCAAGAGAATTTTGTAATTCCAGAACCGACAACTTTTATAAACCTGGTGCAATGAAAGCGAGTACACGGAAACACAGAAACAGAGAAACTGAATATCGCTGAGAATGTGCACGGATTCGTGTATAAATTACTTTGATCAAATATGTGACTTTACTAGGAAACTACATATGGTTAAAGTTTTATTTAATAAAATATTTCATAACTGGAGCGTGGATTTCCAAGCAAATTTATATTCTCGTGGACATGGTTAAGGATATAGGAACGAAACAGGGATATCTTTTACCTTTTATTAAAAATTCTATCGGATATTCTACTACATATTACACTCATTCTCTGCATTTGTGTATCTTGCGAATGTTGCACGAATGCATAAAAATTCCCTCTCTACTAATAACATCAACCGTTTGCACTTCGACTAACATCGCCGGTGCACGAAATGCGACATTGCCGCAATAAAATTAAAAGGCGATAAGAAAAAGTAATACCGAAGAGATCCAAGCTGATACGTCGATCTTAACATTATGTCGCAACAAATTTCTGATATATCGACGAAACATTACCTGACACCTTCTCTTTGCCAAAATAAAATCTCATTTCCACTGCAACGGGCGAAACACGAATCTTGTATCAGTTTCGTGTGGCTGAAAAATGATCATTCAGCCGAAAGACATACTCGCTGTACACGGCGAATGACAGGACTCAATCTTCTTATCGTCAACGGGTTATTAATCGATCTCGATCAGGGACAAGCGTAAACGAAAATCCGTGTATCTGTTTTGGAACGCGGCTGGAATCGATCGATTCCGCAGGAACTTTCTCTTGCGAGCGGCTGGTCGGCAACCGCTCGTTCATTAAAAATACCTTTTCATTCGCTCGTACACCGCAGCAAGATCTCATTGCTTGTATACGCAGAGAGACCCGCTTACCTTGTTTCGGGGAATCGTCAGATCTTTTCTTTTTTTTTTTTTTTTTCAACGAAGGTCCCCAAGTTCGCTTCAACCGATTTATCCTGGGATCTGTATTTGCGAAAGTAGAAATTCCTGTTGCAACCTCTTTTGTTCGATTTCTGCATTCTTTATGCTCACGTGCGCGATCTTATTATGCGCGAGGGCGAATATACACGTTGCGTTTCACGAGCAAAAACTAACTTTATTTATACACGAGTAACGAGGTCTTATTGTGGTGTACGAGCGAATGAAAAGGTATTTTTAATGAACGAACGATTCCGAGTAATAGGATGTTTGGTGATATAACGATTTCTGATGGAAGAATGTCGGAGACGATCGGAGAGAGGAGAAATTTAATGAAAATGGTATACCGTAATGAAAAGTTTGAAGTTATAAGCGTGTTTATTGGAATTGAAAAGTTTCGAGCGAAGAAGTTTAGAAATCGAAAGATCTCGAAGATGGTGATATTCGAGGACGCAATGATTTTAAGCGGGAAAATATTTTTTTTTTTTTAATAGGGAGGCACTCGATAATAGAAACATGAAAAATATAAACGTGTTTTAGAATCGAGAAGTTTCAAATTGAAAGTTTCAAGATCCGAATTAAGAAGAAAAGAATTTTAAAATAACAGAATATTCCATAACATTGAAACTCTGAAAATACAAAACGTATTTAATAATTACAAGAGTTCTGAACCATCTAAACGTTTTTAATGATACGACATATAATTGGGTATTTATAGATTAGCGACGAAAAGAGGAGATTTTTAGAAGAAATGCAATTGTCGAAGTGTCGCAGATAGAAAAATAATTTTTTAGATGAAAAGATCTTTCGATAAATGTTTCGCAAAGAATTGTAAAAGAAATACGATAATCGGAAAACTTTTAATTTACTTAGTATTTCGCTCGATTGGTTGCAAGTATTTATTATTGACGATATTCGAATTAATTAATACTTGATATTAAAACAGTCTTCAAAAATATCCTACAAAATATGGAAAAATATCCCACGATAAAAGAATCTTGAAAGAAAGAACATTTCGAATAAAAGAGTATTTGATCGAAACATTCGAACGCAAATCACGCGTCGCGATAAACGATGCACCGTTTGTCTTCAGCCTTAGGCGTTGAAATCACCTGGTTCGCTTAACCATCGTGATTTTGGTCGTTAAAGATGATTAATTCTCAAAAGAATACGTATTAACCATTGAATATTATAATTTTCGATATTAGTAGAAATTTCTGGTTTGTACACGTATTATTATCGTGATTACCCTGCGTGAAAGCGGAGATGTTTGCGATGATTTTAAGGTTGTAAAAGCAAGTGTACACGGGTATTGGTAATGATGATGGGAGAGGTGTTCGCAGGAATGATCGTCCATTTTGGTTTTGTTACTGTTTGGGAGAAAGTTATAAATGCATATGAATTATAAGATTTTACGACATTTATTACAGACCGCTTAAAAGTGGATCTTTCTGAATCTTTCCTATGAGTCTTCAAAACAAAATAAACGTCTGTTAGTTTAATACCGAGGAACGCTACAACGTGTACATAAATATATCGTATATTGACGATTATAATTAGAAGTAGTATGATGGAAATAAATAGGTATACTTATATACAGTTTAAACTGAATATCTAAATATCTTTTTACTTTGAACAATATTATATAAAACGTAATGATAGGTTTAAGATATAATGAATGGTTTGAGAGCAGGGATGTCGTGAAAGAAAAATTTCTTTTTAAGATTATCTTTTCTCGGTCCTTCTAAAGTCATCGTTATTTCTCGACGGAAGAAACATAGTATATTTCTTTTAATCTCACGTGTTAAAATACATTCACCTATCGTAACTACTTGTGACAAATTACAATTTAAACATTTCCCACAATCGTTACAAACGAAGAAAATATTCAAACGTTAGTTCTGAGCCGAGACATTCGAAATAATTGTATCTCTATTCCGATGAAACTGGGAATTTACCAAAGCACGTGCAAATACGTGAGATCCGAAGTTCATCGCGATAAATTGAGTACTTTCAGCGTTAAAGTATTAATACGTCAAGAAATATAGAGAGACAGCGAAACTTCTCCAACCTATTTCAAAATCTTCCTTCTACTTTAAGGACATGTTATATACATATACATATATCGCTTATACAACGATTATACAACGTAGCTTTTAAATCTTTCACACAGCACTGGCACAGACAGCTTACAAACCTAATTAAACGTACAGATGAAACATGTTCAATTAAACCTCTTTAACTTTATCACGTCCGATAATCAGCAGCATGCGACTTAATAGCCCTCAACTTTCAAAAATGTCTGTCACAGTTCGCGTTATCTGGATCGATCGATTCGGCTCAGACTTGTGCAAAGAAATCATCGTGAGTCAGCATCCCTTTCTATCTCCTTCCCCAAATGAGAGGCTCGGTGGAGAAATTGTACAAGCGTACATTTTTCAAACTCAAGGAAAGCGTGGGAGATGATAGATGACGTGTTTATCCGTGAACTTTTAAGTCTTTGCACAAACACTTCCATGCACTAGTACCTACGCGATAGACGCGCATTATTAATAAAACGATTAATCAACGGTTGATTGATTGGTATTTCGCATTTCTGCAATATAAGGAATAAAAATGCGACACGACGAAAGTTGGTAAAAATAGTATTCGCGTGGGTTATAGAAAAATAGTGGATTATGTGTTAAATGGATAATCTGTTGACCTAAGGCCCATTGAGAACATTTGCGGTGAATCGAGTTAGTTGAGAAATGCCGTAGTCGGATATTGTATCGTTTCTGCTAATTTCATGGCATTAGAAGGCTTTTCCAGTAACCTACCTACGATGATTGGCGAAATGATCAGTGAGAAATTGCTGTTATATTATTTATTTTCAGGACGAGCAATTCAATCTCTCAATTCTTCATCTTATGTGTGATCTTTATTAAAAAGATCGGTAATATTGCAGGGTCATTGTTTAGAAGCGTACAGATTTCTTTAGTAGACTTCACCTTTCCCCACAGGTTTCTCCAATTAAAGATTCTGTCGCTCGTTTCGTTCCTTGTCGAAACTTTTCAGGCAAGTCTTGTTGGTAAGTCCTCGTTGGTAATTGGATTTTGTCGACATTCGATACTCAAAAATCAGCACCGTGGTGCTAAAGTAGCTAAATGTGAGAATACGCTGATACATAGACGGAGTGCGATCCATTAAAAGCGAGGACAGATCTTTTACCTGCGCAGTACCTAATTTGGCTGATGCGTAAAAGAACGATTCGCTCTTAGAAATCGTTGAGCGTGCACAGTGCAGAAATCGGATAGTCGAACGAGAGTCATCCCAATGGAATTTGAATACTACGAAATATTTAGGTAACCTCGGGAAACGATTGAATTCGACGAAATTCCTAATTGCAAGGAGATTCTAATCCTTGAATTTTCCATGGTTTCTTAATTTTCCGCAAAATTCTTCCGAATTACAAGAATTTTAATTAGTGAGTTTTCCAGAATAATCGCCTCTTAAAGAATGAACTAGTATTAGGTGTCTTTTTATATACAACATTCCCGTGTTCTTCTTGTTCGCTAGCTTCCTTCTGTCGTCGATTGCTTACGAAAGAAGACTCGCAACGTTAAAGACACCAAGTTATTAAAGCAATACCGAAGAAAGTTGAACGTTCGACGAACGCTGCAAACTTACCACGAGGAACGATTCGATATTTGTAATATGATACGTTATACTCTTCGTAGATTGCAGATCGATGATAAATATTCGTTGGTGTAAAAGCTAATACTCGGTCGTAATAGTCTCTCGTACGGAGTGGAGCGGCTGAAAAGAGCACGAACAAAGACACTACCTCGCGAGGCATTCTCTAATATCGACTTTTAAAGAGTTCGCCTAGCAGAGAAACCTTTCGTAAGGCCATTGTCTGCATTTAGCCTGCGCCAACCCCGATTGATCATCGCCGATGACCTCGTCCGACTCGCGAGGTCATCGCAAGTATGCTCCAACATTTCTATAGGAGCCAGATAGGTCGATGGTTCATCGGAGATCGATACAAATAACCATATTGCTGTCATCGCACTGGGACGATGTATTTCCGAAATTTACGCGTTACAGTGCAACTCCGTTTATAACAAACTTCAGGTAATTGAAGTTAATACGAAGACTACAGGAGAAAAACGCGATGAGTCGTATTCTTTCATTTATTTTTCACGGGCGAGAAATTAATAAATTCAGTACGTTGTTCTACGTATCACCAAAAACGTCTTTTTATTTGGTTTACTCGTCGAAATATGAAAATATTGGAGATATTCGAGTATCATCGCTTGTCTTAACGATTGCGCGTTCGGTTTTCGTAAAACTTCATCAACTTAAAGAGCCGACTACGTCGTCGCTGCAAAGTGCAACGTACTATTGAAAAGGTGCTCGAAACGCGGCATATCGCGAATATATTTAGATTTAATTCTTGTGGAAGTTTAAAATTTAACAAAGTTTAGGGAGCTGTTTTTATGAGACTTGTAACTTTGCACCTAACAGCTTGTTCTCATTTTCAACCATGTCGTAATACAGTACTACTCTTTGGTCATAAAATGACATTAAAATCGAAAAATTAACAAAGACGTACTTATTGTTGTTATTACGATGTTATTACGTTCTTCTCCTGTGATCTTCGTATAACAGTTTACGTCCAGATAAGTGAATGCAACAAGTAATTCAGTTATTTGGCCAGCAACTAGAATTTCGTTCAATTATGTGGAGTTCATGTAGACGAAGTTCCATTATTTGTGTTTGTTAGGTCAGTTTTAGGGTTCTATTAGAGCTGTACTGTAGATATTAGATTCTGTTAGAGTTGCGCTATTCAATGATGTTGCGCTGTAATAGATGTTATAAATAACTATAGTATTTGGAGCAATATTCGGTGAATATCGTTAGAAACTTTAAAACTAGGGAAATTCAAGAAGAGGAGCTGCAGTCAGCAAGAACCTTCGATATAAAAAATATAGACTAAAATGAGATATTCTTCGTTTAGGCTGAACAGCTTATTTCTCTAATTTAATTTATTATTTACTAATTTATATAAGATTCAGATTTTCTAGATGAATAATTAAAATGAGCGAGAGCCAAAATTTCTCTTTCTAAATTTTCCGATGATGTGTACACCTTGGGGAACATTACCCTAAATACTACAAATAATGTTACTTCTATTAGGAATAGAATATTGATGGGCTTGAGAAGCTTTTAACGACCGAAAATGTTTTTAAAATTGGATTTGATTTAAAGTAAGATTTTTATTGTTGTTGGTTATCTTAGAATTATGATAATAGAGATTCTTTTTAAATGAGAAGGCTGTAAAATTATAGCCGTTCCCAAAAATTGGAGATTTTATAAAATTAGAGCGCTTAATAATGAAAACATTTTGCAGAATTATTTTCCCACTTTGTCGAAATTAAGAGCAAGTATCACGAGACTAACGTTCTTCTAAGATTAGAATTTTCTTAGGATTCCGCCAAATTAAATTTTCCTCGTAGTTACATGAACATTTCATAGAAATTCGTCAAATTTTATCAGGATTGGAAATTTCATCAAATTAAATTGCTCCCAAGGTTTCGCGAAATTTAACGTTCTAGAATTACATCGATATCCCGTAGAATCGTAGTTTTATGAAATTAAATGCTCCTTCGAATTGAATTCCAGACAATTAAAATTCTCCTGGAATTAAACAGATATTTCATATAATTGCAATTTCTTCGCGATTATAATTCACACGAAATTGGAATTATCTTTCGAATGAAATTTCGCCAAGAGAAATTTCAAACACTTTCCTGGTCAATCAAATTACTAACAAAATTGAAATTCTCTTAAAATGCAGCGTCAGTCCCATGAAAATCACAATAGAGCTCACTTACGTGAACAGAACTAATTAGTAGAACTTTTTACTACTTATTAATGACTCGACTAATTAGCGGTTGCTAGTATATTAACGTTGGGCGCCCGAGTATACTAATTAAGTATACGAATCGCGAGTCTATAGTTAATTATTAAACGATTAATCAGTTAACCTTTTAAGCGTGAAAGACAAGATATCTGATTACTCGAAAACGCCTTCGTAACAGGCACGATCTATTACTCTCCTCCAAACTCTAGCAATTGCAATCATTCAGAAACCGTAAAATATGATTTGTTGAACTTTCCGCCTCGCATGATGGATGTACTTGTCATTAGTCAATTTTTACACCCACGGAATTGATTGTTTCCTACGGACAATACATTTATTTAGCAATTTTTATCGTTCTTACGAAGCGAAACGATTTACAAACACTTTATAAGTCACTAACATTATTAAAGATGTCAAAGGTATAATTTTCTTGATATTTTAAAGCGATGCTTGCTACGGTCTATCATTCGCCGGATAAACTATGATTATTAATTGACCTGCTTATTTTGGAACTTTAGAAACGATTATACTCGCGTATCTTGTTACGTGGTACTTTCTCACATATATACTCGTACATCGATAGAAAAGTATGCCGTGATTAAAAATCATGAAGGCTAAATTTGACTGCTTCGGATTTCCCACGACAAGCTAAGATAAATGTTGCGAATACAGAACTTTCTTCAAACTAGAAACTAAACTACACATTCTACGCGATCCGATGTTATTTCAAATATCCACCAAATTTCCATCTCGAACATTATAATCGCTAGACTTATTCAAATTTATATTCGAACGAACATAACGAATAAGCTGCGATCTAGTCAGAGATTTGCTCCATCTATTAAACATTCTAACAAATATCGAATCTCGAATATCTTACAACAACCTAATTACTGCACTACGATTTTTATGTATTTACTTGAAGATCTAGAAACGCGTAGAATGCATATTTGCTGTTTCAGATCACGAGTATTTAAGACAGTGTATCGTGCTCGTTATACTGTAACATTTAACACTAAACCTACCGACACTTCTTGTATATTTATTGACCGCTCGCGATAGGCAGGACAGACTACAAATTTTTCCTAGAAAAAAAAAGCAAAAGCTAGAAATAGATATCGAAGAATATACTATATGCGTATTTTACGAAAAGTCATAGATTAGGAAGCGATCTGACAACGTTTGAATACGATAAAATTTGTGTAGAAATTTGAAAGCGGTCAACTTGACCGCTATGGTAGGTTTCTCTTAAAATAATCCATCATTCTATATCTATAACATTTACAATACCGTGTCAAAGATAATTCCCTTGCTTTTCATAAATATCGGCAGACTAATCGCCAGTTTCCTAGAATGCCCAAGACAGAGACCGCTTACTGCGATATTTCAAACGAGTAAATCCCCGTGTAGACTTTATTTCTCTAATTGCCTTCGCGCAGACGCGATTTTCGTAAATATCCGCGACCTTGCTTTCAAAGAAACGTCAACCGAACTATGTGCGCTTCACGACGTTCCACTGAACGATCGATCAACGATCACCGGCGGAAGTCTAGATCTGCCAACGAACGAAATTCCAAGATCCTTCAGGTGGTCGCGTGGAGAGACTATTGTTGACCCAGAAAGTAGCGAGATGATTCAGCAGGGGCACGAATGCAGCCGGATGATAATAATCGAAAACCGCGACACGGGTCGGTGAAAGCGCATCAGAGCGTGGTCGTGTTCCAGCAGGGATATGATGGAAACGGGACGCGAAGGAATCAAACGAAACGAAGAAACGCACGACTTCTCTATCTTTCTCTTGGCTTTCCACGCGGCAGAGATGCACACGCGTGAACTCTCGGTCTCTTGCTCATAGCCTACATACGAGGCGACGTTAATGGACGAACACGTGACACAAGGCCGTACGATCACCTTGGTGCCCCACACGCCTCTCGAGACGCCTCGTCGTCCTTTTTCCGACCAACGGAATAGCGGAACTCGCCATTTTACAGTTAACCAGCAACCGACGAGCACACCGACCGATAGCGAGTCCATCGACGGCTCTCTTCAAACTAAGTCGTGTTGCCGACCTTCGACCGATCGACCATACCGATCCATACGATGCCGATTGGCTGTATTATAAATATTCGTGTGCCGGAGACTGACTGTCACGGCTCGTGGTTCTTCATACGTTATGTAACCATCGTTGACTGTTACGATGGTCATTGAGAATCCACGCTGCTAACTTCTTTGGAACATCGGAACTGTTAAATCCAATAAAGTGACGATTTTCAGATTTCCCTCCTTCTTTACAGTTACTGGAAACATATAGGTATTTTTGAAAAGAAAATTCATTTCTGTAATAGATTATATTAGATACAATATATGTATCTATAGAATAGATTTCTATTTTAGATTGATTTCTATTTATTCAGATTTTTTCCTGCCAGTCGACGCGTTGATGCCAGAGAATGCCAATTGGCGAACTAATTACAATTTACACTGCTACCTACTGGTATAAGGACACGTTGCATTTACTGGGAAATTCTAACGTTCGCTTTATTTTACGGTGGAACTTTGTTTATCCGATCTTCGTTTAATCCGAGAAAATGTTAATTAACACGCGATCCAGCGAATCTTTGTTGGTTAAACCTAGTAATCTGAACTTGATTACCTATTATGCGAGCGTGGAAAATAATAGGCAGTGGGGAAAATTAACGAACTGCTGTTATATGATCCTCGGTTATGTTGTTTGTCCTTTAAACGAGGAGCAGAATCGCTTCAAAGCGACGGTACAGTTATAATTTCTAACAGATCACACGAATCTCTCGCTAATTTCTGTTTCTGTAGTCGCGTTCAGAAAAATATGAATTTATAACAGTAGCGCGCAGTCTAGCAAAATTGAGAAAAGAATCAAGAGAACTCTGAACTTGGAAACTCCTTTCCATCGTAACCGTGTGGTGAACGATAGCGACGAAGACTAGGTCCAAACCCATTGGACGACAAACTTTCGAAGATAGTCAGAGATCCTTAAGAAACGAATCAAACACGCATTACAGATAGTCAGAAATTCTTATAAGGCGGATGTAGGGGGCTATGAAGCAGCATATGTACGAGAAGCGTGGAATCGTGACTAGTTCTTAGAACTTCCTGTTCCTAAGACGATAAGGTCGAGGTCGACGGACAACGAGCTCCGTGAACAAAATTGCCGGCTGAATTTTAGGCAGTTTGTAGCTCGTTAACCTCTTTAGAGATCGCCACGATGAATTGTATGGAGATTCGGCGTGAGGTTTTATTCTAGTCTCACGATGGTTCTAGACATTCGGGATGAAGATTGATGATGCCAAAGACATTGTGCTTTTCGGTATCTTGGGAATTTAGCGAGTTGTGTACGTGTTAGCTTCTTTCTCGTGACGTTAAAATTGTTTTCTTGCGTTTAATGTATATTGGAGAAAATAATTGTGAATTTCTGCTCTCGCGTTTTAACGCAATTGAAATGGTAAACGACGTGGACGGAGAAAGTGAAGGTTTTCGATGAAAACAAGGAAAAAGAAAAGAGACGTTTCTGTTGATTTTGTCGTTTACGTCGGATGAACGCTATAGACTTTCAGAATGTATCATCCTTACAGACTTAAAATATATGATAAAAAATGTATCAGGTTGGTTAAACTGATTTATTTGAAAATTATGCTTTCATGATCTTGAGATAGCCTTAATAGTTGAAATAAATTATTCTAACGTTTATAACTTTCATTGCCATATTCAGCGTGGAATTTACATTCTTTCTCGCGAAGAAAGTCGGAGATTTATTTTTAGTATTTACATTCCTCGGCGTTCCAACTCTTCAATTATCATTTTTTATTAGTTTATGTTTACGTAATATGGTGATGAAAATTTTTCATTGAAAAGAATCTGTTGCAAAATTATGTTATAAAATTTGAAGTTGTCAATGATATTACGTAGTATTTAAATATATATTACGTAATACACACGTATGCCTGTATAGTTTGTATATAATATACGTACGTAGTTAACAACTTTTCATAGCGCGCGTGTATATTATAATTTATAACTGCGTATGTATAATGTGCAGTGCGTGAATTATAATTGGCGTACATCATAAGCGTTACCGAAAAAGTATGCCGTACGCGTATCTATTTATCTACGCTACTGATAGAGAGTTTGAAAGGCGCATGATCCTTAATGAATATGCAATGTGATAAATGTATGCTAAGAATCTTTGGTAATAACGTTAAATGATAATTCATAAATTGCTTTACATGATATGTAATTATAAGGTTACGAAGTACCATGCAGCGAGATACAATTTGCCACTTCCTGTGCTTATTATTGTGTTACATACCTACGTACGTATGTATGTATGCTTGGCATTTGCAAAAGAAAGTAGACGTAGCAAGGAAGCCTTCGAATTAATGGCAGATGGAGTATTCAGAGCATAATCTAAATAATGGAGAAAAAAATGAGCGTAATAAAAATTACCATATATGCTGCGTGCAATAAGATTTGATTAGTTAGAAGAATTTCTACAATTTTATATACAAATAATGCACAAAGAGCGATCTTTCAGAGCCAAGATACTTGTTATAAAACTTCGTGCACGGTGTTGCATATGGTCATTAAAAAAGGTATTAAATCTATATTTGGTAACATACGAATTTTTAATAAAGAACATTAACAGTTTCGACACGCCGATAACCGGTCCTTTTCTCGACTTTCATATTCAAATAGGTTTTTAGCAATATAAACGTGAATCAACGCGTGAATCACACGCATAAACTTTAGCTTCTTATTTTTAAATCCGTCAATTTATGACCGTACATCGCTCAGACATATAAAGACATAAATTACACAACCATTTTACTGCAGTCCATAAAAAAAAAAGAAAAAACACTATCAATAGAAAAGTCAACAGAAAAATAGGCATTATTATCACTACTATATCACAGCCTTGCTTCAAGACTGACGCAACTCGAAAACATCAATTTTGATGTGTTATATTATATGTATTTGATACATTACGGTAACTCATCTTAAGAATCCATCAAGAAGAATAACGCTCATAAAACGGTACGAGATATTATCCTTGTCGTTTCCATTTTATGACTCTAAACGAACTCTAAAGAATCAATCACGTTTACGTCTTTTCTAGCGCTATACAATACACAGATAATTAACCTCAAGCGTTTAAAACCAGTAAAGAGTATTTACACTTCGCTCCATGAAACCGAGGAATGTGTAAATAAACTGATAAAGATAATCATCATTTTTCACGTGACATGCCGGGGAATACTTTCTTGAAATTAAAAGCCTTGCTAGAATGGAAACGAACTTTTTCAAATTTTTCGCATTCTATTATTATCTATTTGATTAATTTATTAATACGTTCATTATTATTCTTATTATATTATTATCTAATATTAGAATATTATCGATACACATATACATATATTTGGAGATCCATAGCGTTCAAGGGATAAACGATGAAAGCTAGAATTAACAGAAATGTATTTTTTCCCTTCTGTTGGACGCCTTCGCTGTTTGCAGTTACGTTCTTTGTTGCCTTGTTGTCAGCTCCTCTTTAAGAAATCGTACGAACTCCTACACTTGCCTTGAATCTATGACGTGGCCACTGCCATATTCGTGTCTCTCGAATTGATTCTCCGCCCGAGTGTTTGTAAAACACGCGAACTGTGGTTTTTTAAAAAGCATAAATGAGCAAAGATAGGCATCGTTTCTACGTGAAATGCCAGCAGGTATTTCCCCGGAGGTAAAAAACCTCGCTTTGATAGCTCAGAAACGATTAACGTAGCAGCGTTTAAACGTCGTTTCCGCGATAGCCGCGATTATGACATTTACGCGCCTACGATACACGTCGAAACCACGATCGCGGTTTGCCAATCGCGACGGCCGGCGAATTATCTAGGAATTCAGGTGAGCTCGTGGAAAGAAACGCGGCAAGAAGCGAATAATCAATGAATAAAGAAGATCCGGCCGGTAATTCGAGCGGGATTTTTCATCGTGCTCAATTATAGCGGACCGTTAAATGGCCGGTCGTCTGGCAAAAGCAAAACGTCGCGGCTAACTCTCGCAGCTTTAATAGTTCCAGTCGCATTCCGTATCCAACCACGTAATGAATGAAATTGCTCGTTGTTAATTGATCTACTTTTCCTAGCCGGGCCACCCTTTTCTGGTCAGAAGGAAACACGTTTTTTTCACCATGAGACCGATGATCGATTCACAGGCATTCATTTTGGTTAACTTCGCTATGGTGTAATAAATAATATACCGACTAATAATGTTAGTGAACTGGCGCATTACAAATCATTCGTTGTGCGCGTATTTTTTTTATGGTTTCACAATAATCAGCTGACTTGTAATTTGTAACATTTACTTGTAGAACTTCGTTTGTTTCATCATCGAACTTGCTACTCTTATACAAGTTGCTGAATTGACAAGCAGGTTATACATAGATTTCACTTTTATACCTCTAAGATGTTACGTCGAATAGAATAATTAGCCGGTTCGTACGTTTGTAGTTTGTAAAATTTGTTTGCAAACTTTTATCTGATTCGTTACCTACTTCGCTGTTATTATGCAAGAAAATTACTACCAATTTACGTCTCGTGACTTGTAAAATTTTATCAATAACGTTAACTTACATAATCGCGCGAGATTAAATTTCTATGTAGCTTGTGACTGTTGTGGGAGACGATTGGATCGCTGTTCATATTTGGAAAACGATGGAAACGATGAAGTAATTAGAAACGACAAGATCCTGTAATTTTCATTATGTATTGCTTGCTTGTGTGGAATGTAAGTAGTATTTTCAGATATATGTATGTATATTAGGTATTGAATTTTCGTTAAAATTTTTTATTTTTTACCCAAAAAATATATAATAGGAATATTTCTGTATTTGACTTTTTCTATTCTAAAGAGTATGTTAAATGCATGGCTCTTGTTAAGGAATATAATGTTTGTTCGTGTCCTATTTATTTTATACCTTCTTTCTCTTTTGTTCTCTACTGTATACATATAGTATATCTACACCACCTAATTTATAATTGTTACGTTAGAATCAATATTCAACTTTCAATTTATCATTTAAAATACTCTAGTACTCTGATCAAATATTATGCAGATAATTGTAAACTTAATTTCTTTCAGAACCCATTATTGTTTCCTTCGCTCTGAATAAATTCTTTCTTTCTTTGGAGTCAAAACTACTCGGCTAATTTATCAAGAAGGAAAATAAATATTTTATGAAGATTCTTTTCAATATTATTGAACACGCTAGGAATTAATAATGGTTCGATGAGCGGGTATTTAAGCGGGTCGGAATGTAGGAAGCTGTTTAAATACGTCGACGATTGCAAAACAAATTAGAGAGAAAGTGATGAAACAAATTGCCAGTCCGGCATTTCCTTCTTCTGTTGTAGAAATAACTACATTCCGTGGGCCGACTTTTCGCGTTCTTTGTTCAATTACCCATTTTTAATTATTCAGCGTATTAAGCATAATTTTACAGCACGCGTGTGTGACGTAAAGTATGTGCCGGAGTGAGAACATGCTGACAAAAGAACCGTATATACGACGTTCTTATGATTTCTTTGATACTTGTAACGATGCAACTTAATTGGAATTTGCCTACCCTTTCCGTTAATTATACAGCACACCGAAGATGAAGCGTATACGTGGAAGAATTACGAAGGATATAATATGGACCCAAATGATGATTAATATATGTACTTTTTAATTAGAGTTCTTTCTTGCGCTTTAATTGCAATTATTGTTACTGATTTATGTAGATATTAACGATTTTAAGGATCAACGAATTCGATATCGCAACAATTGAATAAAAATGCGCTGATAAATTTCGCCTTTTTTAACGAAGTCTATAAACATTTTTTTTTTTTTAGAACACTTTTATACGATCAATTTTTATTGACTATAATAAACATTTTTACCACTTTATAATGTACACGGATGTAGTCGTAAAATTAAAGGTGCAGTATGAAATACGGTCTCATTAAATCAGAACTATAATTGGAATAAGAAAAGCTATACTAATTTTTTATTTTAATATACTCGTATAATTTGTTGTAAACGTGATCATTTTGAAGCACATTGTTAGACAGCTAACATAAATCCCGTCGCTTTAAAATTAATATTTCCGCTCATTAAAACGAATGTAATAATTAATCAAATATAATAAAATGAAATTATAAAATACATGCAACGCTTAACACTAATAAATATATACTTTGAACGTGTACGCAATCTCATAGCTTTACGAACAAGAGTAAAGAAACGCAACCTAGATAGAAATTTACTTCATCCTCTAAATATCATAACCTCGATACTCTACATTTTATACTTTATATCTTAGTTTAAAAATCATGCATCGCATTTTCTACATTTTCGCGTCTTTAAATTTCCCATAACTACGTAAACATTCAGTCTACTAACAACTAACTTCTCAAACAACCTACGATTCAGTCCTCCATAAGACAGCGTTACCATAATTACCATTAAAAACCTACTGTATAATTAAATCCAAACGCATACCACCATAACCGCGCGTAATTTAACATAATGTTACTATCGACGCTTACGAACAATTCGACGCAGTTTCAAGCGTCGGACTTGTTCCTTCACGGTGTTTTTACTACTTTCACTAATTCCGCCGCTTCTGTCTTTACTTTCGAGTGGATAGAACGAACGTGCTCGAATCGTAAAAATACATACGCGTGACGTAGAAGTTAATGGTGAAACACGATCGGTCGTCGAGTTCTCGTGAAATTCGGTCGCTTCGCAAAGGGATGGATGATTATACGCGAAGAAGGAATCGATTCGAGAGGCTCGAGTTAAATGGGGTGTGCGAGGGTAGAAAAAAAATTTTCGCAACCGGTAGGATTCGAACCTACGCTCCCAGAGGGAATCTGATTTCGAGTCAGACGCCTTAACCACTCGGCCACGGCTGCTCACCCCTTGTACACTTGTTGCACACGAAGGGTAAATTGGGGCAAACACACCCCTAATTACAACTTCCTATATCAATTTTCGTTTTTATTGATTTAAACATCGAACGAGTCTACACATTTTTCACGATGTAAGGTAGCGTAAAAAATTTGTGGACCTGCAGTTTGTTAATTTTTAATGGAAATTCAAGTTCTTCTAAACTTGGTGTTAACGTTGTTTCAAGAAAAACGTCGAAGGGCGTTATATAGTTGATCGTTCACGTGGAAATCGTTAACTAAAAATTTCGTAATTTACGATCTTCGATACATTTTTGATGGGAATAAAAATTGCCTAAATTTGTTCAGTTTTCCTCCGAATTGAATTCCTCAAGCGGTTATGTCGTATACGTGCGTCAGAAGCAGAGTCGATTCGTAGCCGAAATTGATCGGATATAATCGGATTCTGGTAATTCTTACGTATCTCAATTTTTGAGACTTTACTGTGCTAAACCTGGATATACCGCATCACGCTAATCGACTTAAACCTATCTTCCTTCGTTCAATAGTAAATTCAAATTCACGTACAATGCTGTATCGGTTATGGCGTACATACACATATAGTGAACGAAAATTCATGCCAGCACGAAGTACACTTTCGGTGATAATAAATCGTAACGGTGAAGAAGCTATCAGGATGTTCATATATACGTTTCTATTCTTCTGGCAAGTGATTTTGTAGTTTTTGCGCTCTAATGGAACATGCTGGATCGTAGTTGGTATATAAGATGACTCACTGATTAGGCTTCGTGTTTATCTGATAAGCATGAGTAGATTAGATGTGCATGACCTGCCTTAATTCTGCTGATTCAAGCTGGTATTAAACAGTTAATTGGAACAGGGAATTTTTGTCATCGAGCGATTTGTTTCTTGAATTTTTTTGGCAGAATAAATTTTTGATTAATATATGGCTGCGCTTTTGAGATTTTGGAAAAAATACATAGGAATTTTATTAAAATTATTTTTGTAAAATATAGTGAGTGATATGAAATAATATAGAAGCTATATTGTTGAAGTACATTTGAAGTATGTTAATAATAAAGCTGTACAGAATTGTTTAATATAGTATACAATTAGTTTTCTATTTGCTAATTGCTGCTCAGCCTTAACACATTTTTCGAATTGTATATTTATGTAACTACATTCCTTACACGCTTAGAATGTATCGAATACAATTGCATATTCTCGATGATGTATTATAAAATAGCGTTGGAAATTTATATGTTTTTAATTTGTTTAGTTTTTTAAACAAATTTACCGTTAATTAATAGTAAAACCATCTTGCGATTATTATTAAGCAATTTGTTTTTAAGAAAATTTTTATGAATTTATTTTATACAAAAGTTATATATAATAAATTTTCAATCGTCGCTTTAAAAATATTTTTCTTTCAATTATATTTGTTGATACTTTTAAGACACATAAAATAATCCAGTAACAGATTTAAAATCAAACCCATCAAACTTGAAAATCGAAAGTAACCTTGAAAAAAACTGTTTATTGGGAAAAAACTGGAATCAGAAATTTCGTTCCAAGGTAAACGAAGGAATACGATTAAGCATATCTAGTTATATTCGCTGAGATCTTTAATAAATCATAATAAATTTCCAAATTATTCAACGTTCCCTAGTAAACTTATTTACATAGCAATCGCGCGATTGACACAAAAAACTAACAATTCGCAAAACAAGATGAATAAAAGGTAGCTCGTTAAATTAATGAAGAATAGTGTCTAGAAAGAAAGAAGATTTATTAATTTGAATTCTATGAAATTTTTAATATAATGAATTGAACTGTTAAGCTATCGAATTGAATTCATTAACAACGAATGATTATAAATTAATATCTATCTATCAGCTGATTTTTCAAAGAAATATATTTATCACGGCAGAAATTTAGAAATTATAATAATTATGATGTTAAACGTCACTTCTTCCGCGATTCTTGATTTATTCACCGTGAAGAATGTAATTTTTTAAATAAGTTAGAATAGAAACGTTTCAGATGATATCCATGATCTGTATTAGAGGTTTTAATAAATGTAAAATTTTTAGGTAATCTCAAAGAAAATGATATTAAACATAAAACGTTAAAAGTTAACGACTAGAGGATTACTGAATTATTTAAGTAAAGCACTCGGGAAAAGTATTTTGGTTCTCTCTAAAATTCTATAAAGAATTAAGGAATTTCTTTGTGAAGAGATATTTTTAACGACACCTAATCTGGGAGAAGATATTTGAGAAACAAAGATATCATTTTTGTCTGCAACTTGTTATGTATACACACGTATATATAATTTCCAATTCGAAAAAGAACTTCACAATTTTAATAAAAACTTATAACAAACGTTTACATTTCCAATGTTTTTCCATATACATCTGTATGTAAAATTCTTATGCTCACAAATTCAACATTTTTTAACGACGACTCTTAGAAAATCGTCTTAATAATGATATTTATCGAGGAACGAGTTCCTGAATTTTTGGAATACCATTCGGTTCATCCTTTGTGAATGATCACGATGAAATGCTGAGCTTGAATTACTCGAGATGCCGGAGGTGCTATGGACCATCGAAACATGATTCATACTAACTGTACGCTGGAGAAGCTTATAAATCGTAACGAATCTCGCAATTCTACGCTCGTTACAATCATTGGGAAAAATAAGGTCGTGGGAAACGCGAGCGAGAGAAGAATGAAAATTCATAGGCAGAGCATGTAATATGATCTGTTTATAAAAAGTTATGAAAATGACGAGAAACGTACCGAGTACTGTGCGCGGGATGAATGTTCCCCAAAAAGTGTAACAATACACCATGGATGAAACACAAGAAGATTTGACAGAAGAATTAACAAAAAATCCCTTTTGTGTAGTTTTACAAATGAAAAAAATTTCAAAATAGGAAGAACCGAATCCTGATGTATAATAAATTAAAAAGTTGCTAAAGTAAGATTAATCTGTTTGTTGTAGAGTGCGAGTAGGAAGTTTGATACACAGTTTAAATTGAACCTTTCTATAAAGAAAAAAGACATTAACCAACGTAATGAACTTTTAATCTTTCCTTACTTCTTACTTCATTTGTCACTAAAATTAACTTTTCATAATCTTACGTTAAAACTTCCAGCTACGATGACATCTTATCGATTGTTTTTAATCGCGCAAAATTCAATTTCGAAAATTCTCGAGCTCCTATTCCAAACATCGACGAGGTTTCGCCATACGATGGCTACGTATAAACATATACGTATTATTTCCTTATAATATTTTAAATTGCTTTGAACTATCGTTTAAGGGAATAAATAGAAAGTTCCGTAGAAAATAAAAAATAAAAGTGAACGCACCCTTACGTCTCGAAAGAGTTTGATCCTGCGTCATTGATCGATAGTTGTCTGAAGAAAAATTCACGAAGCTCGGTTGTATTTAGACGCGCTACACGAAAAGCCGACTCAACTCTAAAATACGGTTAAAATCGACAAACTTAACAAAGCGTCAGATACCGTAATTCAAATCCACACGATTATATCGATGCATTTACAGTGGCTACGAAAAGTACGTATTTACACGCATCCTTACCTTCCAACGAAGCGTTTCTTTATAATCTGCAAGTGTTTCTTTAGAACGTTTCATCTTCGTAGTATCCAATTTTTGCGCTCACGTAAACGCCGTATTAAAGTGATACGAGATTTAATGTATCGCAGTCAATAAACGTTTAATATGCCACGATACTTTCTGTAGCCACCGCATGCGCCGCAAGATCTGTTCGTGATCAACATTCATGGATCGTCCTTAAGCAATGATTTACGCCTATTCCGTGCGTTTGCATAGTATTCGCGAGTCACCGTTAATTCACTATGAACATCGATTCTTCGTTCACGTACAAACGACCGATATTTTTCATTCTATAACGAGATGCTCGCGTGGAAGGACGCCGGATATTAAACAGGATCGAAGCTACCAGGGGGGAAAATGAGAAAGAAACGGTCGATGTAACGCGTTAGGAGCATTAGGATAGAAAAACAGAACAGAGGAACATAGTGGACTTTCTCGTGGTGTCGTTTATGCATTTATTGTCTGTAGAATCCGGACGTGTAAGATGTGGCCAGCAACCAGTCACAATCAGCAATCTCTCAAGCAGTGAAGTCCGTTTGCGGCTGTTCCAGATTGCGTCCTTGCCGCACGGAGTGCAACGGCATGCGTGTCGGTACGTAACGGGTGTTCCGATCCCGCGATGTGCCGTTTTTTCGCCGTTTGAATAGTGCAAGGCGATTTCGTTGTGTCAGTTAACGCTTTCATTGCCGCACGGTGCAACTGTATTTGCTGGAACTGCGTTTATTGCAACGATATTATAGCTAGTGTCTAATTAAACGCACTCTTGCCGGTTGAATCTATTTGTTTGAATGTATAAGTTATCTGTCTAAACAATCACGTTCGAAAGCCACGTTGATCAACACAGATAGAAAAATACGGTAAAGCGATGATGTTACAAACATTGTTCTTTAAACCTACTGTGGAATTTACTATTATTTACTTAGCCCATTTTCTTGCGACGTCGATGAAATTGTGAGAGTTGCGTCATTTGCTGTTTGAGAATTGAACGTTAATCGGGTAGCGATGCAATGACGTTAGCAATTAATTAATTAGCAAAAAGTGGAGTTGGTCAGTTTGGTTTCTCAGAGGCTCGTATATCACGCATTAATGGAATATTAAAACAAGAAAAAAAAAAAAAAGAAATAGGAATCCAAACATAATCAATGACAGATATGTAGTTAATCGAGAATAGGTCCGTAGTGCACAATTAAATTGGTAGACAAGTTATAAGATTTGATATTAAAATCTTTAGACGTTAAAGATTAGAACCTTAAAACAATAAACAAATTAAAATTCTATTAAAGTTTATATATTATGGTATACCAGTGTATCAGAACTTTGCTAAATCCAAGACATTGTTTCCAAACGACATTGTATTCAGTAACCATTCTCCACATCTGTAACCCTATATGCAAATGTACACTTCGCTTACGAAATCTGTATGAATAAATATATCCGAGCTTCTGGCGGCGTGAAATTGGAACCGAAATTGTAATGCACTTCGATCAAACCTTTCGATTCGCTAACAGACAAAAAAAAAAAAAGACATTCTGACACACTTCTCCCGCGAACAGGCAACGGTATACTTTCAAGTCAGATGAAAAGAATCCGAACGACGAAAACAACGCGTTCCATCCAATTAAAGGAATATCAGTGATCTTTATACATTTACTGTTACTTCCTCCCCGCTCCTTAATCGAATGAGCTTCCCCGGCTTTTGCGAATTGTGAAAGTGCACGTTCGAGAAAAACAAAGAGATCGATTCTGGCTCACCCTTGTTGGAATCTTAACGAGCTCTTAAGATTCCGAAGGACTTGAAATGACGAACAACGTGTATAATTGCCAAAAAAACACGAAAAAACAATTTTTTTAATGGGAGGAATATAAATGTTACGCAGAGCACAGTGGGAAAGATTATAAGCGTTAAAATAATTGAAGGATTCGTAATAAAACTGAGTCTTGTTGAATTTTTTGAATTTTTACGTAATTATTATGTATTTTACAAAATTATTATCCGAGTATTATTTTTCGATTGTTTATCGTATACGTGATGATTTATTTTCTCACTGGTAAGAATATTATTAATATATTATCGATATACGGCGAGGGACAAAAGTACTCGTACACTCTATAAAACAAAATAACTTTTCTAAAATTACTCCAAATGTTTTTTTTGAGAAGTTATAAACATTAGTTTACTAGATGGTAGTAAAAAATATTTCGAAAAGATTGCAATTGGTCGGAATTGCTAAGAAGTGGCAAATGGTCACGTGTTACAACTTTTTCATCTGAACCTGAACGTTTAAGGAAAATTTGAACAATACTTTTTATAAATTTATGTCAGTTACATACATGCTGTGAATCTCATCATTTCGTCATATTGGATATATTCAATTCTTCCATTTATATGCATCGTTATCTTAATTTCTCCTTAAGAAGTCGCGTGATCTCATACATCTTCTTTGGATCTGTGACAAGAATACCACGCTTGGCTCTCTGAACTAATTTTTATGTCTAGGTGTTCGCAGAACATATGAAAGGAAGTTTTTCTAAGATGTTTCTGTTTCTAAGAAGTCTCATCTAGTTTTCACAACGTTTTCCTTGCAGTTAAAGGAACTTGAAGTATTGCGTTAATTCCTATAAAATGTACGTAGAAGGAATATTCTCTAATCATATTTAAGTGGAATAAAGTTCGTCGAATCAAATACAGAAGGAAATTAGAATAGAAAATTTAATAAAAATTCACCCTTTGAATTTTATTCTCGTAGGAAATTTCACGAAGTTTTCCTATTTATTCGGCGTGTTACAGCAGTTAGCAAGAAGTTACTTGTTAATTACAAAGACTCAGTTATATCAGTGAACATAAATATGCACTGAAGAAAAAGGAGAACAAGAAAAGCTTCTGATACTTAAGTAGATTTATTTGGATACAGTTACCATAATGACTGCAGACCTGTCAAAAAGATAATATTTCGCAGAAGGAATTCAACTGGAAACTTATCTCTCTTATTATGTCACGATCAATAACATCTCAACAGAAGCTTTCTTTTTTTATGTTAGTACCTATACGTCGGTTTATCGAGGTATACTTGTACGATATTATTGCGCGTTATTAATCGTTCGTTGGTCCACACATGAATACATTTGTCACATTTGCACGCATAAATGTCATACGGTAAAATCTTGATTATTAGAACATTAATTATCGCTCAATGAAAAATTATGCGCGGCACGTTGTGAGCAAAATCGGAGAAGGATAGTGAAATAAATTATTATATCTTTATTTAAAAATTTGTTAATAATATCTACGAAATAATTTAAAAAGAATTACGTCTCGTATAGAAAATGTTCACTTATGAGAAATTCGATTATTCGAACAACGTGTGCCGCAAATATTTTTTATTTCAATTATTGGTAACAATGGAAAAACGAAGAATTTAACAAATATCGAATATAATAATAGCAATTAATACTCCTGCAGAAAGTTGATCAAAAAAAGCCTGTCCTTGGCTCCGCATTGCTAAAAATAAAGATTATCAGAACAATTACAGTGAAACAACCATAATTACAGTGTTTGCCTCTCGTAAATTGAAAGGCCATTACTGTTTGGTAGAAATAGCCGGTGTAAAGGCAAACAGCTAACAGGGGAAGAAGCAAAAAGAAAAAAGAAGTGCAACGAGTCGTGGCCGGCGTTTCTTATCTCGCCATTTGCCGTGAAACGTAACGCGAACCTTTGACATTCACTTTCTAACGGAACTAATGTGCGCGCTGATATTGTGAAAAATCGACGCTTGAAAATATGCGAACCGAGTCGCCAATGGTTAAGCAAAACGGAAAAATAATCGAGAAAGGTATAACGGGGTGGAAAGGCTAGTGGTGGTTCGTGATAAGAAAGGGTTCGATAACTCTATATATATATATATATACAGTGGCTATAAAAAATATTTACACAGCAGATTCTACATTTCAGTTTCGTAGTAGGAAATTTTTCTACCTGTACGAAAGAGTTGCTAATAGAAATAATTTTTATAGCCACTGTAAGTTTACGAATATCAGGCTATTTGCAAAATCTTTTCTATACGTGGTTCTGTATCTGGAAATTTTGACTCGTATGAATATTTTTATGTATATCTATATTTACAGATTTTATATATTCTAAATATGTATAAAACATTGTTATTCTCTTCTCCTTATAGAGAGATCTCTCTTTTTACGAAGCATATTTTTCTTGACGTTCTTGCGAATAAGACATGGTGCACTTAAACTTGCATCAGTTTTATCAAGAGCAAATATATATTTCGTTCAGTTAATTATACGGTAATTTAATAAAGTATGACGTTATATACAACATTAAGTATAGAAGAATTAGTAAAAAAAAAAGTTAAGATATAACAATCACTCTAGAATTTAAACATAACACGCGGTAAACAATATAAGTATAAACAATAATCCATTTATTTTCGATTTAAAAATGAGAAAGAGGAAGAGTATCCAATGCAATAATTTTCGCATAATTTCAAATAATCATTGTCGTTTCTTGGAAGTAGACTTTATTAATAGTATATTTGGTTGTAACATAAATTTGTCCTGTTTTTTTGTATTCATTACAATATTTGTAATGCGTGTATTAAAACAGGACGAATTTATGTTACGATACGATATAATAGTTTTACGCGACGTACTAATATAATAGTTTTCCGAGTGAGATACAAAAGCGTATCAGGCGCGTAAAAAGTTATTTCGTGTCCATAAACACCGGTTGGCTTCGCGCATGAATGTAAAGTGAACGTGCTCAAGCAGTAAACCGCGGCTCACCCGTTAGATTCGCATTCTTACCGAGTACGCGAGTCCTAGTTTTCTGACTCTCACCCACAACAGCGTCGAGAGCAGATTCCAGAACAGAATATATACTGTATCCTGTCTATCCTATCCTATGCTATCCCTATCCATCTGTCTGCGATCGTTCAAAGCCGAGCTGGAACGTATGTACGTATCACGTGTACGAATGGCGTCTTTCGAAAGTATCCTGAACGATTGCTAACTTCTTCATAGATACCGTAGATATACAGCACCCGCGAGTATCAGTCTATTTCAGACAGAGATCTCTACAATATCCTTTTTATTACTTATTATTTTTTTCATTTCTTTCTCGAATGCGATTGGAGAATAATTATTGTGTAACGTAAGTTTCTTTCATTTTGAGGTATCGCTGATTTATGTAAGATACTTGATAAAGTAATGGGACTTTATTCTTTTATATATATATATATAAAAGTTATTGTAAAATGAACTTTAAGACTTCTATGATGGAGAAACTGTGCGTTTACCTTGTTCTTAAAAATTTATTAGTAAAAGAAGAGATTATGAAATATATATATTGCCTTAGTTTTTCTGTTTTATTATGTCTTATTCCTTTCTGCCTTGTATAATCAATTTCTTTAACCACATTAAATGATCTATGATGATTCTTCCTATCAGGGCCAAGTAGCTTCTAAGAGCGGAATATATCTGAATTTTCTTCAGGTTAAATTAATTTCCATTCTTGTTTACTTTTGGATAAAATGAAATAAGGAATAATAATTTTGGCATAGATGATTATTGAAATGATGATTTGATGAAGGATCTTAATCGAAGTGCTTGGAATTTCAAAATATCGAAGTGTTAAACATTTTTAGGGCGACTAATATTTGTAGAATTCTTAATATTAATAAACATTTTCACGATTCATGGAACAAGCATCTGGATTCAGTATCGTGTCATTATCTTCTCGACTATAATTTGCTTTTTATCTCATAGATATTATATTGGTCAAAAATTTTAAATCAGGAAAACAAGGTAATGCGCTTTGTTTATTCTACCACATAAAATTTTTATCCGCAAAATAATTATTGCGAAACCAGCAAATATCTGTAATTTAAAAAATTACGGACTCGAAAAAATTAGTTTCATTATCGGTCGAATCTTACTTCGGTTGTAAAAATTAACATGCCCATAAAACTTCAATAAAAAAAGTACATGTTTGTAAAAGACGCAAGAAAAAAGAAAAAATAAAGGACATTCGCCTAGATGCAAAAAACATAAAATCTGCCGTTAAACCTGTGCTCTAAGAGATGCAATAAAACCTCGTGCGATAATCGAATAATCGAGGTCATATTTTATGTTTAAAAGCGAGTACAATATTTACACGCAGATAAATGTTACATGACAATCAAAAGCATTAAGACAATAATACAAAATTAATAATATCAGAATTACTGAAACCCGACCGTTACTTATTCTTCTTTCTCTGTTTCTTTCAGCATTTAACGCATTTTACAGATTCAATGTAGGAAAAATAGTAAAAAGTATATCAGACGAGTTAAACTGTTTGTACATTATACGTTCGTCTTTTTCAACCTCGCTCTAATTGGAACTTACAATTCTAACTTTAGCTTAACTTAATCTTAATGGCTAAAATAAATTGTTCGGCATTTATATCCTTCTCGACCATATGGAATTTACACTTTATTTGGACTTTACACGCTAGAATTTACTTTAACTGGCAAAAGAATCGTTTCTCAGTTTCTTGACACTCTAACCGTTTAGCATTACAACATTTCAATTATGATGCATAATCTATAACAGAATTACGCCGTTGGGAAACATTTAAAGAGCTGCTATAAAATTGTATTACAAAATTAGCAGCTGTAAGTATTGTTATGTAACGTGAATATGTATAGTTTGTAAGTGTATTACATATAGCATATACAAGATGTGCAGGCTGTTGGCTCTCGGCGTTTTTCTCGTAAAAGATAAGTACGAGGAAAAAAAATGAAACGGGGGAAAGATGAATAGTTCGAAATGAGCTATGCGCATGTAGGCGTTAATATCTTTTCGCAAGTGCAAAAGTCTATGCGCATTGTACAGTTGCAGGAATTTTCTTAAATGGAAACCTTTCTTTTCTCGCATGCATTCAATCTTCTCGCCATTCCACGGAAAAAAAAGTAGTAGAGTAATACGGTGGAAAACTGATTAGTCCAAAAGATGTTTCAACTTTAATTTTGGACTTTAATTAGAGTATGAAAAGCAAGGAAAGACGAAGCGCAATACTCCTGTATTTGTGTCTTCGTTGCCTTACGTGCTACGAATTCTACAAAATTAAAGATCTTCCTAGAATGACGAGAGGATTCGGCATACGCAAACCAAAAACGAAAGCTTCCATTTAAAACGATATTTTTGCGTTTGCGAAAGAAATATTTTCGCAAATCCGTAGTCCACTGTCAGCCATTCATCCGCCTCCTTTTTCATCTTTTCCTCGTACTTATCGTTTGCGAGAAGAACACTGGAAACTAACAGCATGACCATTTATACATATAACATATATCCGCGTGGAATTTACATCCTTCTCCCTCGAAAACATCTCAAAAGTTTCCCTACTTGCGCGATCTATCGTGTCAACTGCTCGATCACCGAGTGGGCCACTCTTTGCCAAAGAAAATCCTCTCGATACAGCATATAATCGAGCCTACGTTAGTTCGATCCGTTCGCGAACAAACGAAAGAAACAATCCCCGTACTGTGGCCGTAGCGAGGCACAATGGTAGCAAACGTGTAATCGCGGTGTCGAGCACACGGCAATGGGGCAGAGGAGAGAACCACCGTTACTCACTCTTACTTCTGCCGGGTGAACGACGAACGGTTCTGGCGATCGGATCGTCGTAACACACTTTCGCAACGCAGGATGCGCGCCAGAGACGCCGGCGAGCCCCGATTCAATTGAAATTCAATTACAAAACTATTTTCGAGCCTTGACTGGCCTGGATCCGCTGAAACCGGTGTGTCCTGTGTGCAGGGCCGAGAATCCTTGCCAGTGCCCCCTCCTGCCCTTCGCTGTAACCGCGAGAAAGGCATAGCTCCGAGGAGAAAGTATTCTTATTCCGCTCGTAGGATAGTCTGCCTCTGGTCTGCGGCTGACCGATCGTCCGATGCTTGTCGCAATTTCTATCCTAAACGGAGATACGCTGATCGAGCCGACCCAGGAATCCCGGTTTTCAAGAGTTCTCTCGCGCGTTCTTAGGGGAAAGAATTTTTGTTGCGTTCGGTTGTTCAGAAAATTCCTGACGTTTCTGACAGATAATTATCGTAATTACCTGTGCGGGTCGTTTGCAAAGCTCTTGGCATCTTTTGACGATCGCTGCGCGTGTCTTGCCTCGTATTGTAACGATGAAATGGGAATTATTTAATTTTAGGAATTATTTATTCCTACTGCAATATGAAAATGCTGAAATCAAATACCGCTGCTGATCGAAATCTGCTTAATTACGGATGTTTCGTATTTCGGTAGAACAGCTGTGCCTCGTGTACCAGTCAACGGCATGGATGGTACACGTTAAATGTTAACTCAAGTTAACGCGGGCTCGTTATCATTTGCTTTCTCTTTTGGAAAGATTTTTTAATGGTATCGAGCCTTTAAAGAGAGAAATGGCAATTTCTTAGACGTGTCATTTTTGTAGCACACCAAAGGAATTGTTAATGAAAGAAAGATTCCTCGACAAATATCGTATCACCGATCTTAATCGGAAATGTCAAATAGTGTTAAATAGAATCGCGTGGAAGTTTCGTGGCGAATGCGTATAAGAGGTAAAAATTTTATTGTAGCAATTTTGTCGTGCATGACGTAAAAAAATGTTTTGTCGGAGATTGTATTATGTGTTAATTGGAAAGAAGAGGTAATGAAGAAGAAATAATATTATGACTAAAACGACTATCGTTTCTTAATACGATAAGAATGTACCAATGTATTTCGTATTGAGAAATCCTTTGCCAAATTGAATAATCTAAAGTGGAAATTTTGCTTGCCTCTTAAAGATTCGCAGTAATAATATTTACAATGAGTCAGAATAAGAATCTGTGTCTGTTATTGATAGAAATTATTAAGAGAAAAAAATATTCACCAATTATCACTCGTCAATTTCGTATATTATTGGGTACTATAGAATATGACACGTTCTTTGAATTCCACATATTTTACGAATTCGAGGGAAAAAAAATAGAATTCCGTTTATGACTCAATTTCCTCGTATAAATTATTTTTGGAACGAGAAATTACTATCTCGATATGCGTCTTCCTATTTTATGCAACAAATTTCATATGTAAAATAGAATTTCTTCGATCACGAAGTTATTCGTAGTTTATCATATAAATTATAGCTCATCCTACTTTAGAAGCAACGTAAATAACACGAATCAAGACATTTCTAAAAAACATCTACTCGTCACTTTCTATTCGACACTAATAAATTATCCCGTACTTTGCTTTCGATATATCATACATTACCACGAAACGGATGATACGTCGTTCAATATTATTGCAACAAGAAATTTAATTTCCTCTTTCCTTCGACCGTCAAATTCCAAATTTCGAACTGAATTCCGAATATCCTCGTCGCTGGTACATATTTTTTAAGACGAAGAAAATACGACTTCTACGTCTGGAACGAAATAATCTTATTTAATAGGATTCAGGATCGACGAAAGTGCTAATTTTACAACTGAAATGAAATATCTGAAGAACTGAAATAAATGAAACGAGATAGCTTTCGTTAACGGTATAGGAAAACGGTATCACGCAGAATACGAAGAATTTTCAAGTTAAGTCCTCGTTAAAGATATTGAAAAATAGAGAAATGAAATATCTTCGCCGGTGGTATTGGCGAACGAGGTAAAGCAACGATTCCATGAAATAGTTCGATTGGAAAGCACGTGATCGGTCGAATGCAAAAGATCGCCGCAGTCGGGCTTCATTGAATTTCATTGGTCGATCACATTCAATCTCCGTACATCAGTTTTCGATGAGGAACAACGGGATTCGTGGCATTCTAGGTGCGGTGCCCGTTGTATTCACCGGCCGTTTCTATTCGAAACTCGTGCCGACCGGCGCGGTTCTACACGTTCCTTACACCCGTGCAAGCCTTCTTGCAAGATGAATGCTCGAGTACTCTCTCGATTCTCCGTTTCGTGCTAGGAATAAAATCGATCTCCGTAGGTGTATTAAGGCCTAAATGGGAAAAGAATCTTCGGCCTTCGGTCGTTAGTTCTACCACCGCTATAAATAAAGGGAATACGGTGTGAATAGATCAGACGTGATAATGATATTAAAAATGCCGACGGAATTGTATATAGGAAGAAGTTTCAGTTTCGCAACTTGTCGATTTGGCGAGGATAAAGGCAATCGTTCCATTCTTCGGGTAATTGTGGGAAAGATATACAATTTGAACGGTTGGTACGAATTTAATAAAAATTCGTGTCATTTACCTTCACGATCGTGTTGCGAAAGTTTGTAACCGGATAGAGCGAATTTCTACGAATTCGACGTTTATTCGATTATAGCAAGATTTTAGTGGACCGCTGAGTAAAAATGAAAAATGAAATATTGAGTTTTAGGTACTGGAAGAAATATTAGCAAGGAAACAGTTCCACCTTGAAATTGAACGATCCTGATAATATTTTGTGAAAACGCGATACACGTGTACATGCATGTATTTGGCTTTAAAGTTAAATGCTCGCGATGCTTGGACGATATTTTGGAAAAGTTTGATATATATTTAGTTTTATAATGAAATATTCGTAATACTTGAGGAAAATTTTGTAAGAACGTAAAATAAATTTTGTTCCCTTATGACGGTCGTAAATTGTATTTTCAAACTTAACATTTTATTATTAGGAATTATTAGAAATGGCGCAAAAAGATGTCAGTTTAGTTTCAATATATTGTAGAGAATAAAATATGAGTAAAACACCTAGTATACCTTTGTTGTCAGGAAATAAAAATTCATGGCAATATATACGTATGGGTAACAAAAAAGAATAGTAAAAAATATTTTTCACAAAATTTAGTCATAAATAGATATAACGCAACGTTTTCTTATTTATCTTTATGAAAGTGCCTTTTCATATGTGTACACGTGTATTTTGAAATGAAGGCAAAAATGTAGAAAGTAAGAAACATATATTTTAAAATGCTTTGTTACTGCATAACAGTAAGCTTCAAATACTGCGACTTCTCTTGATTTTCATTGAGCGAAAACAATTTCCTATATAGATTATTTATTCAAGAATTCGATCTCCAATAGCGAATACTTCCTGTTCACAGTATAAAATTAATTCGCGACATTAAAATGCATTTTTATGCGATAAAACGATTGTTTCGTCCAATACGTATAAAATGGCCAATATCTCTAAAAGTATAAAAACTTTAATTTCCTTGGCCCGGACTTACGACAATAAGAAACGAAAATCGAACAGTCGATAAAACAACTAATCGATATCTGCTTACATTATCATAAAAATAAAATAATTCCAATCAAGCTAGCAATTTAAACGTAGGAACGGTATAAAAAATATTTAAAAAACTTGACATAACGACAATTAACAGGAAAAAAGTTACATTTAGCGCATAATTAATGGATACCAAAGAAGATAACAAGCCAATAATTCCTAAGATAAATATTTTCATGCGGACAACGATAGCCTGTTAAAAAATTAATTGACATCGGTAGCATTTCACATTTATTTCTTTCGAGGCAAACGGCTAA
This sequence comes from Bombus confusus, assembly GCA_014737475.1. Taxonomy (NCBI): domain Eukaryota; kingdom Metazoa; phylum Arthropoda; class Insecta; order Hymenoptera; family Apidae; genus Bombus; species Bombus confusus. The sequence goes on along the minus strand of JACXIV010000002.1, from coordinate 5,510,205 downwards.
TCTTCCGTCATTTTTGTAATCAAAGTCGAACAAAATTTAGTCATCACGGATTCCAATTACTATACGTCGCCGATAAACACCATATAGAACTATAAATGTATCGAAGAACTAGATACCAACAATAAATGAAAAAGTATACTAACATAAATACGTTCAAAATTGTACATTCTTGCTTTACAATAAAATTTTCGTAAATTGATTTTCTCTGACTTTTGTAAACCAAAATGGTAATTTAATCCCGTAATTAGCGTCAATTTCATTTCATCGTCATTTCATTTATTCCTATCGGAAACGTACGTGTTTCCATCTGAAACATTATTCTAAATACATTTTTCATACAATTGTCTTTGTTTCCTGTCTGGTTCTTCGACCGGGTAAATTTTACATGAGCGTTGCATCTGTAGAATTTGACGATCCACGGTACGGCGATGATAAATTTTTATTGGTCAGTTGCTCGCCCGACCTGTCGACATTTATTACTGCTGCTATCTGGTACCGGTTCGTGGGCACGCGGATTGCAATGCGAACCAGTATCGAGAGATGAAAGGAAGGAACGGAAGGCTATGTTAACGCGTCGGGGGCGACAATAATAGAGTTCTGCGTTTCGATTTATTGTAGGCTGGCCGTTAGCGGCTTGTAATTTATTGAAGTGGAATATTGGAATTGTTCGAGTAGCCTTTGACGCCTCGACTGATCGATATTGCTTGCTTGCTCGCTTCGTACACAGCTTATTCGTTTCGGCTTTTGTTAAGCGACTAAATGAACTTCATCCTTGTTGTTCTGTTATTTAAAGTCACGTCAACTACTAGGTTTCGGCTATTAGCGACCACTTTTGTCAAAACAACGCACACGTACGTTCTCGTTTCTTGCTAAGCTCTAGCCGGCAGTCTGAAGCCCAGTCTACACTGGCAGAGACTTGTCCATAGACACGTATTCCCAGGCAATTTCATTCGACAACGGAAAACAAAATTCAGGTCCAGAGACGATCCGCGAGTAAAAACCTGACTGACAGACAATCGTCGGCGGACATGCGTTCGCAGTCAATCGATATACGTCGTCCGGTGAAAAGCCTCGTAAAATGCACGTTCACGGACCAGTATTTTGTGTTCCATTAGAATGGAAGACGAGAGACAACGTCTGCGAGCAAATGTAGGGAAAACGTGTTTTTTACTCCGTTTAGGAAGCAACGATCCCGCTGCGCGATGGCGAGATTTATGACGAGGCATTTGCTATTGAGGCAAGGAAAGGCGAAAGTAGAAAATTTGAAAATACATGCTGTTTGTGGAAATCGCTGCAGAGTCACGTACCATCCATTCGTGGATATGTCGCAGAGAATCGTTCGGAAACCGAACTTCGGCTCAACTTCATCATTTTCCAAGCAATTATACAGTTTTTAATACATTACTCGATCTTTCATGGTATTTCCTATAAAAAGTTATTAACCTGTGTATTTATATCGGAAAACTATTACCGAGTACCGAACAAAAAAAATTGCTTGCAAGGCTTGAGAAACTTAAATCAAATCGTTGAATTCTGGGTTTCCATCAAACGTTAACAACCAAACGCGTGTGTAGCATTTTATGGGAGAAAACCTTTTCGTTGTTATAATATCAATCGTTTGTATTTATACGATATCCGACTGCAGAAATAGGTGTACGCATTTATTCTTCGAAAGTCAGGATCTAAAAAGCCCAAGGTACCGTGCTTCGTACTTGAGAGGAACTTCGACAATCCGTGTCTAACAATTGCGTCTCTAACATATCTTCAACTCATCGACATCGAAATGTCGCTGAGTTGCTAGTGAACAAACGACATTGCCTGCGATCTACATACATCTTTCGGCGACTGTAGGCGGGCGATGTACGTGGACGATGTCTGTCAGTGTAAACGCGCCTTAGATCTGCTAGCAAAGTATCGTTTGTGACAATCATCGTAGCACAGTAGAAATTTATTTACTGGAATGAATTGTTAGTTAACGCCCGATTGACTGAACTTTTACTGGTTGAATTTTCTTATCTGAAAACGAGCTCGTATTATGCGGTTGGCAAATAATAGCGCGGAAAATCGGTGAGCTCCGATTGCACGAATTCGAATTACATAAACTTCTATCGTGTAAACTGTTTGTCCTGCGATAAGTTCGGATAAATGGAATTCTACCACACTTAATAGTTAATAGATGCGTCTGATGTTCATTGAAACATTCGTTTACATTCACACACGCGTACACGTGAGCGACAACGAGTGTGCGAAGGATGGTTCTAGGGGAATGGACCTATGTGCGATGTATATTTCACGTCATTCGGAGTATAATGCGATCCTAATTGTCTTCGTATCTCTCGTAGCAGGGGAGATACGTCAATTTGAATATTTCATTCGTACGTAATTTAATTAATTTAATAAAATGGTATGGTGGGAGTTAAAAGCGATTTTCAGTTTGATCGCACAAGCAATTTCCTTCTTATCGTTTTGCTATAACCACTTTCAAAGGTGTTTTAAGTGCATCCATGTACGAACCTATTTCCCAGTTTTACAAAGGAATGGATTTAAAGCGTATTATCTTGACAAAGAGGGTTGAAAAATTCTCTACGCGTATGCACACAATTTATCACAGGTCATCTAATAATACACAACGATTCTAATAAAAGACAGTTTGAAAACCAGATCAAAAATCACACTTTAAAAACTAAATGGTGAAGAGCAGCAATGAAATATTTTCGCAATGTCAAACTCGTTACTCTACTTTCTTTAAACGTCGCATCAAAAACTCACGCGCATATCTGAAATATTTAGAAACTTTAATTTCAACATCGGACCAAGAGTCTTGAAATTTGAGTATAGAGTTTCAATTCGAACATTAACTTCAAGTTACATTGAGCTTCAACTATAGAAACTATAATCGCCCAAATATATCGGCTTGCTCCTATACCTAATCCAAAAATATAAAACACCATCGAAAGGATTTGTGCACCCTTCATCCGTACGAGCGTCGTACTCTGCATCCAATCCAGCTGCATACTCTTTTTCTATACAAATATAGATACCCGTACAGCGAAAACAAGCCTCGTGCGAGTCGTTAAGTGCCCAATGAAAAAAATATCGAGCTAAAAAACAAAAGCAGCGATAAAATATTTGCAGAGTTTCATAATGTTTCTGCATTCTTCGCGTGCGTCAAACCAAAGAATCACTCTCGCCAAAGTAAAAGCCCGAAGAAAAAGTATTCGAATAGCAAGCAGCCAAATCTGAACATTCGTTACAAAAGCTGCATGTACTTCTCCGACTATACAACGTTATAACATGTAACATGCAAACTTAGCGGATAATAAACCGACTACCGAACCAGCCCGCCATTATATTTTAACTACCTACCAATATTTCACGGTTGAGCCATGCGGTTTCCCTCTCACTTGACAAGCGACCAGAATCTTTTTCCACCGCGGGGCGTGATCACATAGGTGTACCGACACCCGATTTACATGAAAAGAACGCGCGACAAGGAGCAGCGCGTGTACGCAATCGGCAGCGAGCGAGACCCGCGCGTCTGAATTATGCGAACTGTTGCACTGGCTGTTCAATAGAAGAAAAGAGAAGAAAGGAAGAGAAAAAAGAAAAAAGTCGACTCGAGATTCGAACCTGCCGATCGCGTTAGGCCGCGTCGATTGAAAGTTGCCGCGAATTTTTTATCTCTGTTAATTATATTCCCTGCCAAGGTCCTTTTACGCTGTTACATTCCTCGCCGTTGCGAGCAACAAGAGGCTAAAGCCTCGTTCAGATTGGTTAAGTCGAGTACCTGTTTGTTTGAATTTCAGTCGTTCCAGGCTTCCGTTTGTCGTTGAAACTTTAAGAACGTCGTTTGTACGAATTCCGTGTATTTGTAATGCAGTTACCTTATCAGTGCGTCGCGAAATCATCGTATTATTGTAACCCTGAATTTCGTCACTAAGAATCCATATTCATTTCATGAACAAAATTTAACCGATATTTCGATTTGCTGCAGAGAAGAAGATAAAAGCTCGTACGAGATGTTTGTAATAACTTTCTTATTAAATCCTGTTAATTTACCAAAATGGTTCGTTATACTGTTAAACGCAATACGACCAACAGGAATGAAGAAACTGTTAGGGAAGAACACTAAGGACAACAAAGCCTTTTAAATTACACGCGAAGCCAAGTGATTTGATTAACGAGGATCACAGTAGGAAGAATATTTCAAATCAGGTAAATATCAGTCATACAAATAAGTGGTTTCAAGTTACGTGAATTAACCCGAAGGAGACTGGACGTTTTGACACGCGTGCACGTGCGACCAGTAACATTTTTCCTCCGATGACTCGAACGAGTCTCCGCGATCGAAAGGACGATCCAAGGCACCTGTTCTAATCGTCGATCTAAGGATCCAAGACTGGAGAATCGAGCGGCTCCGCGGGGTTAAATCACGACGATTCGACGTCGCTTCGTGGCAACCACTAGCGAAGGATAAGGAACTCGTCCTGCGCCAGACCTTTCACTCGCCGCGCAGATTACGTTCAGCTGGTCAGGTTCATAAAGAGATTTATCGATCCCTCGATTTATAAAGTCGCCGATTTGCCACCTGTTCGCTGCCATACTGGACACACTGAAAAGGTGCTTAGTGGAACTTGCTTTGATGTAGTTGCTGTTGGGATTCCTGGCCGAGTTACTCGCTTGTTCCTTGATGACTTCTGATCGAAGAAACGAGAAGGATGCAGAATATGGTTAAATGAGTTTAGGATCAACGCTTCAGCCCTTTGCCTTTTACGGCTGAGCTTAATTCGTGACGTGGATCATACGCTTGTAGTTCGACAAGGGCGAGTTATGTTTATGAGAGAATCTAATTTGAAGAACTTCGATATTTCTGCGTGTAAATTTTAAGCCCAATTTCGAAGCTTGGAAAATATTAGATACAAATTTTGTCCGTGCAGAGATTAACACTTCGTATTTGATACAATGTTATGCCTAGATTGTGCATAACTGTGAATGCAGATCGTACGCAAAAATATGTAAAATATTCAAAATACAGTAGCCATTGTATCTTTTATCGAGATTCCATTATTTCGAATTACATTCGTGAAAGTACGAATCTGCATAAATATTTGCGGTCTAGTTACACCAACTAAATTAAATAGGTACTAAACAAAATCTGGGAACAGAATATTAAGTAACTGGTTTAGATAATTTTGCGAAAATTTGGGATGATGTTTGAACAGGGAGAATTATCGGCTTACAATCCTCTTATTTAGTTATCGAGCGATTCGTGCGTTGAAGGTTTCCCATTGAAAAAGAAGAAGAAATTCAAGCAGTATGTCAAAAATACAATGAAATTTGATATAAATTTGGAAGGAAATGTGATACGACACAGAGCATGGTTACGTTGAAAATAAAAGATATAATACAACTCGGAATGTATTTGAAATAAATGATTCGACGCGCGATTAATTGTTACATTTTTCATTACAATTCGTTAAATTTTATTCAAACGAAACCGAAAAACAAAGAGAGAAAAGAAACCGACGTTGAATTTTTATTATGCCCACAGAACTGTTATTCACACGAGATTCCTACTCTTCGCTCGTTCTATTCTTACAATTACATTTTAAAAGGAAATATAGTCTTATCGCGATAATTCCTCAATTGACACGACCATCCATCTGTAGAGATTTAAGAAGACATTTATTAAATCATAAATAAATGCAATCATTTATTTGCCACCTGCTCTTCGGATGATATATCGTAAAAAGGGCGGTAGAACTTCCTCGAATGCACGATGATACCAAGATGACGTTACCAAGATGGCAGAAATGTGAAAGATTATATTTAAAGGAAACATATGACATAGTAAGCGTCAGATCTAGGAAGATGCGCGAAGACTTTTATTGAGTTTTTGATTTATAAAATCACTGATGAGCCACCTGTTTGCCAATGATTGCACAGTAAAGATGGCGCTTAGTACAATTTATTTCATCGTAAAGATTCTTGATTGTCTTTTACTCCTTTTCTCTTCGAACTGTTCTCAAATTCTATAACTAGAAAACGGTAAATGAATTGTCAGCATTTTGTAATTCTTTGATTCTGGAACCTCAGCAAACACCGTTTATTTTTCGCTAACAATAAATGTACATACAAAAACGGATAAGTTAACGAAACAACATTGGACACAAAGATAGCGAGGTAAATATACATCATAATTCCTCGACATTAGAATTACCAACGATAAACGTACAGCGAACTATATACGCATTTCTGTTAAAATAGCCATAACAATCGGCTTACAAGAAAAATTATTCATATTTTTCACCGAGTATCACATCGTGAAAAATCTGCATTAATATAAATTCGCTTGATATTTACGAACAATTACGATCTAATTAATTTATTTTTATAACGAATTAGAAACCGTGTCAGTTCACACGCTCTAAACAGATCCTGTTGCAAGGAACATTGAACGAACGAAATCATGCCTGACGGAATATTTCTTAAAAATTAAATCAGTGCGTTCAGCATCCCTTATCAAATTCATCGTCGACGTGTCCTCAAAGAATGAACACATCCAAGTTCGCCGTTGCACCTCCGAAAAACCTGATCCGTGAAAAACAATTCGGCTCAGTCTGGACGCGTTCCGCATGAAGAGACCGTAAATTATCCACGAATCGAGGCGAGATTTATGCCTTTCGATTCTGGCCCGTTAAACGTGTCCTGTTAAAGCGCGAAAGAGCGTACCGATGACGGTAACCTACCGACAGAGATTATATCCACGACGACAGGGCGAAGCGGAAGATTTATGAGCAGCTTTTTATCCAATAGGATATGGGTGTTTGGAAAAACGATCCGCTCGATGTGTTTCACGTCGAAAGAGGTGTGGATTATTTCCGCGCGGACAGGTTGCAATGAGATTTACACAGCTGCTCTCTGCCCTTCGTTGAATAATACCACGGAACGCGTATCCTCGAGATTCTCGAATAAATCGAGTTGAAAATAATTCCCTGAGACTAAGTGGATCGTGTTAAGATTAAGGTGACGGCGGCACGGTACCCTTGAGTGGATCGGTCGGTATCGGCGAAGGATTAAAAAGCTGAAGCCGCGAACGATTTTCGGGTGTCAAATATAATTTCGTCGCTGTAACAGGCTGGAGTAAAAATTCGCACCGCGACCGGTTTGCTTTTTCGTCGAGCGGCGCTCGGTTAGAAAGTTATCCTGCAAATGGTTTAATTACTAAATCCCGCGTGCTAAATCAATCGCAGAAATGATTTATCGCGCGATTTTCCTCGCGTTTTAACGTCACGTTGAGTCACGTCGGCGTTTTCGAAACGTCGAACTGATTTTCACCTAGATATAAGGATAATTTTCAGTGGAACTTAACGAAGATTATGGCGCTCGCAGGGATATCGAATGACTGAAAGGTGGAATTTTTCAAATTGCTTAGTTTCGCGAGGGAAACGTTCTGCTGTATTTTCGTAGCGAGTTGTTTTTCCGTATTGCTAAACTTCATCTTTCTGGAGAAGCGGCTAATCGTTTAGAAGCGAATGCAAATTTTGCAATAAGTAATGCTCTCGGACCATCGATGATTGTAAATAACAGAAGGTTTGAAAGGTACAAATGTATGTACGCGGTGAAAGTCTAAGGAGTAGGTACTTCCTCTAAAAAATATTATGCAAATTGTATATTGTAATATGAAAACATTAATACTGTGACCTTTAAATCCATAAATGTAATCTTTCTTAAATAACTCACCCATTAAGAAGTTGAAGCGCAAGTTGTTGAAAGTTGTACCTGTGTGGGTACGAGCGAAGGCGTTTGTTTCTCTTCTCGTTAATGGAGTACTCTCAAGAATAATTCACGAATGAAGTTTATGAAAATTCTATGAATAATATTAAGAAGTAAAATTTCAAGATGATTCTCTTTCAATTATAATTGCTCGGTATTACTTTGCGATGTACATATATTTAGTTATATAATAAACTGTTACAAATTACTTTACATAATTCTATCTTTCAATGTATTACGCGTATATTTTTTTATTTTTTATTTTTTTTTTTTTTTTTTTTTTTTTTTTTTTTTTTTTTTTATAGAAATTACAACGTATTATAATAACGTCAGGTATTAGGTGGTAATGTTCATGAAATATTTTAACTATGCTGCTTGGTGTTATTTTAAATATAAAAGATTATAAATTCTGTAGATTATTTAATTGTTAGAATAAATTTATTTAGTCGAAACTAACCGATGATCGTACTTACTCATTTACGTAACATGTAAATTTTATTCTTAATCTGGTTCCAAGGTCCGAAATACACGATATCGTTGCAGCAAAACGTTTACACGCTTCGAATAAAATAAACTACATATTTTACCGATTTGCCTGCTCGCAATACTTTGCAAACGTGCAAAATATATTTTACCGTAAATCTGTCATCGTGAGAACCAAGAGATAATTTAAAAACCAACCGTGAAAAACATTTTACCCTTTTGATGGTATGGCGCTTTCGAATTCCACGCGCTGTGTATGCACTGTTCCTTTCGTTTGATACACAATTTGTTTTCGCATTGCCGTGAGCGGAGTTAAATAAAACAAAAAACCAGATCGTAATGTCTACATAAAAGAAATATATGCGCTCTTTTGTATGCAAGTATAATTGATTTTTATGCAATTGTTCCTATTTCGTGGTCATTTTCTGCGTATTGTGCACCTACATATGTCACTACATTTAATGGCTCGCAAAATATTTGGACATTTACCATAGAAAATTTGCATATATACATATTGTATATGTGTTTCTGATTTATTATTTTATTATTATTAAAGTTCTTATTATTATTAAGCGGTTTATATTTAAAGTTCACAGTAACTGCCAGGATTATTAGCAAACTACTTTTTTGTCATTAGTAGTGTAATAAAATTTTAAAATATTTTCTATAACACACAGACGATATTCATAAAGAAATTATGTAAGCGTTCGAATATTTTCATATGTATATACGTAAAGCTGATTTATTCGCTACAAATAATCGAATTATCTTTCGTAAGGAAAATATTTTTAATCAGTCGTATATAAATGACTCTGGCTCGTTAATTTGAAGACTTATGAACCAAACAATCCCTGATATTTATGACTTTCGGCTATTTGTTCTCGGATACTGAATTGGTCGGATTAGTGCACCACTAGGCGAGTAAGGTTAAATCATTTTCATGGAAATGTGTGAAACGATGAATAAATACGTCGATTAAATTATTAATATACGTCGGCTGCAAAGTATTACGTAGAGATATCGAAGTTTTTAAAAGTAATTGAAGTGACTATGCAATGGAAGTGTTTCTTTATTGCGTAGGTGGTGAAAGAATTTCTCCAACGTACAAAGGAAGAAGATGTCGCAGCAAATGCGGAAGGCATTCCTGCAGTAATGTAACAGATCGCGTAGAATTTATCGACGGTGAGTAGAATTTTACTTTTGTTTTTGCTGAAGATGGAATGAAAATGATTATTGTTCGTATAAAATATACATGTGTGTGTGTGTGTGTGTGTATGGTTAACATTTCTGAAATTGTTATGTTAAATTATATTGAATTGATGGATTACGCTCTGTGTGTGGATCATTAGTCATTTACAACGATAGTAAAAAACAGTCGCAGTGATAAACCATGATGAGTAAATGTAATATGAATTATTACTACGAACGAATTAAGATTTGAGCTTTTCTAATATTCAAAAATATGTTAAATAGTAATATAACTGGAATTTTACTTTAATATTGATAAAACGATCGGTTCCTCGATATCCAACGACTTGTCGTTATGCCCTAACGATAAGAATAAATTACCTATTTGAAATCCTATTTTATCTTATTAAATATTTTATTAAATTGTTTGAAATAAAGTAGAATGCGAATACGACAGACGAAGGTCGTCAACGAGCATTCTAAACTAGAAATGCCAAAGAGATAGGATTATATATATATTGTTCCGATAGTATAATTTATCGATTTAATATTTTATTAAAAACTTCAGTTCCGGTCTATTTGTTTTAACATCTGATAACAATCTATACACTTCTTTAATTTTACCCGAATCGCATTAATATTTACCGTATCTACCAATAATTCGAATACTAACGAAGCTTCGCTTTCATGTTAAACTACAAAGGTTTATAGAAATCTCCGGATCATTATTTATAACAAAATGATTTTATTTATGTTCTTGTTATATTGACACACATATCTCCGCCCTGACTTTTAACTGTTCCAACTTCATTTTTCGATAGAAGGTAATTAACCGATGTCATCGATAAAAAGAATACAAATTCCTGATAATCTGACGAAAATTCTATACAGCGAGTAGCAAATATTCAAATATTCCTTTAAGTCCTAATTCCACACATTAAGGTCAGACTTCACGAACTTTGAACTCGGTTTTCTCAGTTTACAAACTAGAAGCGTGGACATAAAACCATTAAGAACTATTACGACGATATGCAGAATTTAGAGACAGAACTTTCCATCAACCTAATGTTCCATTATTCTCTATCCTATATTTTTCATTTCTATCGAACAATTTCCTTCGTCGTGGTCGTACGACTCTACCCTTTCAAAATGATTGCTGCAGCGGCGAGCGTTCTTCTGCGTTGGTGCAGAATTATTCTCAATGCACCTATTGAATCCACCGACAATTCAAATAGTTCCGCTATATCAGGAACCGCGTGGAACTCGTACAGATGTGCAAATTGTATCATAAACGTTCGTATAGAGTTCTGTCGATAGAATTTTCCAATCGACGCGTTACGTTTCCTACGCACTCTGCGTGTTATCCAATTTTTTTCATCGTGCCTCCGCGCTTTTCGTCGGACACAAACGTTTTATCGTTCCCCAGGCAACCTAGACGAGCAATCAACGAGATATGGAAACTGTTCGTATCACGTTGAATCTTGATGGTATCGTTATCGATTGGCCGCTATTAACTCGGAACGACAACTGACCGATAGAATGCACTTAACGCCCCGCGTGAAAAGTGAAAGAGCTTTGGGGCGGCCGTGACTTTTAGCCGCGCAGCTGCTCGAAACGACAGCGATCGCGATGACAATGTTTTCATTAGCGTGTTAGCCATATCTCCTTGTCGGGACGCGATCTTGTCGGCAGGATATAATTCAAAGTTGCAAAGATGTGTAATTTATGACGTAGATCGTCGTATCTAAAGCAGAGAGAAGAGACATGAATATTGAGCACACGATGTTTCGCTATAAATCGTTGCATGTGAGTACCTGCCGTGGTTTGTTGCTTCGCTTGGGACGCTGGTTATTAAAATAACTAATTAAGCAGGCTATCAAACCGCAGATTCTTACGCGAGTTTGTTCAAATTATTGGCTAAAGTCGAATGGAAATTATTTGAAGCCGTTTGGAAAATGATTAGAGGTTTGTTTTATTTATTAAAAATTATAATCAACACTCTGCTTTAAATACTTGATATATATATTCTATAGTTTTATTATTATTATTATTTCATTCGTTCTGCGCGTAAATGCATAAGAATCCATTAATTACATAAAATCTTGTTAATTATTAAATAACATAAGTAAAGACTGCGGATGATGAATTTAAAAAATTTTAGACGGAAGTAAGAAATAATAATGATTCTGTGATATTTTTTTTTCTTTTTTTTTTTTTTTTTTTTTTGAAATGCAAACCACGACAATTTCAGGATTTTAAATAGGCAATTTCCGACTTGTAGGTAACGAATTAATTTACATATTGATATACGATACATTAATATTGCGCGGTGATTGTTGAGTAAAGCAGAATGCGGAGGGGAAATGATTTTGTGGCGTTATGAGGATAACGTTAATCAAATTTGTGTGGATTGAAAGCGTATAAGTTAATAGATATCATCCACCATAGAAGGTGAATTAATCAAAGAGTAATTAAGGTACTTAATGGAAATACTGATCAACAGAACGAACGAAATTATTATAACGTAACGTGGAATTTAATATCAAATTTTCTCAAATTACTAGGAATAATAGAATTCTCTATCATCGGAACTCGTATTTAGTGTAATAGCATTATGTTGTTATGTTTCACGTTGTCAGTGTATTTCTATTACGACAATAAAATCATTAATTGAACGAAGTTATAGTATAAAAGAATTATTTTCATTTATAACAGGAATAACAAATTGATATATTTGGAGAAAATTGTAACATCGAACACGACTTGACGAATAAATTGCACACTGTTTCATCTTGTTTTTCATTTGTCACGATTCCTCTGGCAATAATCTCGACGTCGTATTCTCAATTCTACTGTATCTACGTATCGTATCTAATTCAGAATTATTTTCATACGCGCTTCTCCCATATTTACAAGTTAAATCTCAATGGTATATTCTCACGATTTTGCGCGTCCGACGTTCGAAGCGAGAAAGCGCACGTATTACGATCACGAGAATTCGTGATTCGCAGTTAACAGAAGGAAAGTCAACGAAACTGCTGGCAAAAAAGAAGATCAAAAGCTTACACCATCGGAATCTCGCACGGGGACGTGCGAAACAATTGAAAAACACATATAGAACAAGCTTTCTGCACTGAAATAGCATTTGCTTTCCTCTTATTAATCAATTTTAAAATATATATGCAATTTAAAACGAAATATCATCGAAGAGAAAAGTTTTGGTAGAAGAATTGAATTCCTTGTTGTATTATTTAATATTCTAAGCAGCTTGAAATATCACAGAATATCGAAAAAGATTCTAATTTTTACACGAAAACTAATTTCTATTATATTAGATTACATCAGTTTAATTGGAAAGAAGAGATTTTTTTATGTAAAAATTCTAAATCTCTAGATTTCGAGACTGTTTGAAATGGTGTGAACGCATAATTGTGAGAGAAGCTGAGGAACGTTTGTTTCCTTTTATCAGAAACTGCATAAAGTCTGATAAAATATTTTCAAGTTTTAACCGCGTGGAATCAACGCAAACTGTGTACGCCGTGTGCACGTGTGCCATAAACGCTTCGCTATGTTTACAGTATGTACTCGGTTCTTGAGATATTATTTGTTTAGTAATTCAAAAGCACGAATCAATGTATATTTGATAAAATAATATTTTTATCAAACATCTGCAGCTTTTATTTCATGGCGTAGAAACTTTAACATCAGACTAATAAAATCAATTAGACAACGAACTTAGACAGTTCACAACGACAGGCTATTTACTGTTTACATTATTTTGTACAATGTATTAATTCAAATGTCTTAAAATAAAATTATTATTTGCCAAATAAAATGATCGATAAAATTTTGTCAAATAAATAAAATCAAAAAATGCCAAAGAAAAGTCAAACTATGGATAGACAAAAGCATCGTGAAAAATCCTTTGAAAAATCTAATAAATATTTATTAAACTTTAAAAAATTTATTAAATGTACAGAAATCTGGGAAATTAACGTATAAACCTTTGAAAAATCTATAAATTATCTCTCTGAAACTACAAATCCCTAAAAATGTGCAAATCTTATTTATCTTTTTAAATGTGAAATACTTCGACAGTAAATTAGAGACTGGAATCGCGTAGAACGTGCAACTCTTTTAGCGAACATGAAATGAATTGATGTAAACTAATAAGGTAGTGGATTTTATCGAATTTCGCACAGCCGAGAAAACGCAATAAATTTCGCCGAATAGATTCGAATGGACACCCTTCTTCCTACCATATATCTATGTATATTGGTATTACGCGTGTTTTCGTTGGCTAAGAATTTTATTGCTTAGATATTCTGGCTTGAAACACACTAATGAACACCCGCTTGCTGGCGTAATGACGCAAGCGAAGTGTTCATGGGATATTCAAATAGCGAAATAAACCGTGGAAATCATTTAATCGTGGAAACATTAAAGAATCTTACTAACGTTTACGCGAACGTAAGTGTTTTTGCATTGCCTCTCATTCCGACCGTCATTTTTTCTCTTTAATTCCTTCAAACTTTATGAATATTGGATTTTTTCAACAACTACCGATTGCTTCGGATTGATAGAGATTTGGATTAAGTCGATTACTTAACAATTCCATGATTATTTTTATTTCTATTAATTGGAGTGAAAGCGAAACTTTGTAGCAAAATGTCAGAAACTCGTGTAAATATCTTTACTTCGTGCAACACGTACGAGATATTCCTTTGCGTGTAATGCGAAGGAAGTTATGGAAATGTGGTCAATTTTTACTTTATATCCACGTTGTAATAAAATAACGAATATAAAAATATATAATTTTCTGTCCTATATCGATAACAGGTAGATTGCAAATATTTATGCAAATTTACACTTTTACGAACATTATTAAATAAAAGAGACGCGACTGCGGATTTATTTTACTCTACAATTAATACTTCACAATTATATTGAATATTTCGTGTATCCTTGGATATCGTATGCACGATACACGTTTTCGCATCTTTAAATTGCCCATAAGTTCACAAACATTCGCAGCCTAATAATATATAATAATAATAATAATAATAATAAATTACTATGTTTATAAAATGTTACTCTGCAAGTTGACATTTTTTAACAACGATAACGATATTGCGGAAAATTTTCAAGATCGAAATATTCTCCGATCGAAAAGGAATTCGCCATTTACATCAAAATCGACCAACGACCGAGCCAAGCAAAAAAAAAAAAAAAACAGAGAAATGTTATTTACTGGTAAAATATACCTATTAACATTGCGCACGCCTATGCTTAATAATTACACAGGGATACGCAATTTTCGTTCGCTGTCGAGTGTAATTTTTACTGTCGTCAACCACGAAACTCTCTATCGGATGCAACATAAAGACGAAACACGTCCATTTAGCGATCGTGATTCGAGTTAATTAAGCGCACGCGATCGTAATATCCTTTCGAAACGAAGCAGTGGATCGGATTGTCGGCGCTGAATCCTAAACGGGATCGACGAAACGAACGTGACGTTAATGTCGGTCAATTAATCGTTATTAATAAGGTGTTCGATTAAAATATCGCCAGGCGATTGAGACCGCTCGGAAATGTAAGGATAATTATAATGGATCGAGGGTAACCAGTCGAATAAAAAGAAAAAAAAAGTGGTAGGCATGAAACGGCCAGCAATGGAGAGGAATCCGCCCTCGCCCGGGGCGCAATTTCTCCCAACCGATTCAGGTCGAAGCCTCGAGAGCAAAGAAGAGTGGCGAAAAGAGAGAAGCCACTCTCCATGGGACCAGACCGGAGTCTCTCCGTGGAACGAGAAGAAAAAGAAGGAAGAAAGAGCGAGAGGAATGAAAGAGGATGAGAGGAGCGAGGTGGGGAGAGATAGCTGATGGTGAAGAAGGAGGCGACGAAAGGGAAACGTGGAAAAATAATTGGTACGATAAACGAATAGGGGATGCGACGATAGGAATTTCAGAAGAGCAGATGAAATTGTTCGTAAGGTGAGAAAAATTGATGGATCAATCGAGTTAGGAGGTCGCAGAGGTTGAAGAGGGAGGAAGAGAATGGCGAGAAGAAAGGAAGGTATCGAAGAATCGGGATATGAGAAAGGTTCTGTGATCGGAAAAATACGGTTAGAAAGAGGTTTTGGAGATTTAGAACGAAAGGTAGAATAGAGAGAGAAGAAATTGATTTTTAACGAGAAACTCTATGATAGGAAAGGAACTTATACTGGACGATTGACTTTTAAAATTTCACGTTCATCTCAGGTCGATGTGCTATATTCATTGCTGGAATGCGGATATTTTATGCGAAGTCAAATCTCTATGTATACTTTGCATATTTTATATATTTTCGCACCCTTGTACATCCTGTACGTTTTTTCATAACTTTTACCATTATGCACGAACGCTGTCAAAATATTGCTGAGCCACTTAACGAGGGGCAGCGACTTTTTCTTTTCTTTTTTAAATAATATGCAGAAACATCTGGATTGTGTGTGTGCGTAATTATTCCGAGGAATGAGTTTTGTCTATCGACGAAACTAATATCCAATATTCGACTCGTACTTAAAGATACACTCTCGAAGTTAATGAGTGGAAATTGATATTTTCCAATAGTAGATGGCATTCCCCTACGTAAAATTCTATAGAAAGATTAAACGATTGCCATGACGCGTTAATAAATATTGTCGGAAGCAATGATTTTCTTGGATTTTGAGCAGCGGATTTCTGAAAAAGAGGCACGCGTCGAATTTAACAGTAAAGTACAAAACCCTATATCTTTCTTACAAGCGACAGTGACAAAGATCACGTTGCAAATCTGAGGGATATTTAACAGAAACTAAAAATATGAAATATAAGAAGCCCATCGAGATGATAAAAAGGAAGACGAAATGCAAGAAATCGAGCCATCAATTTAAACGCGAAACCGAGCATCTTCCACAAAGTATAACAACATGCAACAGCGATAAAAAAAAAAAAAAAAAGGAGAAAAAATTTCTTCGTACGCAAAACGAAGAGAACGAAAGAATCGTTGGAGGAACAACAACGTTAACGCGTAAAAATCGAAGGAAAACGAGCCGCGGCAAGGTATAAACGTACCGAGGAAAGATGAACGAACGTAGAAGAAACGAAGAAGAAGAAACGAGATAGATGGCCCGATGAAAAATGAAGCAAACGATGGCTGATTACGAGAAGAGCCCACCGTGTGCCGATCCTGCACGCGTATATATCTTCATTTCGCAACGATCCTTGGTATGGTTACTCGATATACGAGGCAATAGCGGCGCATAAAATGCGACTGCCTCGACCGGTGCATGCAACGAAGATTTACATTGGCTTCGAATACCCTCGATGCTCGTTGCCATAGGCCCATTTTTTTCCTTTTCTCCTCTCATTTCGTACTCTTTTCTGGGGCTTCTTGCGCCTACGAAACGCGTCCTCTCGAATACCTTTGCTTCTCCTCCTCCGTCGTCAGCCACGGAACCGATCCAGACATCTTTCAAACGTCTTCTTGATCTATATGCTCGCCGCTAGATTCCGGGAGCAGAGCAATATCAGGTCGAACCTTCACCGAGATGTTCTTTTGTAACCGAGAAACGTGCCGAGGAACAAAGAGAAAGAGAGACAGAGAAAGAGAGAGGAAGAGGGAAAGAGAGAAAGGGAGAAAGAGATACGTGTAACAGTAGTTGCGAGAGACTGCGTCTATTTCACAGGTGAACGCGATCTCGCGCGATTTATAACCGCCATTTTAGATATAATCCCGTTTAGTGCGTGGATTCGCTCCATTTTGCGACGCTCTACTTGGTTACTGTTCCTCCTCGTTCACTTTTTCCCCCATTTTGGTCTGGTTTTTGTTTTTTTTTTTTTTTTTTGCTTGATTTACTGGAGACAGGTTAACGGATCGAGGTTTCATCGAACAACCGATTTTGTTTCTTTCCACGCTGAATGGTCCCTTACGAGAACACGTGCTATTGTTTTTAAGAAAGCCGTTTCAACGATGAATTATATCGAACGTATAGCGACGATCATATATAGATATTAGGTATTGTCCAAAAGTAGCCTCGGTTGTTTTTAACAAGACGTATTTTAATTCCAGTCTACTTTAGTTAGTCGTGTTCTACTTTACTTCCTTTCGAAAATATGTGCGGTATATAGGTACGACTATTTTTGAAGAAAACTAAAGATTACGAACATATACGTGTCAACGTCTCTGATTTAATTGTTTTCGACAGACGTATTCTAGTTTGAAAATTATTGCAATTATACGTGAAATATAAAATCATGTAATCGTCGTAGCCACATACGTATAGTAGAATATTGTGAGATGTAATCAAGTTAATTTTCAGAAGCTGATATGTAACAATCAGATTAAAAGTTATTTTGCTACTTGACAGACCCTTTATGTTCAGAATCCCTAAGAATGATGAGTCAGATTAGGTAGGTTGGTCTAAACTGATCGAAACACTTCTACTTATATAATGATATATACGTACAGCGAATAGTAAAATTTATTATAATCGTGTGTTTTAATAGGTAATTTAAATTTATAATCTGCTATATAACGCTATAAAGAGATAGTAAGTACAGCTTGTAATCATTAATTTGTACACTTGGATTAAATTCGAATACTATCGCTATAAATTTATTTATATTTTCGCCAATGCAAATATGTCTCTTAATGATTCTGATTTATTAGAACAATTTAAATAATTTAAGTATTTGTATAATTTAGGTTAAAGCAACAAACTTGATTTTACGTCCGATTACGTTTAAACGTATTGAATTTATTACTACTCTCTATCACGGTTGAGGAAGTTTAATGGCTTGAATTCAGTTTGGAATATTCTGCTAGAGCGAACATGGTAGCGCTATTCAAAGTATTCTACCAAGTTAAAGTGGATCGGGTGTATGGAACCGTTCATCAAATGACTATGTATTTAACTCAATTTCGAATCGAATTTCATGTTTCTGGAAAAATGTTTAGAAACGTCACTTTCCTTTTCCAGTAAATATCATATCTCAAGGCAGCAAGTCTTCAAACTTAGATAAAAATAATTTAACGCTCGCGCAATTAAAAGCCACTCAACGAGACTTTCGTGTGCTTAAAAGATTTTCGTATAATTGGAAGATTATTTCCAAAAGTATATTACGTAAAAAAGATAAGAATAAGAAAGTAAAAGAGGGGACAAGGTTCCATTAGGTTTACACCGATGAACTTTCGTGCATTTACCTGGAAGTACGTAGGAATAATGAAGACATCTGTTAATTAAGAAGTTAATACTTATTAACCTTCTTAAGAAATTAATAGCTTAGGGAAAACTTGACATCGTATCTTAAGTAATGTTGCTCGCAGGATATAATTATCGAGGATTTTTATTGCAATTTACTAACTGCTTAGGCTCCGATTCCGTCGTACAATTTATTTCATAATTGCGTCTCTTAATTAAGAAAAATTCTAGTTAATCGACCGACTCTTCGACCTTTCCTTGCTGTTCGACAAATGCAGGTGCGTGATTATATATTTAAACTGTTTGGAAAGGATCACGATGAAATCACGTTGGCATTTAATCGATTTATTGCGCTAATTGTAAGCGACTTTTGTTGAAAAATGTGTATCTTATTAAATATATTCTTATCCCATTTTACTTATCGATTAAGATTTTCATTGTTTTAAATTCGGTTCGTCAAAAAAAAAAAAAAAAAAAATTCCATTACTTGTCAAACGAATTATTAATTACATTAATAAGATCTTTTTAAAATAATTCGCTCGATGAATACCGATGGCACTCTCATTTCTGAAATTCGCATAGACCGGAGTCAACAAAGTTGATGGTAGATATAACGAATCCACGCTCAGAGATTAGATTAGATAATCGCTGAAACAAATAAATCGACAGACTGCAAACAGGGCAGAAGTCTGCCGAGTTAATTCGTGACTTAATCTCCGTAATAGTTGTTTGATTAGATGTATGGATTTTTGTTGCAACCAGAACACGATACATCGCTTTCAAGAAAAAAAGAATACTATCGAGCTGATAAAGAAGTTCCAGTCCGGTAAATCGCGTTAGTTCCTGCTCTAGAAGTATTCCATTAAAGCTACAATTTCTGTTAGCAGATAAATATCTGTAAAACGAACCCTCGATCCTTTCACTCTTATTTAAGAATATTATTTACCACGTTGTTACGGCTTAAATAAAACCAGATTTACATATTTGCTGTAAGAGTCAGATATGGTATAAGAGTGACACAACCAGGAAGAGGAAATTCGAAGTAGGAAATTATTAATTACGCTTAATTATCTAGCAATGAAAAGTATTTTATCTTGTTTATAATTTAGCTAATCATATTTGGAAGAGTCTCTGATCAAATTTTGTTTACGTATAACGTTTTCCACGAGTAAGGGGAGGAATTAAAACAACTTTCCTTGCAATTATGACATTGTTCTTGTTAAATAGACAGTTTAATGTAATACAATGTACTTAAAAGTAGTACAAGTGGTACTAGTGTAGTTTTTTTCCAAAACTGAAGTGAATGGAAAAGAAACACATAAGATGTATACCTATATAAGTAGGTATTACGTATCTGTGTCACCATAAAACACGCGCTTCAGGACTACTGCGTGGAATGTGATAATAAGTACAAAGAAAAAATTAAAAATTCTCAACAGTGTGCAGTCACTTCTTGGAAAGAAAATGCCTCTTAAAAAGTCCTTAAACGTCTTAAAACAAGTAGACATGCCCATTAAGTAGAAAAATCAGCGAAACTTGTCAATCGGCAATACGTTTAACCTGATATCCTAACAGGAAATCTGACGTTCAACAAGTAAACAACAAAAAGAAGAAAATTATGATACTTCCGTGTCGTTGAATATCTCGCTTTTAAAGTTCACGTCCTACGGATACGTGAAAATCATTCTTAAGATGCGTCGATATTTCTCGACAAATCAACGACATAAAGAGACACAGAGCTCGCGCGAATAATACGACGAAAATCAGCCAACATAATTCTGTAGGTACGTTTCAATTAAGCGAAAAGAAGGAAGAGAGCACCGCTCTCGCAGCAACTTATTACGTGATATCTAGTAACGCGAGTCTCGATATGCAAAAGGGAGTGGAATTTAAATATGAAAGGACGTTGCACGTTATCTCCTTACAATGGACAACGGGAACAAAGGGGAAAGAGTTAAAACGAAGCTCTGCCCCATCCATGCTTTTATTCCGTAGAAATCGTGTCGTGTGTCGTGTCTCGATCCTCTCGCGGCCAGTATCGAATTAAATCCTTGTAAATACATTAGTCCTTTGGCTCGTGAGCGTGTGATAGCCGCGTTGTAGGGGAAAAAGTGCTACGCGTAAAAATCGATACCGCGATTTCATGGCAGACAGCGGTCGAAATCGACTAGGTAATCCTAGACAGTGCAAGGTGAGCATTACGTCTCCATCGGTTAAGCAACAGGCCGCCTACTGTAATTTCAAGATCCCTAATCGTCTGTAGCCGTCTAGAAGAAACATTAATCCTGTCGCGTATTAATGATCTCCCGATAGCTGCGATTTATTAAGATCTCTATCCCCCTCCTGTTCCTGCCACCGGTCTGCAACCAATATTGTAATATTTCGCGTACTTTTCTTCCAACTATCGAATCACGTAGAACGAACACACCTGTCGAACCTGCGAATTTACTGGAAATTATCTCTGTTAAATACGATAGCGGCGCGATAAAATTGTTTCCGGATTATTGAAAATTGGTACTTGCATGATATTATTTTTTGATATGCTTTTTCATGGAAAACGAATTCGAAGATTTTACGTATTTCTATTGAAATTAAAATTTTATATGTATGGTATAATTGTTAAATTGAAATATGTCTGAATTAAATTTGTAGTTCTATGTCATTCTCTGAAGTTGAGATAATTCGAAATCGCAGGATTAGGATGGGAAGCTTGAACATGGAAAGTTACCATTGCTCTCATTGATATATTGCCTTCTTACGATTTATTTTTTACGATATTCGATATATTTCATTTATAAACAAAGAAGTATTTTGTATATGGAAAGGATTCGAAAATTGGTACTTGCATGATATTATTTTTTTTTTTTTTTCATGGCAAACGAATTCGAAGATTTTACGTATTTTTATTGAAATTAGAATTGTATGTGTATAATTGTTAAATTGAAATATGTCTGAATTAAATTTGCAGTTCTATGTCATTCTCTTAAGTTGAGATAATTCGAAATCGCAGGATTAGGATGGGAAGCTTGAACATGGAAAGTTACCATTGCTCTCATTGATATATTGCCTTCTTACGATTTATTTTTTACGATATTCGATATATTTCATTTATAAACAAAGAAGTATTTTGTATTGTAGATTATTGTACGATATTCCGATATGTTATTAATAAGATTATGTATTAATAAAAATACGATAATAGCATTCTATAGAAAGTATTAAATTTTTGCATTTTACAAGACATACTGATAAAAATATCGCTAACAGATAGGTCAGGTTTTAACAATGAACAGTAAGAACGAAAAGATAAATAGAGAAAGCTGTTCCTTTAGTTTTTATAACGAAACATAATAACTAACTGGAATATAGAAAACAGAATTATCGTTAGAACTTCCTTTAGAATATATTACTATCGTGGTTTTACTCATTAAAGAAATCGAAGACATAAAAATACCACGAATAATAACATCGTCAAGAAGATAAACTGGAATAACAAATTTAAAATGAAAATTTAGTTCTAAGACTTGGTTACTTAATTCGACTTCCTATAACTCAACACGTGTATCGCGAACTACATACATATATAACAATATAACATCTGCTAGGAGAAAGTTTAGAAACTCTGAAGATGACATTGTCCAGATCATCGAATCTTTTCATTTCTAAACATCTGCTCTCTCTCTCTCTCTCTCTCTCTCTCTCTTTCTCTCTTTTTCTGTGGACTCCAGGATACCTCGTTTAATGAGATAAAATCTCCTCAATGAGATAAAATTAATGCTAACCCGTACGTCATGAATAACGTCATACTTGCACACATAATCAAGCAACCTGGCGAACGTACATACACGTCTAATTCGAATCAATGTAAAAGTCACACCAGACGTTTTGCGAAATATATTTATTCGAAGGAGAGGTTTTTCTCGGTCTGACCGGTAGACGTTTATTATGATTTCTAAGAGACAGACGGGAAGAAAAAGCGATCAACGACGAAGATTTACGAGGTATCGATCGACCAGCGATGTTTCTCGATTCACTTTCTTGTTTTCTCGCGGGACAGTCTAAATGAAACCGGCATGGAGAGGCGGCCGCGCGAAATCGATCGCGAGATTTCATCAACGGAGCTTTGCAGCTCGCGTTACACCGCCTAGAAAAAAATGCCAGTCCGCAAGTATCACGATTCGATTCACGGTGGATCTGTGATCCGTTTAATCGAGATCAACGACCTCGTCGATGGTCGATTTGTTGCAGATATCTCGCCGAGGCTGTACCTTGTCTTCGTTCTTTCTCTTACGGCTGTGTATTTTTTCCAATACGCCAGCTCACGAAGGTCTTTGAACATTTACGATGGAAAACATTTATGTACACGTACGTCGTGTGTGGTTTATAAAACATTTCGAAATTTCATTAGCACTGCTACCACCAGGCATCGCTGTTGCGATTATATTGGCAAAATTTGAAAGCAATCTGAAAATGTATGGAGCAATTGTAAGATATTTATTGCGATTAAATATTTAATAAAAGGTTATTAGGTTTTCTGCGTGGATGGCCACGTTAAGCGTACGATAAGTATTGTATATTCACTTGGACGTTGAGGTTTATTAATACGAATGGACGATTTAAAATACCTTACAGCTTCGATATACATTTACTTTTAGATTTGTTTCAAACTCTACCAATATAATTATAATAGTCGGATCTCATTATGGCGCTAACGAAATTTCAAAATGTTTCCTATAACACACGTAATATTTGCACAAAAGCTTTCTACAAGTGTTCGAATATTTTCACGAGCTACTTATACCTTTCTACCTCCTTTATCTTTTCGCTAAGACTCTTTTAAAGTTGAAGACTATTTCGGTATATAAAACGAAGACAGATTTTGCGAATAATATTAAATACACACAGCTGGAATATTTGATTATATTACCATATTTATATAAATAGAATGTCTATTACCTTCAAACGTATAGTCTCTAAAATACAGATCAGATGACAGAGCAGTGATATTTGAACCCACCAAATAATAACTTATAATACGATGTTATGTATAATAGTTGACCAACCGAAAGATATCTGCGTTAGTCATTTTCTAGACTAATAAATTTTACTACCTATCTGTTCTACAAATAGGCGATAAGAGATGTGTTAGAAATTAATTTTTCATTAATTTATGCATTTTAACACTGATGTACGATGGCCATGAATCAGCTAAAACGTCCTGATACTTATGGCCCGTACAAATATTCGCAATCTGGTAATAACGCAACGATATATCTCTAAAGGTCTCGCGATAAAATAGAAAAAGAAGGTTACAAATACAGTCAGAAAAAACAAAACAAGCATAATCAGTCACAATCGAAAAACAATTAATCGCTGTAGCATACGATAAAAAGTCTTGGCAGAAGATCCGAAGAGGATGAAACGCAGAAGATCGATTATGAAACGAACAATTAATCGCCAAAGCCGACAAGACGAGACAAAAGCAATCGGAAAGCTGATTCGAGCACGTGCTCGCGCGTTTTATCATCGTTTTTATCGGTCGGTTTGAATACTTGCGCACGATCGAGCGTCCCTTTTTCGCGAAATCCTGTGTCGGCACGAAACGACTCCTTTCACCCGGATCCTGCCAGGAGAATGCTATCGTTGAAACGAGAAGGAAATGAAAGGCAAGAAAGAAGCGCGCGAATAAACACGTGCAAGGATGCCTTTAAGAGGCCAGAAAGAAATTACGAGGTGGAAGTATAAAGTCGTTTCGACGAAAGTGAGCGGCGTAATTTCGTTTTGCAAAAAGATCTCGTTTCTTTCTCCGTCTTTACCTTGCGCCGTTACAAAGCAAATCGGTAGAAAGAAGCCTCGATTAATCATGCGCTGCGTACAATTGGTTGAAGCGACGTAAAGATCGCAGCAGAAAAACATGATGAATATATTCTTGTCGATTTTATGATTTTAACGTTATTTTATCATTTCGAACAGGAAAATTTCAGCATCACAAGATTTTCCTTGCGACCACTGCAGTCTACGCGACTATAAATAAAATAAATAACAATAATAATTAGAATTTCGTGGATCTGATTTTAATGTTATTTTACGAATTTTAAGGAGAATTAAATGCGATGTAATTTTGTTGATTTCCTGACTTTAGTGTTACTCTGTGATTTAAATAGGAGAATTTTCGTATGATATAATTGAAAGTGAAAAAATATGTTAAGTTGAAAGTGGTACAGCGTACAGTGAGTCACAGAATTATTCATACTCCTAAAAACGTTGTATTCGTATGATTAATATGTGTGTCTTATTACTACGATGGATAATTGACTCTAAATACATATGACCGATTGTCATAACAGTGCTAATGAAATATGAAATATGATTTATATAGCACACAGAGAATATCTTCACACGTGCTTGAATATTTTTCTGAGACACTGTATAAATTCTATTTTCCATAATTAATATGCTCCCTAAAATCGTTAGAAAATTTCAAATTGCAAAATATGCATATTATATCGTTTGATTTTTCATCGTTTGGTGTTAAATTTTAAAATACGGTCGTAAAGCAATAGCAATAAGTCCCACTAACGAAGTATCTCACTACCAACTGGCCATTTCATTTTTTCTCATTATATCACAATCAAAAACACAATGTATCATCATTTAAACGCCTGTCTTTGGATTTCTCCTTTAAGCCAGAATGATCACGATTGAATAATAAACAACGCGATTATCTCGGACATGCCCGGCCCGATAACAAAACGTACAGAACGAATAATGATAAAATAATCGAAGTTTTTAATAGTTCTGGGCACTTTTATGAGCAATAAGTCCAGAAGTTTATAACCTTTTTTTAACTGGTGTAATGTGTGGCCACCGTTGTAATTCGTGTATTGTGTTCGAGCAATAAAAGTTTTTTTTAAGAATAACGATTGCTATACTGTAACGTCGAAATGAAACGAAATTTCTGGCATATGAATCGGTGCAAGAAGAAGCATGTAGGTACATTTTTTTTCTTTTTTTTTTTTTTTTGAATATGAACTTTTTGCAATGAAATTCGCGAAACTTAAGTGATATTCGTCGAGTTAGAAAATTTAATGACGAGAAGTCGTCTTTACGACGATAGTTTGCGTGGAACGTAATATTCGTAGAATCACGAAATGCGAGTAATAATGCGATATAAGCGTTAGAGAAGAATAAGAGCTTTAAAAATTTCGTTCGTGCACGAACATGCTATTCGTAGAAAACTTCTTCTAACGCTTCGATAAAAATGAAGATAAAGCGTTGCATTAAAATGCAGAGATTAGATAGCAGCGTGGGATATGAGAAAAAGGATTATTCCGAATATTGCAAACTCTATAGATAACGCTTTTAGTTAAACGAAACCACAAGCGTCAGCGAAATTACTTAGCTTTGTTGTACGAAAGTTGCAATTTAATAAACACGTAGTTTAAACGTGAGAAACCCAAGAAAGAGCAAGAACCAGTGAAACTATTACACGAACTGCATCGATAAGAAAACGATTCCTTCTCAGACGTTGAAGATTCCTTTCTTTCAAATTTATTCTTCTAAAATGGAACTGTTCTTGATTAAATCGTTGATTAGGAAAAATAAACATACATACATCAACAGAAATTGTCAATATTGTCAACATAATCTATTTACTTCGTTCTGACGTATCTTTGCGTATGTATCGAATCCAGTAACTTCACTATCCTTATTCCCATTCGCTAGGAACTAAATAAACTTGCAGTTTACTAGACAAACAAGCGTTTGAACGCGGAAGTCAGAAGAACAACGAAAACAAGTTCATTGCGACAGCAGCAAGGACGATTCCGCTGAGAATGTCTTTATTCCGTAACTTGCCTGAAATAGAAAACGAATTCTAATTGCACCAAGCTGAACATAAAGGAAAATAACACGAAGTTTGTTCCAACGTGTTAAACGAGTCTTCGAACGCATATATCAACTGAATAAGAGAAGCACATTAATTACAAGGACAATTCTTGTCGGCGAAATCATATCTTTACACATTCCTTTTTGCGTAAAGACCAGCGCGTTGAACGAAACTAGATATCAACGTTCAAGAAACATCATATTTGCCTTTTAAGGCAGAGAATGAAATTCTGCTTCACCCAACAAGTATCTGAGCGCGAAAACCGAAGAAATTCACCTTTTATGGTAGCAAATGAAGTTCTAATTCGCCAGACAGGAATCTCGGAGTGAAAATCGAAGGAGCAGCGAGAATGCACATTAATTACGACAAGAAGAAGCACATTCCACTTACGCTGCCTTAATCACTCATTAATCCACATGACATTTACTAACTTCAACTTCAGAAATTCTTCGCGAAGTTGAATAGCAAGATACCGTTAAAGGCTAAGATTTGTTGCGTGAGGCAAATGCGAATGTTCGTCTGCAAGTGAAATTCAGCTTTCTTTTCCGAATCGAAATGTTTTCAGTGAAATGGAGGCGATCGATATAACATAAAGGAAAGAGACAATGGAACAATATGTAGGAGGAGCAACGATGTGTTACGTTTTAGTCAGGACATTTTTGGATGAAATATTTATTTGTAAATTTGTTAGATTCAAAATTTATCCATCTCAAACATCTATAGAATAAATCATATGATTTTGACGTGATTGATACAACCAATTGGTAAAATAAATCTACCTGTATATTTATGAATCTCTCATTCTTATGTAAGGTTATTCGATTGGCAGCAAAATGTCATTGAGTGAACTTACGTATTGTGTTACAGCAACATTGTTTATAATCAAGTTAGCGGACAACGTAACCTGGTTTCTCGAATTTTACCCTTTAACGTGTCGTTGACCGGCTGTGGGTAGTTCAAACGATTAATTTATAGAATTTTATATTTGAATAACTGTGTAAACTCGTTATAGCATTGCTATGTTACGGAAACGGTAATGCTATAATATACTATAATATATGTAATATATATATATAAGGTTTCGACGAATTTGGATAAAGAATCGTAGACAAAGTTAATGCTATAAAGTGTTAGGTCTAAAAAAAATACCGTAAGGCGGATTAACAATATAGAATTGACAGAATATCGTTGCATGTGTGTATGATATCTGTGAAAGCAATCTGAGAATTTTGAGTTTATTCTCACAATCTGTGATATTATAGAATTTTGAATATTCTCAATTAATAAAACCTTGACAATCAGATATACATACGTGCATCGTTGAGCAAACTAATTACGTTAGGTCAACTTTCGCGACACGGTAATTTGATAAACAAGATGATCAAATCTGAGAAATCTGTAATAATATCGACAAGAATACGGATGTTCAAGAATCAACAGGAAATGATTTAAAAGTTTCCACACGACAAATCTCGCACATAATACGCTACATTCGCAGTCGATCATTCGATGTTTTTCTTAATTTAGTAGCGTAGAATTCCAGTTTCCACGTTGCATACAATTTCCATATCGAGCATTTCAATAGATTGCGCTTATCGTGCGCCCGCAAAGTATCACAGGATCGATCCATTGATTGCCGAAGGACGTTAAAAAGTCCGCTATCTAACAGACTATCAGCTGCAACGTCAATCATATTATTGGCAGTGCCCCCACCTTGACATCAAAGGTTGAATGCAACGAAGGCAAACAGGATGTTAATATATAGAAAAGGTTAAACGAAGTACATGAAAAAAATGGTAAACGGGAAATAGCATATATAATCGATAATTAATTGCTGCTTTTTAAGCATGCACTGTATAATGTATCGCGAGAGAAAAGTTCACGCGGTATTAATATACGGCTATGCATGACACGCAGCCATAATTTATTCGTAGAACGGCGAGAATTTTACTTAGGAACGGTCGTTGCACTTTAAAAGGCGATTTAAGGATGTTGGAAAATTGCTTCGCATGCAAATAAACGATAATAAACGATACCAAGTGATACTTATCGGAAGAAAGAGCGTTATTTAGAGTCGTAATCAAACGCTATCTATAAAACTTCGTCGGTTATACGTGAAAAGCTTAACTCGACAATCGACGTAAGCGACGTTTTGCGACGAAGTTTGCGAGCCTTAAAATCGAAAGTAGCGTTGCAACTTGTACACTAATCAGTGCAGGAAGTACGAAGTTACTTTCTGACAACGCGGAAAACAAGATAGAAACGCGCTATTCCTTTCGAATCCGATCGGAATTATTGTAACTCCTTCGACTCGATAGGCAAAACTGTGTTCTCCAAATTTGGCATGTTCACTGCACGATTGCATTAATATCTCTAATCGTTGCAAGATAAATATACGGTCGAACCTCTGTTGAGAATTTCGCTACGAACTTCATTTGTCTGAAACAAACGCATCTCGCGAGAAATACGAATTAAAGCTTCGTCTGAGAATTAATTTGAAAAACAACAGAATTCACGATTTAACGATGTTCATCGAGAAAAGCTAATCACTCGACGAATTAACACGATATTCAAAGTCTCGCGCAGTGTTATTCTCCCAAAGCGTCGCTGTACAATAATCTTCCAATCGACATAACACTAGACGTTAATCACGGAAATTAGAAAAAGGACGAGGAGTTCATATTGTATTACAGTCGTATAGCCGCGCACAAATACAATTATCATACGCCGGGCTGAAAAATCACGACGTAAGTCGCTTTACTGCCACTTTTCGTAACACGGTATTCCACGCTAATTATTCTACAAAATTCGCGATACTTTCCTAAGCTGTGAAAATCTCTGGCCGAGAGTAAAGTTTATAACTCAATCAGAGTTAACGAGAGTAAAGTTACAACTTAAACTACCTGGCAACTTGCAAGAGTAGAAATAGGCGAGCAAATTTCAATTCTCCGTCTCGACTTGCATCACTGCGATCTGCAGCCCGCGATATACGGCAGAAACGACGTTTAACGATCGGTAAACGATCGTTGGTCCGATAAAATAGCCAACTTCGAAGATCGAAATCTGATCTGATTCGACGATACGGAATTGTTTGAGCCGGCAACGCGGCCGATTCGCAAGAAGAAAACGCACGTTGCGTTTGACATTTGTCTGGCATTTGGAAAGCACGCGAGCCGTCCCGTGTCGCTCGTGACAAATCATAATGTCGGACGTGCGCCGACAATTCGAACGACGCGACGATGAAAAATGATGCGCGCACGCGGCGCTACTATTTTTCTCGTCCCGGAAAAATCAGCTTCTATTGTTCTTGTTTCGCGGCGGGGCGCGGATCGTTGCTCGACGTCTTACACCATTGGGAAACTCGAGTCGTGGAACTCGAATGCATGCAACGATACGGCGCGCCGATGCGACGCGATAACGCACCGTTCGCTAATGAGCAGATGATGAATGGACCCGTGTTACCTCATAGATAACAGTGAAACCCGCCGTAAGAATGGGATGTTGCCGTGCATTGGGGAATACCTTCGTCTCGGGTCGGTGTGCACCGATTCCCGGAAATGTCGACCGCTCAGAATGCTACTGTTCGTAGGAGGAGACTTGGTTGTGTCGTTGTTATTGGCGATCAGATCAACTTTGCTCTATGAGCGTTACTGCGTTTATTCGTAACGAGCAAAAACCGTGGATTTTTACGCGTTTATAGGAAATTAGAAAGCGCAAAATTACGCACGATGTATACGTTAGGTTGTCTGGAAAGTTTCTTCCTTTTTATAAGGAAACAATAGACGCACGACAGTTTTCGTTTTCCATTGTTCCACTGAATCACGTATGGTCCATTTTGTTGCGTTTCTCTTATTACGATCACGCGTAATTCGATAAAACAACATGGAAGAAAAAATGTCGCGCATCCGTTGTTTCTTTGTAAAACGAAAGAAACTTCCCGGACGACCTAATAGTATGAAAAAGTATATGAAATATCCAAAATATAGCGCTTTGTCTTATAACGTATCTACGTGTGTGGTGAGTCAAACTATATTTTACCGAGAGTCTAATTTGCGTAAGAATTCGTAGTCCAGCGACGAATAAAATTGAAGGTTTGTCACGTGCTACAGTTTATTCGCTCATAACGAGATACGGATTAGCTTGTACAACGAATTTGGCATTTAAAGTTCTTCACGATGTAACATCCACTCGTTTGTCAAGAGATGCGGATTTTAATTAATACAATGAACGGAATTTAAGGTTTCTCGCAATGAGATACGGATCAATTTAGGGTGAATAAAAACGTAAAAACAATTTTTCAATTACTCGCTAAGCGCTGCGGAGAGAAACTTATGCAACGAAACATGTTCGTATTGTATGATGAGTAGCTGGTCTGCGCACTAGTGCGCATAGCGTTCAGGTGCAACCACGAGGACATAAATATGGACGCTTCTGTGCGAGATTGCACCATCAAACAACAATGTGCTGCAGTTCGCTATCTTTGGGTCGAAGGAGTGAAACTTTGTGAAAATTCAACAATCCGAGTTCGAATTTCTTCCGTATACTTCTTACAACTTGCATGCGGCATCGTGCGATTATCGCATCTTCGTTCCAACAGCCGTTACTCCGTCTTAGATTCACCCCTGATGATAAAGTAAAAGAAGCTGTGCAAACTTGGCTTCGAGAATACCCAAAAAGCTTTCCCTCGGAAACAGAGAAGCTAACGGAACGATAGAACGAATTGCGGAAAAGCTATGTAGTAGTTGTGCCAAAAGTTTCTTTCGTTTCGTGAGGAAATAATAGATGCACAACCCTTTTTTGTTTTATATTGTTTTATTAATATTAATTAATATTAATAATGTATAATTAATAAATAGTAAAAAATAAATAATAAATAATAATTAATAATATATAATTATAAAATAATATAAAAGGAAAAATGTTGTGCACGCATTATTTCCTTATGAGACGAAAGAAACTTTTCGGACAACCTAATAAAAACGTGATATATTCACTTATTTGCAATTATCGTCAAATTAACTAATTAAATTAATCAAGTAAACGGTTAAATGGTATTTTACTTTGTCCTCGTTGTTTCGTTCACTCTTGTACGTATAGAAGCTTCCTTTCATAAGGCTCACTTCACAAAGTTTATATTTCGTCACTCGGGCACTTCTCATAGCGGTATACTGAATTATACTAACAAACGAAGGCGAGAAAACGGATGAAAATTACTGTGAATATATAATAAAAGAACGCGAAAGCGATCGCCGAGTTTCTGTCACTGTGAAAAGAGCAAATAATAAACGCTCGAGGTTGTAAATTAAATGCCATACATTCAGCACGCTCGGTATTGAATCATGAGACAGAATCGACAGTTGTTCGACGCGACAAATTGCGTTCTTTGTAGAATTGTCTACGTTAACGAACGTTAATTAGAAATATACGTATAAGGGATACGTATAGATAAGTACTGTAAATTAAAACTTTAGAAAATGAAAATTTATTTTATGGAGGTAATTTAGATTGATGATTTACGAAGATTACTTATGATCTAATAATCTGCTTGCAACGTCTTTCGTTAAAATTTACATATACTCGAATACTTCGAAGTATCGTTTTATGTATAAAGCCTCGTATTTTTGTATTTTGTTAATTATAATTTTCTATAGCCAGTCTAAATAGGAGATTATGCGTCACATTCGTAATCATCGGTGTTTAGACGAATATATAATAGGTTCAAACTGTTGTCCGTACGCTGTACGAGACTGCGTGAAGGTAAAGAGACGACGAAGTCTTAAAAAGAAAGTCGCAGACTTAATACGAAATTTTCTTTTCTTCGTACGGTGCTTTTAAAAGTAAAACTTGACAGTTGAGAGATACGTAATATATGCAGCAGAGCATCGTTTAACCTTTTCGTTCATAAAACACTGTCACCACATTGACATGTATCCGTGACCGACGCACAACTATTAAACATTATGTTGTGAGAAAGATTAAAAAGGTAGGGCAAAAGAGAAAAGAGATTGAGAAATTAAGCCTCTTAACACTATTGACGTTGGATTTCTGTTGCATTTTTTTTTCTACGCGATTAATCTTAACTTCTACGCGATTGGTCCATTTCTCATCTTGTTAACCGGCACGTTTCTCAATTATCGAGAAGCGTTCTTCCTTCTCTTTGTTAAAACCGACAAACCAAATGAATTCTTTATCGTCTGTACGAATGTATTCGTAATGCAAAAGATGTGATGATAAAAACTTGGTAGGTTAATAACTTTCTAGACTTTGTATTAGAGGAAAGCTCCTTAGTCTCTACGCCTCGCATCTTACAAAGAAACAAAATTTCTTATCCGTGAGCAGAATATATTCTTTTGAAATTTCTCGCACCTCCTACATTCGACTTTTATCTTCTTTTACCTTTTACAAGCAATCTGCATCGATATTACTGCTCTAAACTTTAAAGATCAAATCGCATCACGCGTTTCTTGTTCGATGTAATTAAACGTTGAAGGACTCGTTTCGAATCGATTAATAATCGCCTGCAAGACATTTGAAATAAAAAGCTCGCAACTCGAAACGCCTAAAGAAAAATTCCAACGATTATGATTAATCGCGAAATGATTAGCGCTTTCACTTGTTTGGTTAGAAAGTTTAAAGGTCCCTTTGCTTTTTATCTCGACTTGGTACGAAGTTTCCAGTGAAAAATATTTTATAATTATATGTCGGATTATTTTGACTTGGTTCGTTTGGCGGCGCGTCGTTAACTTCTCTATCGACCTAGCGCTCGTTACGAAACTGTACTAATGCATTCTTCGACGTGGACGACTGGAAGAAATTACGAACGATGAGCAAAATGTGTCTTGTGTCTGATTAAGTATGTGACGCGCAATTAACTTGTCAACGCGAAAGTGTGGATTGTGAAATCGGCTTAAAAAGTAATTAATGAGCGTTATATGGTGGAAGGAAATGCCGCTTTATTAGCAAAGTTTCAACTTGTACCGCATTCCGTCGTTGAAAAAATGATCGATGAAACATCAAACGTGGCAACAGTCAGATTTCCAATGTTAATCGGTTTGGTACTGGTTAATCGGAATGCCGGACAATTATGCGCTTAATCACCTTCGGTATTCCTGAGTCATTTATTGTTACAGTTAATTATCGTAGAATTCAGGTAGCAACGTAATTTGGCCTTCGCTCGTTATACTCGAGTTCTTTCACCAAATTATTTCAGTGATCTCGCGAATCGCGTTAGCACTCGTTCGTACGATAATTATATGATTACGAGCATCGACGATATTTTCAGTGACAAGAAAATTACACTCGTACAGAAAAATTCGTCTAAAGTAAATTCTCGGGGAACATCAGAAGATTTTTCGACTTGTTTCGTCGCTCGAAGCGTATAATCTCGCTGCGTGCACCGATTTATTATACAGCGTGGCATAAAAGAAGAAAGGCAATTTAAAATAATTATTTCAGAAGGCATCGAGTTGGCTCGTGTTGATTTACTCGAATTTACAACTCCGTCTGCCAGAAAAATCACCGTTAATCACATGCTTAAAAGAAATTTGTTATCATTATCGTCTGCCATCATCATCATCATGCTATGCCTCCGTTGCTCCCTTTTCCCTCGTATTCACGATCGATACTTTCCTACGTCTGATCGAAGACAAACCGTTCGTTTTTACGAGTCAGTCGGAGAAAAAGTTCTGTCGATCATTATCAAATTCAATTACAATCGAAATTCTCGGATATCATCTATGACGTAAGGATACCAATTCTGCTTTGAGATAATCTCCGTGTTATTCCCCTACAGAAAATAATATTTCGTAGAAAAGTAATTTCTCCAAAGTTCGAGAACATTCTAATCTTATAATTTCCTCCAGATCAAAATTAGAGAACTCTTACAACAGCGACGCCATCGGTATCGATATTTCTTATCTAACATCGATCGGAAAATCAATCATGAAATAATCAATTTTCGTTGTCCGAGTGATCGAATCGGTATAAATGTTGGTTATTTTTAATCGCGCAATAAAATTTATAAAGTCACTTGTTATCCAATATCAGTCGTAAAATCGATCGTAAAATAATAAATTTTTGTTACGCAACTAATTGAATCGCTATAAATATTCTGCCACTTTTAATCGTAGAATATTATAAAAATTTGTAAAAATATTGCATGCGTAAAGTACCATCAAGTACCATCAAGTGGACGAGCCAAATACGCGATCCTGACAATATCTAAGAACATTATTTTCATGGATCTTTACATTCATGAAACAATAATGAAAAGTATCTATACTTATAACACACGTGTTATTTGAAAAGTTTTGAAACATCTGGAACTAAACTAACAATGATAATTAAAAGTGATAGAATTCGGGATATAAAGAATTAAACCAGGATTGCATGAAAATACTCGTTTTCGTGAATAAAGATCGATATCTATCATCGAGATGAGACGTCGTTATTACATGATTATTATTTTTACGTAGCCACTGACTATGAGTCAGCCAACGATGTCCAATATCGTTCTCTTAAAACATTCGAAGAACCTCGCAATAAGTAAATTCACCACTTCGACTAAGTCCCGAAGGAAGGAAAAAGCTGCGACAAAAACACAATCTTAGTATATCATGCTCGAAGAATGACAGATCGATACCAGGTGTGTAATTGATTTTTCTCGATCGACCAGGTGCGAACGCGGAAAGGAAAAGAAATAGTCGCAGCGCGTGGTACCGTTCTCCAGCCTCTGACGTATTTTCGTTCGCGTGTGACCGGCCTTCGTATCCGGATTTGCGTGACCTTTTGTGGATCGAGCATGTGTCTAACAAGCGTGAAAACGGAAAAGGAATAAATAGAAAATAGAGCCAAGAGGAAAGAAAAGGAAAATACTGAGAAACAGAAAAAGGACAGCTATAGCATGAAATGAACTATAGCGATTCCCTTATCGAGAGCTTCGGTGTTCAAATATATGAAGTTCAAATATGTAAAAATTGTTAAGGATCCTCGAGAACGCGTGTTGCGAGCCTATCGAAAGTTCGAGGTTCGAGAAAAGAGAAAAATCTTTTGTTCCGTGGAAATCGAAGGATAAGTAAACATTTTCAATTTCCGTGGTGTTTCTTTGTTTCGTTGCTGAAAGCATCGACAGCTAGGTGTATAGGAAGCATAGAACATTTCAAGGGCCGTCAAAATACGCGCCATGGTGAAACGAATTGAAAATTCGACGGACGAACTCTTTTTCTTTTTTTCGAAATAGTCGAAGAAAGAAAAAGGACAGTTGTTCCTTGAGCGATCACGGGAAAATCAATGAACATAAATACGCGGAACATGTGCAACTTCCGTGGCGAACGTTCGCAATAAAACTCCATTTATTTGGATTCATCCCGCGACAAACAGTTCGCATAACTGAATTGTTACAATAGTGTTACAGGAGATACGATTTTTCGTCTCTATATATAAGTTTACATTTATATATTTACAATACAAGTTTATATTTAGATAAGTGAATCCAATTAGCGAACATCGAGCAACTTAATACATTTGGCAACATATAAGCGATGCCGTTTTTTTTTTCTTTTAAAGTTAAGTTTAAACGAAAGTTGTTACTACGAAGCTTTTCTAAAATTGGAATAGAAACCGATATAAAAGGATACAAAATTATAATGAAAAAAAATACAAGAACATTCATCTCCGATTAATTGCAGTTGGTAATTTTCTATTTTATTCAGACCAACGACAGCGTTAATTACGGGTAGCCTAATGTCATTATTTAGCTTAATGTCTGATTTATCTATCAGTGACCACGCCCATCCTAAAAAGTAGCCCGATTAACTTCACCATTGACGTGAAACGGATGAACGAGAAACGTGTCCGTGTCTTCTAACGGTTGCCCGTATTCTCGCTGCCCTGTATGCGCCATAGTTTCCTTGGACGACAGTGAAATTCGTTAAACAATTAAGCAGCGTCCAACCGCGCCTCGTACAAAACGGCACGTGGCTTTGGCGGATTATCGCGCACGCGAAACGATCGGACGCAAGGCGTTATTCGCGAGAAAAAAAGAGTATAATGCGCTGGAGCGAGAGGGTGGCCATAAATCGTTGGCCACGTAGCGAAACCGCAGCTAATTTATTCGGAGTTGAAAATCTTCCGACAAATGTCAGACGAGCCTTCGTATACACTAATATCAGGAATTACGCATGGTCGACTGAAATTACAGATCGCACGGGATCGCGATGTAAACGCGCAAAACAGCTGATTGATAACGTACAAAGATCAACGGAGCTGAGCGAGGGAAATGGAAATGAGCGATAGAGAGCCCGGTGATGCTTGTCAAAAGGCGAGAAATTATACATGCCGAGCTGACACGCCTGATTTCGAGTGGCCATTGTGGAAAGTACTGGCGAATGCCGCTTCAAAGACGAGCAGAAGTTCAAACGCGCGCTAAGTCGGCGTATGTTAGACTTTGATATTTTGCCCTTTGGTCTGATCGAATCTCAATTAGAATAGACGCAGACGAGAAGAACGGTTCATAAATATTGAAATGTCCGAGCAACGTTTAGGAAAATGGGATTGGTGTCGTGAAAAGTATGCGGTACAGTTTTGTCACAATGATTTCGCTTGTAACCTTTACACGCTGTCAGGCGACAATGGCGACGTAGTAAAGAACGTGTTTTATAGCCGGAGGCGGCTATAATCGTTCTCTATTTACATTGTAATCCTTTCGATACTCAATTATTCATTTCTCATTTTTTTTCTTCTTCTTCTTGTCTTTTTCCTCTCGACTTTAAGTATAGCGTTCGCTTTCTCATATCGGACTTGATTATAGCATGCCATTCTAGATATAATAACGTGCCGATGCTTTATGAGCTATTATACGCTGTAAGAAAATGTCTCTTCTAGACTCGATTAACATAAACGATTTCAGCTATGCGTTCCTTCGCATTTCCCTCTTGCGGATTTTCTTCCTGTTGAGAATACCGAACAAACAGTCTCGATCGAAGGCTATGAAATTTAAAATACACGCTCGAAGATCGAGCGATTACGCGACTTCTATCAGTCTCTTCAAGGAGACGTAATTGATCCTAAGAAGATTCACGGAAACGAGTTTGAATGACCGATGGTATCACTTAGGGCCAATTGTTTCCACTGGTACTTAATTCTTCAACAAACAATTCAAATTTCAGCAAGCTCACGAAACATTATTTTGAAATGACGTCAGTGACGATGCTACAACCAAATCTTCATTTTACTAAGTGTAACAATATCTCCGCTATTTCGAAATCTTTGTCGCTATTATCATTAAAATTCTATATAATCACCATTTAACGCTTACTAGTTGCAATATTCTTCGGTTCTCTTATACGTTTCCACTGGTACTTAATTCTTCAACAAACAATTCAAATTTCAGCAAGCTCGCGAAACATTATTTTGAAACGACGTCAGTGACGATGCTACAACCAAATCTTCATTTTTACTAAGTGTAACAATATCTCCGCTGTTATCGTTAAAATTCTATATAATCACCATTTAACGCTTACTAGTTGCAATATTCTTCGGTTCTCTTACACGTTTCCACTGGTACTTAATTCTTCAACAAACAATTCAAATTTCAGCAAGCTCGCGAAACATTATTTTGAAACGACGTCAGTGACGATGCTACAACCAAATCTTCATTTTACTAAGTGTAACAATATCTCCGCTATTTCGAAATCTTTGTCGCTATTATCATTAAAATTCAATATAATCACCATTTAACGCTTACTAGTTGCAATATTCTTCGGTTCTCTTATACGATTGCTACGAACATTCGCACATCGTTTTATTTATTGCAGCCTTTACGTACCAATTAATTAGATCGAAGTACGTTAAACTACGTATCACTTAGTAGTACTTTCGCTTAATTATTTTCAGACGTTTTACTTTCTACTTATAGCTTCTAGCGTTTAGAAGGTTTACGTTCAAAAGGTAGCTGAGAATTTTTCCTTTCTGTCCGATTGATTTCTAATTGTATATCCTTATTCGCATCTGACGTTGCTTTATAAAAATGTAATCTCCAGGCGACTTCCTTTTACGGACAGATAGAATTCGATTGATAAATGGATGAAACGCGTTGGGAAAGCACGGTGGTAGCAGAAAATGATCCAGAAAGTAATGGCGCCAGCAACGCATACATCAGATTGTCAGCTGAAACAACCGATGGCGTATAGGAGAATTACGCAAGAGTCTGTTAGCAGAAGCGATTACTATAACCGCCGATGCTCCTTCGAGAAACATGCCGAAGAGGAGGAACATTCCTCTTCTCTCTTTCTGTCGTGTCAGAGACACACGTAGCACGGAGAAATTGCGGTTAGATGTCACGCTAACCGACGACCGGTGAAGTTTCAATCGCCAATAATTTCTACCGCGCATCGCGCGTGCAAAATGAATTTCGCGCGTGTCGGCCGCACGACGGTAAAGCGATTTTAATTTCTCGTCGGTGCTCGCGTTTATAGAAAATGGATTCCACGAAATTCACCTAAGTGATTGGAAAATAAGTATGATGACTCTTATTTGAGAATGAAATAATACGACGGGAGAATGACGTCAATTGTATACATCTTGTTAAATTGATTTTCGTTTCTCGCTGTAAGTTTAATGGCGTCTGTACCCTTTTTCGGGTGTAGATTAATCTTTTCTTTTTTTTTTTTTCTTTTTTTTTCATGGAAATTTTCAATTTACTGGAACATGCAAGGGAATGATTTCTTCAATTTTCGTTGGCTGTTGGAATTTTTAATTTTGTAGAATTTTTGTAGAATAATGTTAATTTGATCGTACAGGAAGGCTAACGTTTCATTAGTAAAAAGAGATTTTCATCTCGTCGAAGTATAAATGGACGATATTTAATGCCGCGTGCGAACGTTCTACTTAAAAGAAACTCCGAAGAAGACGTTAGTACCGAGTCTGGAAAATTTTTGGCATTGCGCTATTCGGGAAGGAACGCGAATTAAATTAAGAATAATATATCTGCGTGATGTAACGCGCATGATTCTAATCAACTGATTAATCTGCGTTTAATTTGCAGCGAGTAACCAAGAATGAAAACATTTCGAAGAACGCTTGAATTATGTGATCGTAATAATAACTTGTAGCACTAGCGGCGAACTTCCTGTAGAATTTCTACGTTTCGTAAAAACCAGTTGCATTAAAATGCCAGGGCAGCAATTTACTATTTATTGTAACTGGAAAATCCAAAAACCCTCACTTTCTCGTGTTCCATTCTAATAAGCAGAAGGTATTTCTTCCCATTCTCGATATCACTTGCTTCGAAACTCATCGTGCTTTGAAACGTTACTTTTACCCGCTGCTAGAAATAGATTAATTAAAAGGAAAAGACGGAAGGAGAATTAGAAAATCGTGTTGTTCTTAAGACGTTGGCCGATAGAAAGAAAAGCCGCAAGAAAATGGCGAATGCATAACACGAAAAATGGAAAAATATCAAACACTGTCTATCCGTTAAGAAAATTAATGGCTGGTTTAGAGGAATTGCATTGGCACATTCTTCGCCATCCATCATCCATCCCATAGATTCTAGTCCGTTGGCATTTTTATTTTCTGGCGACATGAACGCGCGAAACGATTCGCGACGCATCCTCCGCGAGGTTAATATAGGTTTGTAGGCGCTTATTGAACAGACAGAGTTGACACCGCTCGACGCCGGCGATGTTAAACGAGCCGCGGTGCAATTACATGCCGTTGTAATCACCGTACCCGCTCGATGCTGACTCATAATCAGCTTGCTCTCTGAGCCGTACGTATCCCTTTGCCATTTAATCCTGAACGTGGTAATTTCGCAGTCCCGCGAGATCCAACCTCCGTTCTCGTCAACACGTACAGCGTTTCTTTAGCCGAGCTTTTCTTTCCATTCGCGGTGCTTTCAATTTTGGGGTTACGGGAATATCCTGTCGGTGATAGGGTGTCACGCCTGTCGTTTGTTCCGTCGTTGTTCGGAATTTTATATTTTATTTTCCTCTCTTTCTATGTTCATTGATATTTTATTTTATCAACACATCTGTAAGTCTCGTCGTGTATCTATCAAATTTTATTAATCAATTTTTTGGAATTTCCTACCTCTTTCAATTTTCTCTTTGGTATTTTATCGTTTTCTTTTTTCATTTTATTTCCACTTATTCTGTTATACCTGTATCACGTTATCGTATATAATACTCTATGGTTATTCGCTTTATTTTACATTTCATTTTTATTTGGTGCTTTATTTCTTTTTTTTTTTTTTTTTTTTTTTTTTTT